>ML976044.1:156067-169390 GCA_010015635.1 Clathrospora elynae
GGGCATTTCTAGAGATGTAGCTATTTGGCTCAAGATTAGGGGCTAAAACTTGTTATCTTAACAACGACTCGGCTTTTTGCTACAAAACTATAATAGAGGTCTTAAAATGGGTATTAAAGGCTCCATACGGGTCTTTAGAATTTATTACCGAGTTGTTGTTGAGATATGAGAACGCAGTTTTGGTGATTTTTGGTGATTTTTGGGGTGCGTCGTCCGATGGCGTGCGTCGGCCGATGGTGGATCACGTTACACTAAGATATCCAGTAAGGAAGTGTGTCATGATATTGGAAGTGAGGCGGCTATTAGTGAACCTTTCGTCTACAGTTTATAGTTTGCTGTTAGAGTTATGATCTCCTGGTCTAATGAACCATAATTCATGTCTTGGACCACAAAAAGCAAAATTTCATTCTCAAGGACTTCGAACTATGTCACTGGCCCATACCGGCCCGTAATGAGAGACGACACAAATAGCAAATACGAGACGCTTAGATGTGATAGTCTCACCTCTTCTCTCCTCAATAAACTTCCATGACTCGTGTCTGACCTATGAGCTCCAGCCTCCCATTCGTGTCTTGCCCTTAACTTCAACTTGACCATGGTTCTTGCTAGCCTCTTTCATGTCACCAACCCCGCCTTTTGTTACAAGGAATTGATTAGCGCCGAACGATGGAGACTCACGCTCCGAAGCATCAGCCCTCTCTGTGGCATCCTTAGCCTTGTCTGTGCCAGAAATGTCAAGTTTTTTCCGCCTCCAGGATGAGTTCCCTGTGCTATCGCCAGAGTTAGGAGAGTGTGGAGAAGCGGAGCTCATTTTCGGTGTCTTGACAATAGGTAAGCGAGACAGAGTATCAGCTCGGCTTCGGCCCTCGTTGCAGGGTGAATGCCTGGGAGTCTCGGTCCTGCTTATGCTAGATTCTCTTACTTTCTGCATGGTCACATACTCGGTTGCGAGCTTCATGAGCTCGGCAAGAGGCTTCTCGATACGATTAGCAGCCTCCTCCACTGCGGACTTGTCTTGCGAGCTGGCGGCGCAGTTCTTGGCCATCGTGACAAGCTCGGTGAGCGGTGCTGCGACTTGGCCTGCTGCATTTTGCATGGCTTCGTGGAAATCGGCTTCAGTTGCATGCTTGTTTGTCGTGTCTTGACGGCCATCTGCAATTCCACCCCTGACGCTTGTGATTACTGATCCAAGGCCGCGACCTACGAAGTAGAGGACGTTGCTGAGGAGGTGATGCAGATTTACCACAGATAGAGCGGATAATACGAGTACCGTGGAGATGACGTTGATGAATCGCGACGCGATGAGCACAGAAATAGCCCAGTAAAGTATCGAGACGAGCAGAACTGCCACCATGCAGTAGCTCACCATGTATGATGGATGGACCTGGTCTCGAGAGTAGTCGCCAGGTTTGGTGAGCACTGGCCTACTGAACAAATCTTGAAACGCTGTCGCTGACGGTACCTCTCCAGCTTGCATTGTGGCTGGCTTTGAGATGGGCACTTGAGGGTCAGAAGTCATCTCTACCATGGGTGCGTTGGGGATGTTAACGTCAGTTGCTGTTTTCATTTCGGTTCCATCATGTTGAGACGCTCTATCGGCTGCTTCGGGGCTTGTGGGTTTCTTGTCGTGGTTGTCTAGCTCTGCTGAAGGCGGGGGGGAATGTTCAGTCATGTCGATTCGCTGGCCGTTTGCTTCGGACATTGCGACGCTATTGATCTCGAACGCGTGAGTAGAGCTGAGTAGAGAAGATGGTTGCGAGAAGAAAAGGTAGGACTTATACCTAGATTGTGCGCAAACGTTTGCTTTATCTTGCTTTACCTCCTGAATGAAAAGCGCTTGAAGTAGAAAAAGACTAGACGAGAAGATTGTAGATAGCTCAAGAATGCGTGGGAAACACGCGTCTCTCGACGATATAGACGTTGCTGAGAACCGAGGTTCGCCATGTAAGCACATACTGGCCAGACCGAGACTCGAATTTCCAGGTCGCTGCTGTCCTGGTGAGACGGTATTCGTCTTCGCTGTGCTCTTCGGGTCGACAATGTAGAGACAGTCAGGTTGCCGATGAACGGTATGACTGTGAAGCTCAACGATGTTTTGACCCACCAGTACAACCCGAACTGCCATTCCGTGCCTATTCCGATCAAGAAGCCGTGTGGTAAGTTTTGAGTTTTGGACACCCGTGCAGCTCAGCTAGTCACCGTTGGACTATGCGTTGTGTCTGAAATGTTCTCTGCTACACAAAGCAGAGGCTGGACGGGTACACGATCGAGGACCACGGGGTAACATGTACGGAGAGACACAACAGGCTGCTGGGAATTGTCGTATCGTGCTGAATTGGTCGTGTTCATGCAATCTCGCTTTATCCCACTCGAAGTAAATTTGAAGGACAAGTAAGGAGTTGGCGGATAAATTGGGACCGATGTTCCTGCGTCCGTGCGCCACTCTGGACCCTGCAGCCCCGCCACTCAGCCATTCAACAGATACCATTATCTACCAAGTGCTGCAGTGAAAGCCAACATCCTCTACATCTTGCAGACGGTGATGCAAACATGAAGGGGCGCATTGGCATGCAGGATCAGATGACCGTCGGCCAGCTATGCGATGCTGTTGCAGCCGTGGGACAGTGGCACAGTGACCCCGGCCTGCGTGAGGACCCGCGTCCGTGGACGCACGGCTCTGCGCCAACCTTTCATCTCATTCGCCACCGGGCTGGGTGGAGCTAAGCAAGATGCAAAAGGCTGGAGGCCTGTTAAGCGCAATCTTCTCCTGCACGCTTGGCTGGGCTGACGGCTGACGGGTCCCGGTTCTTTAAAGTGCGCTGAGCCCCCGATGTTGCCTAGGACGTCGTATCCCCTATCGCCCAACGCACCGCCTCTGCTCCTTTCTGTCGCTGGGTTGACTTTCGCACTCGTTCCTGGATTTACGTAGCCATGATGATGCTGCCCGCGGTTGGAGGGCGCAGCCCGTTGTTTGCCCTCTCCGTGAGCGCCGGCCTGGTCCTGGTTTTCATCTTTGGCTTCATGGCTTGGCAAAGTCCGCCGCGGATGTCGTTCCCGCATGGCTCGTCGCATACTGATCTGTACGTTGTCATCGCCTGGTCGCGGATGGGATGGAAGTCCCTGACAGCCAGTGAGCCCGACTAACAGCGGCCCCTACAGGTCCTTGGCCAACCAGAAGGCCGACGTATCAATCAGCGAAGTCATCCGGTTGTTGTACCAGAACATGAAGACCGCACCGACCGAGCCCTTCATCCGCGAACCGAACGGCAGCCACATCGCGCTGCCCCCGAACCCGCGCTACAAGAAGACTATGGGCAGCGACATCCTGATCTTGGATCTCGAGACGCGGCCGCTGAAGTCGACCGATGACTTCAAGAAGGGCAATTACGATTGGCGCAACATCAACCACGTGTCTGGCGGCATCTTCAATCACTACACCTACGCGCTTGTGCACGGTTACGACTACAAGTTCGTCCACGCGCACGAATTCGAAGACCGACACGCGACCTGGATCAAGCCTTCAGCACTTGCGAACCACATCAAAAACTACAAGTTCATTGTGTTCCTGGACGCCGACGCCGCTTTCCGCTTCCTGCACGTGCCCATCGAGTGGATGCTCAACTACTGGGACATCAAGCCGCACCATTCTTTCGTCATGGCTAAGGACCCGTGGACCGCGGCGGAACCGCAATACAATTCGGATCGCTTCAACCGCAGCCTGACCAACACGGGCTTCATGGTCGTGCAGAACAACGAAAACACCATGCCCATCTTGAAGGCGTGGCACGAGTGCCCCGAAGACGTGCGATACGCAAACTGCTCGCAGTGGAAGCAGCCCAAGTTCCACGAGCAGTCAGCCTTTGGCGAGTACATCCGCTACGACTACGAGCAGTATGTAAAGGAGCTTGATTGCGGCGAGGCCAACGGCTACCCCGGGCTCGAAGTCAACAACTGCCAAGGCAAGTTCGTCCGCCACTACTGGTTCGAAAAGCACCTTGTCAAGAAGGACTTCCACGAGAACATTATGAACGCCATCACGCTTCCCATCCAAAAGATCTTCGCCGAAAACATTGGAGGTGTGATTGTTCAACAAGAAAAGAATGTTATCGACGCATAAGCATGAAGTCTTGAAAGAGGACGAGATTTGGGGTCGAGTTTTGGCTGTAGATGTCTCATGAACAGAAAGAGAAGGGCTTATCGCATAGCATAGCGTTGCATCATCACGGCGTTCTTCGGTATTGGATCATTGCGCGTTTTGGTTGGGTTGCTGGTTTCCGCCCAGGTTTTTGCTCACGCTTTCGATCTGGGTCTTCGACGCGTTGATACCCCAATACGAGCCTTCTATCGATATGCGCCTCCAGTTCCGTTTCCCTGTTTGTATCGCGATTACACAATGTGCGACATTCGATTTCTTTTTGGGTGCTGTCGAATGCCCATCAGGTTCCCACATCACTGCCGCATTACTTGTATCCGTGCGACTTTCCCTTTTGCGGCATATACGACCTTGCTCACTCTCACTGGCTTCCGCTGCATCGTGAGCGTTAGCAGAGGGTTGCCTTGATCAGGTCCCCGTTAGGCCGCCACCCTTTGGGGCTACCCGCCACAATACCATGCACGCCAAGCCACTACGCCGAACTTGATATTGGCGATCAGCAGTCACCCGCTGGCCTAACCTTGGAACCCCTGAGGGGTCGCTGATGGCCGCAAAAGTTGGAGCTGGACCCTCTTGGAAAACGGGACGGTGTCGCAGGGCTGAAGATAGTGCGAGAACGGTCGCTTTCTAACACCAAATTTCGGGTTCGATAGCGTCCCCGCCTATCGGGTAGTTGGGAAGAGCCGGTTGGAACCGAATTTTTTGGCCGCATAGATATTGGTCGCACCGGTCTAGGTGCTTCGGACTTATATCGAGTAACCCCAACGCTGGGAAGCGGCCGGCAAAGAATAGTCTACCTGTCTCAGTTAGCCTAGCGAGGCGAGCATCACACTTACCTCTTTTATCATCAGACAATGCATCTAGGAGCTAAAATAGCAAGGCGTTAAAGTATGGGAACCACGCAAGAAGCGCGAAACACAATTGGCACGCCCGTCCAGTATTGATCGACTTGAACTTTCTATAACATAATTATCATAGATTGGGCAATGGAGACAACTCATAGCATGAATTTGACATCAACTGCATCCCACATTGCTGCACTATCATGCTCTTCACGTCTTCTTCTTCCGCTTCTTTCTAGCCTGGGCTTTAGGCCCCCTCGGCTTTAATACCATCAACTCAACGCCCCTCTTCAACTTGGACATAGACTCTGTGCTCCCGCCACCTATGCGGTATATCTGAGACGTGGTTGTCTTCGCATCTCCAAGTACGCTATTTCTAGGCTTACCATCCACAAACATGTCTTCTGGGTCAGCCAACTGCATACCTCGCCATGTCTTCTTCGCCCGTCGAACATGCAGAGGCGTAGGCACAATGCTCAGACTGGTATATATACTAGATACTTCTTTGCGACGGACGTGCAGCCCCCAGTTGTACCCGTTTTTTGTTTTTTTTTAGACCATTGGCAGCTGTACTGTGGTGCTCTGTACTTTCCGTGCAGTGCCGCGTTCTAATTCTCGCCCGAAACGCTTCTCGGAAACTCAGCATGGTGTCGCGGTTTTTGGCTTACTTTGCCTCTCCCCATAATCCCTCTGTGCGCGTTTGCTTCCCCATTTCTTTGCGCTTCATCATAGGTATTCTTGGTCTCACACCCCGTGCCGGGCCTCGGGGCGGTGACGACGTTCACCACCACATTCCCTAACCGTTTCAGTAACTTTAGCAGTATGGGCGGTAGTCCACGTTTTCCAGGGCCGTCTTTTGGCGGGACAGGTGGCCGGTTGTCTTCTGTTTTTCACTCGCTATTTACGTCTGGAATGACGAGTGAGGGTACGGGTTTGCGGCGGATAGTTGGTGTGCAGTGGTGGTAGTGAAGTTGGGGTACGTCTTAGCTGTGTTGAATGGCGCCGAAGAAGGGGCTTGGGTTGGAGGGGTGGGATGTTGGTGTCAGAGGGGGAGGGAAGGTGAAGAAATTAGGTTCTGCTTATGGAGAAGTGGGGTCTGGAGCAACAAAGATAAGAATTGTGTGGACGGGGAGGACGGCGATGTGCGGTGCGCAAGTCAGGTACAACTTCGATGATATGATTCCTTGAACAGTCCTATCGGGGAGGTTAGCAGCTGTGACACGTGCACCGACCTATTGCTGGTTCGTTCAGTCATAATCTTAGTCCAAAACACAAGCCAGGTGTCATATGTAGTCAACGGTGAGAAATTCTGAAGGACAGGAAGGATGATGATACTTCGTTTGTTCATAATGTGTGTAAGAAATAATTCAAGCCCATATGACCATGTGATCAGGTAAGAGGTGCTCGCTGAAACGCCCGTTGCAGATGCTATGCGCTTCCGACGCATGCATGTCAAAAAGGATACCGCGTATCCAGAAGCAACCAGAAACCCCAAACGCCAGAAATGCAGAGAAAGACGTGAAGACCCTCCATACGTGATGAAATCGGATTTCATACCATACAACAAGCTATTCGTATCATGGAGGGGTTCGTCGGTGTCCGAAGCGGCCATCTAAGCCGCCTCGCCCATAATAAGTGTTGGGGGTATACAGCACACCGACAGACCTCACACCAGGTGACCCAAGTGATTTATGTGCAACAGCAAATCAGGCGCAAAGTTAGTGATGTACGTCATGTCAGCTTCTGCCGCAACATGGTGAGCTGTCTTCTCCATGCCGCTCATGAGAGCATCGATGAAATCCTGGGGCACGTCTTCAATCTCGACATCCTCATCAACATCGATGTCCTCCAAGTCTTCGTACCCTCCACTATCCGCTTCTTCGGATTCTTGCGTGGAATTCTGCCATTCCTCAATATCATCTTCGGTGAAGAATGGTTGCTCACTCGCGTCAGACTTATCATTTGACTCACCGATTTCCGAAGTATCGTCAGAGCTGAGCCGAAACGAATCAACGGAAAACGTGTCTATATCTGCGAAAGCCGAGCAGAGAGAAGACGGGAGTGAAGATGGAGTTGAGCGCATTGAGCCTGCGTCACTGCAGTGGGCGTCTGCGATGTCGTTGTCATCGAGACCTAGTGAGGTCAGATGACTGCTTGCAAAATGACCAGTGAGGTGTCTTTCAAGTACAACAAAATCCGTTGTGGGCGTCTTGGCGTTGAGGAGGAACTGTAGCCGAGAGTCGTATTTGGCGTGGAGTGCTTGGGCTACGCCGGTTGCAAACCAGGCATTCTTCAGTTCAATGCGAGTGATCTTGGCGACGCCGGATTCGAGAAGGTTCCACAAGGCAACCGTGATGGGGTGTTTGGCATCCATGATAGAGTCATCGACACGGGAGTTGATAAGCTTGGAAAGCGGAGACTGGATGAGGATGTGGAGCTCCTCGAAGTTCGCTCCAATGGTGGCGAGGGTTGCGATGGTGCTTGCTACCCTTTGTGCGACGGGCAACTTCGCTTGTGCTGTCGTGGCGTATATCGTAAGCCGTCGGAGAAACTGAAGGTACTTGTCGGCAATGGGAGGGAGGATAGTGGCGGTGCGGGTAGCGTGTGTTGGGGCGTCGATATCCATACCGTTGTGCTGGTAGAAGTATGAAGTTGATTCATCGTGAAGTTGCTTCGACACAGTAAACAGGGCAAGCTCGTTGTCGGTGCGGCGGGGATGTTTGCAGCTTTGTGTATCTTGAAGTAGCTCGCTATAGACGGCATTGCGCAGTTCAGCTGGCATATCGCTAAAATTCGGCATAGTAATTGTTGAAGAGAGTTTGTGGATTTATCGCCGACGATGATGGTTGGTGGGAAAAAGGTAACGCAGGTTAGATCTTGCCGTCGTGATTGCGGACCTCAGGGTAGTGCGGTGTAGGGTCAGACAACGTTGAACACCAAGTAAAAGCGCGGGCTTGCTTTAAGAACAGTCAAGTGATCTGAGACAATGGCGTGACGCGCAAGAGTTGACTGCTGCCTTGAGTGCGGTGCGATCGGTATTGCCGTTGAATCGAGGGTTGGGGAGTCGTTGTATCACACAGCGCGATGTGCAGGATGTAAGAGAGATGCAGCTTGTCGAGGACCTGTGCGGTTGTCTTTCCGAATCTTGGAAGACTGACCCACGCTAGCGCGCCCACGTGAATGGTACCTAATCGCCAGGCGCGTCTCTGCGTATCATTCAAGGTTAAATCACTTGCCAGGACCCCACAGCCATAGGATGGGTGCTTCACATGTGCACACGCGCAACGGTAGCCGATGACTCAGCCGTCTTAATCCGACAGCTGCTGATCTGCCTATATATGCGTGCTGCGAATCTCCACGATAGGTGTGGAATCTGGCGAGCCTCATGACATGGTAGGGGCTTAGATGATGATTTCTCCCTCGACCAGGTATGTCCGCTTTCGGCACAAGCCTCCCTAATGAGAATGGAGCGTTTAGATGAGCCATCGGAACACTGGTGATCAGATGGATTCCTGTACGACTTCTCGAATTCCAAAAATTGAGAAGAAGCTAGCTTGGGTGATCATGCGGACCAACGAACACGCGCCGATATTGCTAGGAAAACACCGCGGCGCGGGACCTGACTTGGTGAAGCGTATGACACAGCCAAGCTGCATGTGACAGCGCGCGTGGATCCCAAACGAAGCAAGCTCAGAACCGTGGTGGGTGCTGAAAATGCGCAAAATCGCGAATGGAGAAAAGAAAGAAGGAAGAAGGCAACTACGGCACGCGTTTCGTGGTGACGTTTGTCGGACTTGGAATTGTGCGGCGCTAAGCAATCGATAAGACATCTTCATCAAACCACACTTCGCACTCGTATGTATGTATGCATGTATGTATGTATTCACTTAACGTCCTATATGAGTCTGAGATAGAATATGGGAGGACAAGAGGGGCAGTAGCACCTCTGGTATGAAAGGAGTTGGGTTTCAAAAGGGAGGAGTATCTGGAAGTACAAGGGATGGTGAGGGTTATCCTAAACTTCGCACTCGCCCCTACGCCTCATTCCATGCTTCTGCCAGCCTTCTTTTATTTCTTTAACAGTGCGGTATGACTCACATGTCTTGAAAATACGTCATTCTTCCAATACTGCGCCACATAGAAGCCCCAATGCGGACACATGAACACCACCCGGGTACGGTGACTCACTCGTAGATAGGTACGTACCTCGCTCTGCTTCCATGCACTCATCCCGCTCAAGAATTTTCGAGCGATGGCTTCACCGGGTAGGCCGTTTTGATGGTGCGACGTCGTGGGAAGTGGTGCATCGCGTCCTACAGCGCCAGATTACTTACACCGTGTTATCTGATTTTCGCCGGGCTCTATAATTTCAACTTATTATAAAGCGTAACTAACGTCTTAACTGCACTCGATTATATTTTCCGAATAGTATCCATGATAAGCAACATCGCAAACCCGAAGAGCTCGCACGGTTTCTTTGTACCATGGTCAATGTCCACGCTATTGTTATTTATCTGCGACGTGTTGTTCTGCCGTGGCACAACAACCCTTGAAACCAACAGTGAATCAATCAATGCAGCCGAGTAGCAAGTCTAGAAGAAGGTCAAGGGGTTTAATAAGGGACAACAGTTTAGAAGCATAGACAATATCGTTACACAACCAATCCGATCCGACCCAAAAGTCTGCATTGACAAGATGTTGGGAAATTCCGTCTACGAAATAGACATACCGCTGAATAAGATAGGAAGGTTGCTTGGACGTATTCGAGGGAGTTTGGTCGACATCGTTTAGATAGTTGAAGGTATTGTTTGTGAAGAAGGCTCACACCTGGTTTGATGGAAGCTCGAATGATGACCACTGGAAGTTGTGAAAGGAAGAAGCCGTGATCTTTGCGCCAAGCCTAAACGGACCTAGCTTCCTGCAGTTTGCCGAGCTTGCACGTCGGGGAAAATCTGCCGCAAACCTAGATCTCCTTCAATAACACGCCAACGGTCATCGTGCGCTCTCTTCCCAGTTTTCATATGCGCATCTAGACCCTGTGTTGATACGCTGTTACGATGTCTCTGACCGCGATAGTTGCTTCTCAAGACGTGTACAAGCCTTTGTCGTAAATTAGCCCATTGTAAATTAGCCCATTGACCCATTAAAGGTCCCGAAGCTCAAAACACGATTTCTCGAATGACTGTTGCGTCCTGAGCTCGTAACAACGCATCTGCAATCCTTACTCAGCGATACGATTTCTCCGCTTTTTTCTTTTTTCGGGTTCGAAGTTGCAAGCATCGGGTGTCTTAGCAGAATTTAACCCTGTTTAACAGCTATCTATGTACTGCCCATCATGGTGACGCAATGGTCCATCGGCTGTATATCTCAATTCGTCCAATTCTCCCTAGCTTGTCCGATTGATTCGTCGATTGAATCAAATTGTTCGCGAAAGAACGTTGCACATGGATCACCTGCAGCGAACATCTTCCTTGGGCAGCATGACCCATGCTTAGACTATCAGTTACTGTGATATCATGACATACCGTACATGCAACGGCGTTGGTACATAACGACAGATCGCTCCGCGGCAATTCTTACCTAGTATCTTAGTACCCGTAGGATATTACTTTCTCTCGACTTCATACCCCCACAATGGCGCCCGCTGAACCGAACGCAAAGCCCTTTCAGCTGTTGACCGAGGAAGAGCCCGACTTCCCGGAAGAGCGAGAGGGATGGAAGGGATACATCGAGTGGGAGAGGTACCCAGAAAAGAAACGGAAGGCAGCGGAGATTCTCGCGAAATATGATTTCCCTGTTGTTAGTAACTGTTCACCCGCGCAATCAGTCTGGCATTGACCCAATGATATAGCCACCTGAGTTCCAACTGCTACCACTACCCGACACCAACCCTATTCTTGAAGGAGTACGTTGGAAGTAAGTTTTGCCGTTGGGATGAGTGTAGTACAGGGCGGCGAATGTCTGACTCTCACACAGGTACTACCATTATGCACTCGGCAAGACTCTTAAAGACCAACCAGCAATCTCATGGGAATATGTCAAGAAAGAGAAGAGTGAAGACATGATCCATATCCTACAGTTTCCTTACAATGGCGAGCCGCCAGGGGTGAGTGAGCATACACGAAAATCTTGACCAATAGCTGATTGATATACAGAAACGCTTAGTCGAGGCACGTACCATCTAGTCCAGGTTTGCCGCTCTCAGCTGACCTCGATAGACCTCAATCACTCAAAACAAAGACCACTTCGTTCGTAACCATGGCGGCATTCCCGAGATTGACATTGGAAAGTACTTCTTTGAAGTTGAAGGCCTCGTCAGAGACCCAAAGAAGATCACTTTGAAGGAGCTTCAAGATGAGAACATCTTCCCGCGTATGGAGACAACGGTCACACTGCAGTGCAGTGGTACTCGACGTATCGAGCAGATTCACGACTACCCGGGTGATGGAGATGAACTCATCAATGCGCCCTGGGGCGAAGGCGCTATCGGAACTGCCCGTTACGTTGGTGTCAGTCTGAAGAAGGTCCTCAAGTACTGCGGCATGAAGCCAGAAGGAAAGCACGTGGAGTTCTTTGGTGCCGACTCGTACTTCAAAAAGGGTCAGGTTTACAACTATGCCGTGTCCGTACCGACCCGGAAGGTCAAAGTCAACGAAGTCATGCTAGCATGGGAAATGAACGGAGACCCTCTTCCGGCTATCCACGGTTTTCCGCTTCGCGTCATCGTCATGGGCTACATCGGCGCCAGGAGCTGCAAGTGGTTGACCCGTATCAACGTCATCGACGGTCCCAGTATGGCGCCGGTGCAGATGAAGGAGTACCTTTACTACACACCTCAGATGGGCAAGCAGAACGTCACATACAGCAACGGTTTCAGTATCCAAACGATGCCTGTTGCCAGCGCCATCATGACGCCTGTCGACAAGGACGTTATCGTACACGATGGAACAATCCATATGACCGGCTGGGCCTACAGTGGCAGTGGCTGGCCAGAGCGTGTTGAAGTGAGCAACGACGGAGGTGGCGTTTGGTATGAGGTGCCATACAAACAGCTGAGCAAGAAGTACTATCACGCTTGGCGCACATGGTCGATTGATATTCCGGTCGACGCGGAAGGATGGCTGTAAGTTCGGAAATATCACTCTCAAACACTGACATCATACTGACGATACTCAGGGAGTTCTGTGTGCGTTGCTGGGACGATGCTTTGAATGTAAGTGCTCTCTTAGCCTGGCCTTCGGGAGCACCATACGCCTGGTCGTGTTCCCGATGAGTCATGCGGCCGCGCCGATTGCTTCTTAAAAACACTTTACTGACGTTACCGGCAGACGCAACCGACTTACGTGCGGAGTGCATGGTGAGCTTTGACCTTCCCAAACCCATGTCAAAATTTGCTAACTATGAGTAGGAACTGGGATCTCCACGTAACCTCCTCATGCCAGTAAGTAGACCTTAGACGACGGTAGTCGAACGGCTTCTATAATATCAGGCTAATGCGCTCGATAGTCGCGTCAAACTGTACAGCGTCAACAAGTCCAAGCCGGCGACGGCTAAACGCCTCAAGCAACTGGAGGACCACGGAGCTTCCCTGTTTCCTATCACCAGGCCTTTGCCGTTTGACCTTGAGACGGATGAAGAGTATCTGCAGGAAATGGCGAATCGTGAAGGTCGTGATCCAGTCGAATAAGTCGATGGAAGAGAAGCACACCATCTTACACAAGGGGTGGTCTCACGAGTACATTCCATGGCCTGCGGTCTACCTTTTTCGATCCACAGAATTCATTTCATAATATTTCAAATCATCTTCAAAGTCTCAATGCTGCACTGTACCACCTTTTTATTTCGATATCCTTCCGTGTGTGTCCGCTTGACTCCACCTGAAAGGGGTAATATCGTCATCGTCGAGCAGTTCTGGAACATACATCACCTTACTCATTTCACTAATCAGCCCCAAGAGACTCTGGCATAAAGTACCCGAAAGTCTGTGCGATTCCCGAAGGTCATCTCCAATCACACCCCTGCATGCGCGTGGCGGCTGAATCTCGATTTGCGCCATCTCGTGTCGCAATCTACCTTATGCATCGTATGTACCCCGGATTTTCACTAGGCCATGGACCTCGAAAATTTCGGAGATTGCGCAAAGCATTCACCGGGAATTGAGCTTACTCCCAGGTCTTCTGCCGTTCAGGCGTTCACAAAGAGGACCGTGTACGCGGCTCTTTTCGTTGACGATATGCGGCTGTGTTGCAGAGTATTTTCGTAGCCGTGTCCGAACTGCATGATCGGATGGCGGCTCGGAAGTTCAGCCTACATGTACGATTATGTTGC
>ML976044.1:179487-200087 GCA_010015635.1 Clathrospora elynae
GCCAAGTTACTCATGCTCGTCAGCGTGGAAGGATGCTCACGCCCAAGCACTGTCTCTTTCAGCGCCAGCGTCTGCCTGTTCATCGCTTCCGCCGCCTCGTACATTCCCTGGTTTTTTAATGCTAATCCCAGTTCATGCATACTCAGAAGTGTTTGGATATGCTTCTTTCCTAGTCTCTTTTCTCTCAACGATAATGCTTGTCTGTGCGTGTTTTCTGCTGCTGAATACTGCCCAAGGCTTGCTTGACACTGTCCCACCCGGTCTAAAAGCGAAGCTCTCGCTATTTCCTCTGTTGTGTCGCTCAGTCCAGCCACGTAGATTGCATGCGAAAGGTACGTTGTCCATGTTGCCTTCCTCTCATGCCCGCCGTGTGGCACCAGCTCCTCTAATCGGGCCACTGCTCTGCCCGCCCAAGTCGCCCGCTCGTTATGACCGTTCAGCCACCAGGCAGAGGCCATGTGGACCAGTCGGTGCATATCAAAGAACCTCTCCTGGTCCAACTCTTGCGCCGTCTGTTGGCGCTCTGTGATAAAGGCGTATCCTGTCAGCGTTCCAAGCGCTTTCACTTGCTGCACCAACGAGCCACCAGGAGGCAGTAGAGACTGAGGAATATCAATGCGATCGATGCACGCTATGAACGAAAGGTACTCTGCAGCAAGCTGGTCTTGCCTTTGTATCTGATCAAAGGAAATATACCATGTTTTTGCAACCGTGCTATCCATCTCTTGGTATCTGCTAGGGTCTTCGAAGCGCTCGCTAAAGAGCTCAGCCTCTGTGCCAGTATGCTGGAACAACGATATGTACCCAGATACGGATATATCATTGTTGTTAATGAAAGCGGCTGCCTGCACGATAGCAAGCGGCAGATATGTAAGTATTCCCAGCAGGTCGTCAACAGCCGTCTCGTCATTAAGCAACGCTTGCTTCGTCAACCGTCGCGCTAGCAGCTGCCTAGCTTCAGCTTTACTCATATCGTTCAGCTCCAAGACGCTGCTTGGCGTTAGATCTCCAGCCACCTTCCTACTACGAGTAGTGAAGAGGATAGTGCCGCTACTGCTGTGGGGGAGACAGTCGCTTAGTCGAGCGGACATTGGGTCATTATCTGTGGTCCCCAACAGAACTTTGGAGTCGTCAGCATTATCGACAATCATCAGCCAGCTGCCTAAGCTTCCTAAGCTCAGCGCGTCCTTCACAAGCTTCCTAATGTCCGCATTATCTTCAGTGATCCCTGGCACACTGAGGCGGACTCCGATCTCCCGATAGGCAAGCTCGAAACTCTCTTGGCTAATAGCCGGCACCCAGAAGACCATGGGTCTAGCATGTCGCACCAGCGCGCGATATGCAAACTCAAGGGCAAGTGCTGACTTCCCGCAACCCCCTAGTCCATATATTGTCATGCGTCGGTGGGTATTCGAGGGAAGGAGGGATTGTTCAAGAAACCGGAGCTGGTCTTTTCGTCCAACGAATAGCTCGTTTCTTGGAAAAGGTAGTACTGAGGGCACTATACATTATTAGCTGTGTATAGCTTGTGCAGGAAATACTGCTATGCTAATAGTAAAACGCACCCAACAGATCATGCAGCCTTTCCGTCCCCTGCCCTTCTAGTCGCCTCTCTATCTCCTCTCTTAGCCGTAGAGTTGCGTATGCTTCTCCTTCTCCATATATAAGCGACAAGAATACCCCGAAGATGCCTAGCAAACAGTATACTTTGTCTTCCTCCAATGTTGTCGTGCGTTGGGCCGCCCAGCTCATCCGCTCCTTAACGCTGAACTTGGCAAGACTTTGGCCTCTTAATGCTTTAGTAGCAATTTTGGTGATATCATAGATTTCCTGCTCCAACGATATCCTGCTACCCAACCGCGTACCGTTCTTAGAAAAGAACTCGACGCACGGCGGCGCCAGAAGCTCTTGCAACGTCCAGCCTCGTGTAAACCATCGGCTGCGTCGAAAAGCTTCCGCCCACGTTATCTGGAAAGCCTCAGCATTGGCAACATCCTCCGGCACAACAACATCTGATAGGTATACGTAACACTTGGATGCACGCTGGTACCAGCGAAACATAGAGTTGATGGCTGTACTAAGCTCATGGCTGGTAGACTTGTCTATGCAGCATGTATCGACCCAGAAGTACTGGAGGCCATCCGCTGCCGCTCGTCCGCCACAGAAACAGATTTTGTCGTAGCCAGTCTTGTCCTTCCCGGTACCTGCCACCAGCTCGTTGTATGTGACCTCTTGACCCTCTGTCCAGGTGTGCGATAGGATGGCATACGGAGGAACGTCGTCGTCGTTGAAGGAAACTAGCTGGAAGTCATCGCGCAGGAGCCGCTTCAGGAGCCGCATTGTGGCGCTCGCACGTTCTCTTAGAGCACAGGACGCTGGTCGAGTTCGATCGCGATGCAAGCGTGGTATTGTGGAGACGTAGAAGGCGTAGAGCAGCAGTATATGTTTCTTGACCTGCCTAGGGTAGGTGCGTCAATAGAGTGCATCGAGCAGGCTGCCGGCTGGCACTCGATGGGCGCTTGAGATTGTGTGGTGGTGCTCAGCCGCAAAGCTCCGTATACGCGCGGGGTCTAGCACCGACGTACAGCCTCGACATTGCGCTTCTGCCGCGACTCTAATAGGCTGCAACTCATCAGTCAACAGAGCGAAAAGTTGAGCGTAGAAAGCCATGACAAGGGACTTCAATAACTAGAATCTATGTAACATGAGCTGTGCTGCAATTACATAGTCGCGTGAACAAGCGCAGCGTGTTGCGACGCTAACTCTTAACGCTTGAGGCGAGCCTGAGTCATGCTGGCGGTATCCAAGCCTGGTGTCAGCACTGCCAGCACTGTCAGAATACAGCTAGCACGCCCTTGGCTTTTACATACTGTTAGCACGTAGGGGCTCTCGCCTGTTCACTCCGCTTGATCAGGCAGTAGATCGCCATTAAAGCGCAACGAGCTTGAACATCTTGCTGCCTTGCTCGGAATATACTCTCTCTTTGTCTATCTATAGGTCAGCAAAGTTTCAGAAAAATAGGCAAACCTTCTCGTAGACCCGAGGCTGGCCCAAGAGACGCCATTGCGTATCCCTACAGTAAGTCGTGGTATTGTAGGTTAAGTCAGAGTTATTTATAGAAGCTATGTAGCAAAGACAAAAGCTTAGGGTTTAAGGTGTCTATCCTGAGACTATGTGCACTTCTCGGTCGCTGTTCACTTTGTTATGATAGAAAGTGTCAAGGGCGTCCCGCTACGCAGGGTGTCCCGCCACATAGGGAGGGACGTTAGCTAACTGGATACTGAATGTTCCAGCTAGAGCGCCCACCAGGGAGTAGCTGATGTAGAAGTGACAGAGAGAGTGATAGAGAGTGTGACATTAATCCTTTATAGCAGCCGCCACCGCGTGCCGCGCTCTATGTGAGCAGGTTAAACGCAATCTACCCCGCGAACTCCGTGACATGATCTACGAGTTTATGCCGGAGTCGGACCTCGATGCGAGTGAGGGTAATGTCGTTGTCTTATACCTCGCAAGCCGAAACAAGTACAAAGCAGCTATTTTCAAGTATGGCCTCCCTCGGAAACACATTGTGAAGTTCGATACCCGCCCAGTTCTCCAAGTCTGCAACATCAACTTCCTCGGCCCCGATACGCTTCGCGAGCTTGCCGAGACATACTATCGCGTCACCACATTCTCATTCTAATTCCAGTCCAGAACTAGCGCGCCTTGGTCAAACCCGAACCTACGCACCTTCGTCCATAACGACATGTGGGACTGCGCTTGGATGTCTGTAACTATGTCAAGAGTGTCGAGCTCTGTGGCTTTGGTACGGATGACGAAACGCTCACGGCAATGGCCTCGCGCCTGGATCGCAACATCGACCCCCTACTCAAGATCAAGCGACCGACTAAGATCAAGGTTGGCATGGAGTGCTTAGTCTCCGGGTCGCCTGACCGCTCGCTTAGTGGACCCCCTAAGTGTCCTGTTCCCGATGTTCCATCGAATACTCTTGGCAGGCCACAGTGTCATATCGAGCTAAACGACTTTGAGGATATTGAGTTGCAGGTGGCCAGCGGAGAGCCTCCGATCGAACACTGGGAGCCGAAATTAAGATGCGACGAGTGGTAAGAGGTAGCCGATCCATCATTCCATTATACGCTTGCTGACGAGACATAGATCGCTCGGGAGTCTGATCTGTGCTCGGAGCGACAATCAAGTTGGGGGGCGAAATTTGGATGCCAAAGTACGAGTGGTAAGAGGTAGCCCAACACATTATTACATTATGCGCCTGCTGACAAAACATGGATCGCTTTGGGGTCTGATGAGTGGATGTGGCGATGATTAAGTTGGAGGGCGAGACGGTTGTGCTATTCAGAGTGAGCGAACAGGACTTGGGGGCGGAGAAGTGCATATTTGCCAAAGCTCTTGGATGCGGACTACAACGGGAGAGGGACTAGCTGAGAGTCGTCAATGGTGTTTAAGCCATACGTTCAGCTCAGAGTGTTGCTCATATCCACTGTTTCAAGTTGCCTCCATCATATTTTCAGTGCACTTTTGTAATGAGCAAACACTTTCCTTTGTTAGCCACAGTTTCTAGCGCATGATTCCCTGCTCATGTTTGTGTGCCGCTCTAGCGGCCGTGGTACACGAATTGGCAGGAGCGTACCGGTTGATCAGGTCTCAAGAATCCCTGCTCTTCAAACAAGACTTGATGATCTATACCATGGCACAGGCTACGCAGACCTATACTGAATGGGGCCTTTGCAGCATCTCATCGAAGACGCGTGGAGCCTGCAGCTATGGCTACGACTTGACCGCAGGGCAGGGCGCCTGCTCGTATGTCATCGACACTCGGTATTTGTACCATGAGCATGAGGCTACAAAAATGTTAACACTGTGAACACCACTAATGCGGGTTGGCTTATTACGGTAACGGCTAGTGAAAGAGCAACGTGGATGTCTTCGTGGTCCTCGACGACAATACATACAGGCCTGGAAGTCTAGATCAAAATCGGCCAAGCAACGACCGATAACCATGCCGGGAGGGACTCGCCCTTTTCACAAAGCGTCTCGTTACCTCTTTGATGTTCGCTCGTATGTGACCTCATGATCCGCACTACCGTGCCTATTAATAGAGAAAGTAGCAAAGAAAGCTAACAAAAAAACAATCTGAAGAAACGCAACGTCAAACGATATTCTGATGGAACATGCTCGATGAGAGCAATGGTTGTTGCGATTTGATCATCCCGAGGTTGCGCATAATAATGGTTGCCGAGGCGCTACCGTAACTACCGTAACCGAGGCTGTGTCAGTGCGTGTTCATTCGATGCGTGTGGTGCGACTGTTCCTTCTTCCTTCCTTCCTTCCTTCCTTCCTTCTTCTTCCTTCCTCCTTCTTTCGATCTGCTTGAATTAGAGCTCTGCCACCATCATACCGAATCCTCACCAGAGCCATGAGGGAACTGGGATCGAAGTATTGCTGCATTTCTAGCAGTTTAGCCCACCATAGAGTTCTGAAACAGTTAATACTAATCCAGTTTTTAGTGGCGAGTACCTCAGGCACGCGTGTGAACACGTAGAGCTCAGAACATATTGCACATTCAAGCCATTACTGCGAAAATCTTCCCCAAGCCTTCTTAAGTGAACAGAGCGGATAAAAGCAGTTTCTTCGGCATGAAATACAGGCTTCAGTCATCTATCTGTACAGCAATCCGAAAAAGCTCCTATTGGGAAATACACTCTGCTCGTCCGGGACTTCTTCCATTTACGATAGGAAGTTTATGATGCGGTCACTCGTCTTGATAAATTATGATAGAGAGATATTCTTACTTTAAGATTTCACGGAGAGCAGTCGCCCTTGTCATTCCTCACGGTTGTGTCTTTCCGCAAGTACAGCTTCGTGACTGTGTTCCTATCAAACCCGCAACCATGGTTTCTTCCAGGGCCCAGGACCCTCCTGCACCAAGAATCATGCAAACGACAGCCAAGTCACTACTTCCGCTATTTTTACTATTCGCTCACGATAGCCCCCAATGACTACAATCATCGACGCAGTCGCGCAAAATGGCGTCCGCGGAGCGATCCGGATACTTCTATCACCTTCCACTGAAAAGAGCCCATCGAAGCCACAGCCCCGATACGTATGCGCACGCACGATACACAGGAGCGGAAGAAAGGGTCGGATATCGGTCTATCGGGTCCTTGAAGAACATACAGACGAGCGTGGACGAAAAGTAAGACTGTACGAGAATGTTGACGAAGGTCATCTTGACAAGGATGAACAAGAGAGTTTCATCGGCATCCAAGAAATCACGGCATACGAGAGGGGGCATAGCGTGAGACCGAGGATAGGCCAGAACCCCCCGAAAACATACGGGAAGGCCTCAAACGAGTTCAAAAAGCCGGTTGCCAAGACAGAGAATCCAAAGATAGCTGATCGGATACGACGCTGTCTTCAACGCCATGGTGATGAGGAGCCCAATGCCCGCACTCAGGCTGCGACCTCACACCCTCCTAAAGACAGAAAGCGCGCTATGAACCGTCCGGTACATGAGCAGCGACACCCGCGGAGTGGGTCGCGCAGCAAGATTCAAGGCGTTACGATCTCCCTTGCTGATGGGTCGAACAAGAGAGAAGGAAAATCTACGCCACACGAAACCGAAGTCCTGTGTTCCGATGCTATTCCACGCCCAAAAGACCGGACCCGTCGACTGCGACGGAAACCTCACATAGTGGCTAGTCAGAGAGATACCCAAAAGAACATCGCAACACATAGCACCGTCAGAGTTGTGGAACAGCAAGACCAACTTGAACAAGAACATGATGGCTCTGTGCCTCCAGAAGTTCCCAACAGTCCGTTCAAACAACCGCAAATGACACCGCAGCAGTCAGCAGTTTTGGTATTTGGTACTGGTTCTCAAAATACAACGCGCAGTGATCCACGAGCAGCCCAGACCCGCTCCCGAATGCGGATGGTGCCACGTGAAGGTTCACACGGATCTATTGTGGAAGAGGAAGACGAACTCGTAGTCAAAGGGCTGCAATCGAAACTAGAAACACAGTCGCAGGGATCGTCACTCCCGGAGATTCAGGAACTCTCAATAGACAACGCTGGTGCCGACGAACCCCTGATATCTCCTCAGGCGAATCAAGTTCGACAATCATTGAAGACGCCGACGCCGACGTCAAAATTTAGACTGGGAGCAGGGAGGGCGGCCGGTAGACAACATAATCCGCTCGTCACCAATCTCCTTATTGGTGTTGGTGGATCGGTGCCTGGAAGTACATTTGCTCAAGAGTCGGGGTTTTTTTCACCTTCTGGTTCGCGACCAGCAGCGTCCGCTGTGTTTGGATTTCCTAGCGCTCACCTTGACCAAACCGAATGTTCGCAGGGAATGATGCCTCCTGGGACACCTCCGTATACGCCGGCTAAGTCAAATCCGTTCCAGAACTGAGGAAATATCACCTTATGCAAGTCGAACTTCGAGTTTGCAGAGAGAAACAGCAAATAGGCATAGTTCAAGGGCGCTAAACAGTCTATCGAAAATAGTGAGAGCCCCAATCCAATCGTATCCAACTCATCAGCGCGACTCGGAGGGCCCGTTGTGATTCGTCTCATCTTCCGCTTTATCACTTTCGCTCCTCTGACTGCTGTCACCGTCCTGATATTCCTACGCAATATCAGCCTCAGAATCGGAATCGTTCGTGGCTCCCTTGCGTTCTCCGTTCAGGACGATGCTTGTTCGTTTCACCGCAGGGGAGCCCACACCCCCGGGATACATTCTATTTACCAGATATTGCCCAATTTGCCATTTCTGTCACACAATCAGCATACGTCCTAACATTCCTACTAGACTTGTAGCATACCACATGTCCGCCTTCGATATAGTACCTCCACCGTTCCGAGCTGCCAAGGTACACCAGTATCTCCCACGGCAGCTCGTCGCAATCGAACTCCCAAAACGTCATGTATTGGTACATGGACTCCGTGTCCACTTGTTCGTGCTTCTGATCCTTAACCAACGAAGCATTCTCGAGCTTGAAGATGCGCGTGCGGAGGAGCTCGGGGCTTTCGAGCAGGCCGGGGGTGAATTCTGTTTGGAACCATTTGACGAACTCGTCGTGGATGGCCAGAGCCGGCTGCCAAAGGACTACAATCCACATCTGGATGTCGTGGGAATCTGTTGTCGCGCGTAAGCATGCGCAAGTTACTCAAATTCGATAGGCAATTCAAACCTCCTCGCCAGTCTTCTCGATCCCAGCTCGCATACTCTGTGTAACATCGCGCGTCTAACCGCGCATCTGTGGGAAGCTTGTCCAACGCCGGGCATATTTGCGCATCCAAGTCCTTCGCATCTACCCCATCCGGCAGGTCGTATATCGTCATATAGGTCCCATCGATACCTGCAACCTCTTTAAACACATTATCCTCCGCCTGGTCTCCACTGCGCGCTGTGGTCTCGAGCTTTGCGACGACATCGGGTATATGCGTACTCTCGTACCACTCGTCCGCGTCCGCATCATCGCCTAAATCCGCCCAAACGCACGTTATCCTCGACATGATTCTGTTTCTTAATTCCTCCTGCCTAATTCGTCTTTCCGGTGTGTGATCGGTGAGCGCGAAGTTGTGGTTCGATTTCGTAACTGTGGGGAGGGTAGACTACTTGAGCGGCGGCTGGGGTCCGCCCAGGAGATGGGCGAGGGGGAGGTGGGGAGCGCTATTCTGGGACTCCAGGAAATTTCAAAGACATGGCCCCTGAGTGCTTCTAGTCGGTGCTCAGTCAGTAAACTTAATCGAGCTATTGGATTGCTGCATGGGGGCTGGATCGAGGCGGGCCGTTTCGAAGGGACATAGGCCCTTCTGTGGCCTCAGTATCGCGCCCCTGGTACCTGCAGTGCCGGAGCCACTATCGAAGCGCTAATGTCCGCACGTCGGCTTCTAGCTTTCACGATCTCACTACATGTGGTAGGAATGATTGTTGGATAAGTTTCGGATACGACATTCAATGTCAGGAAACTATCAGGGGTTGTGCCTTACTCCGAGCTGAGGATTAACTCACACTTCATGGCGATCACCCGAAAGCCTCTTAGAGACCATATGAGCAACAATGGTCAGCAACATCGAGAAGAATCGGAAAGAGGGTATAGTATAGCACCCTCCAAGCAGATATGCTATTGGCAACATGCAGATACATCCAAGCCGACCAGTAAAGGAGCGTACAAAGTTATGTCTCGAAACAAAACACGATACCGTACTCTGAAATATCCCGCACAAAAAGCTCTCCGTGCAAGCTATGCATCAATGATGAATTACTACAAAAGCATCCCATCGCCAATGCGCACGTGTGCCTTCTTCTCACGAATATCCTTCTTGTGCCTCCTTGAAAACCCGCGAACCGCCCTGTCGCACCCAATAGCCCGGCATTTGAACTGGCAGATCTACTGGTTGGGAATCCGGTGCATCCTCCGTGCTTCGGCTCGTTGACATGATGGAATACAACATCGAAGTTTGCCAGAAGTCTTCCATACCTAGGTGATAAAATATTCATGTGTCAGGGTAAGAGATTCAACACAGAGATTCAACACAGAGATTCAACACTACCGGTATCCAACGTTTTTGCACTAAGCTCACGGCCCATGGTACCTGCAATGACCCCAAGGGCGTGACGCCTTGATGATGCCCTACCCGTGAATTAACTACCGTAGAGCAAGTTAGCCTGCCAAGACCACCGCGGGGCAACGAGTGAACTTCGGAATTCGACCCACGAAACGTCCCGTCTTTACTTCACGACTACTAATCAGCTGTTTTCATCTCGCCAAAAACATCAACTGGTTGAGTCACCTGATGTCGTGCATGCCCTGCAACTGTCTTTCGCACCATTCCGCTGGTTCCAGCAAACCCAGGCATTCATGTCTAAGCACATAGCGCCAGAGAGTTCAGCCATCGTGCGACATGGTTTACACGGCCTAGGTCTTTGTGCACGAAACGTCGTACACGCATCAACATTGCCGTCGCAGCTGCTGCAAGTGGACTGAGAAGAGCATCAATGTAGATCCAATTGTTATGGCAATTGCCCAGTCTCTTGAATCACCATTTGTCAGTTATCGAACGGCCCCAAAGAAAAGATTGCTTTATCGTAGTCTTTTCACCTCAATAGCCATGGGAAAAGAAGTGGAGAGAGGAGGGGGTGATGATATGCGCGCCCTCCTACAGGTCCCTCTTCTTTGATTACATCAAACGACCTATCGATAGGTTCCCATGATCGGCCCCTCCTCTTGTCAGTTTGGAAGGGGGCCTAAATGCTATGGCAACGATAACACGACACGAATTATCTCGACGCACAATGCCACAACCTTCGACACATCTCTATACTCCAACCAAAAACACCATGGCGGGCACACTTCTATGGGCTTTGGGCGTTCTATCATCACGATTCATCGGCACATCGGCATTGATCTTAGATTTAGACGACGACCCCTCTCATAATACCCTCAGCAGAGGCGCAGACATCTATATGGCAGGATCAGAGCAGTTCAATAACGCTAGCATCAGGTGGAGTGCTGCCCAAAGACCTCAGTATGATGCAATCGTAAAGCCGGACATAGAAGAGGATATCCAGAAGACGGTCAGGCACCCCCTACGCTCTTGCGTATGAATACGTAGTCTGACAATGTCGCAGATACGTTTCGCTAACAAGCAAAACAAACCCTTTCTCGCCATCTCTGGTGGGCACGGAACGACGTCACTCATCAGCAACGTCAAGCATGGCATCGGAATACTCATGACCGGAATGAACAACATCTCGATTGTGGATGACGGTCACGCAGCCCTCATTGGAGGCGGCGCTCTCACCGGCGATGTCATTTCCTATCTATGGTCTCACGGTAAGCAAACCGTGACGAGTGGCTGCGACTGTGTAGGCTACGTTGCACCTGTTCTTGGAGGGGGTCACGGCTGGCTTCAAGGTCAATATGGACTCGCAGCCGATCAGCTCATCTCCGCACGCATGGTCCTTGCGAATGGAGAAGCTATCACGGTCAGCGAAGAGAGCAACCCAGACCTGTTCTGGGCCATCCGCGGTGCGGGACACAACTTTGGGGTTGTGACGCAGCTCAAAATGAAGATCTATGATCGGGAGCCAGAACGCGATCAATGGGCTGCGACTGGCTTCGTGTTTACGCATGACAAAATGGAGGATGTATTTACAATTGCCAATGGCTGGCTGCAGGAGTCAGAGAGGCCTCCCGGCATGGTGCAGTACGGACTATTCATGCACAACCCTGAAGTGGATCCAGTCAATGTAAGTCACGCAACCAACACCAGCGTGCAAATTACTTACCATCACAGCCCATCGTCGGGATGTATATATTCTGGCAAGGTTCCTCCATCCCAGCAAAGTACACAGTCCCCCTCTACGCACTCTCGCCCGTTACCGTCAACGCAAGCGTCACCGATCTCGCAGGCGTCAATACACACATTTCAGCCAATCTAGACGGTGCTTCCTGCGCAAAAGGCTTCTCCCGCGCCATGATCCCCGTATCTCTCACTAGCTACTCGCTTCTGGCTCTTCGCAAAGTTCTTGATACCTTCGCCGCGATGCCGCCCGAGTTCCGTCATTCCGTGATGATGCTCGAAGGCTATCCTACGAACCGCGTAAACGAGATCCCAAACGATAGCACGGCGTTCCCGAATCGAGACGGCCAATTGTTGCCCTCGCCTGTGTTGACGTACCCAAAGAATGCGAGTCTGGATGCTACTGCGTGGGAGATTGGCAGCAAGATACAGAGTGCGTTGTTAGAGGGCAATGGAGGGAATTTAGAGGCGTATGTAAACTATGCGAGGGGTGATGAGAGTATGGAGGAGCTGTATGGGTATGAACCGTGGCGATTAGAGAAGTTGCGGAGGTTGAAGAAAAAGTATGATCCCCACGGGCGGTTCAACTTCTATGCGCCAATCTTTTGAAGAATTCGCCAGGGTTGGGAGAAGTACGCACCTCTTCTGCAGTATTGTACTTTTCGCTACGGGCTCAGGAAGGCATGTATGACGATGACACTCTCTATAGGTATTCAGCCTCACAGTATGTATGTTCGCTCCGACACGATAGTCCCCGAACGAGCGTCGAACATTACATCCTCGTCCAAATCGATCATTTCTCTTTGCTACCTTTTATTCTGTCTTCGTCGCGTCTGACGGCTGATCGAATAACGTTACGGAGTGACTGGAGTCTTCTGTGGTTGGTCTGTCGGTCCACCAAATTCCTGAGAGGTGAAAATATCTTTACGTACAGTAGGTTGAAGCTTGCGCTCCCATTCAGCGACCGTGAGCTCATCCTTGACCTCAAGCTGATAGAGCTTCGGAAACATAGCTCTGATTACTTCGACGTTCCCCTTCGAGACAGTGCCCTGTGAGGGCATCCCAACGCACGCAGAGTATGATCTTCATCTTTCTCTGTATGCGCAAGAGAACGTCAAACCCTTTCTGTATCTTCTCTGGGGCATACACTACGTCGCCATTGGCAGTAACATGTAGTTCAAGGGTGCGAATTAGGCTTGCAACGTCCAAATCGAAGCCCGAGAGGTCGCCATCGGTGAAGAGAAAAGATGACATGGATGCGCCAGAGTTCATGCCAACTAACTAGAATGTGGTTGTCCGGTAGTCCGTCTCAGCAAGCTCGCGCAGGGTGTCAGTGCCGAAGAAATCGATGTTGCAGACCTGCAGCAAGCCGTCCTTCTCGAGATCTTGTATCCAGCCGAAGGATATTAGCCTGTACAAAGGCGTTAAGTGAAGAAGAAGAGGAGTTGGTTGTGTTAAAAGTTACGTATAATGAGGGCAATATATAGAAAAGGTTACATAAGAAAATTAACCTGGATAGGCTGACAAAGGAAACGTTGGGGCGAGATCATGGCTTGCTCTTGACTCCTTGCACGTCATCCCTGTCCCTCTACTTGTCCATGCGGCATTTGTTGTTTCCGAAGATGAACTCGTAGATGTCGTCTCTCAACTTGCGGGGTAGCTTCTAGTGCATGGGTTCGCAAAGGTTAAGCATGACAGCGCAAGCTTGTCCTGGAGGTACGTGGCGAGGGTATTTTCGTATAGTTTCTTCAAGTCCCCGAGCTCTAATTAGACTTTGGAATAGACAGTTTGTCTCATATTACGTGTCGCTGGTCCGTTTGGCTCGTGGGTTACCGGAACTTAGGAGATGGCTCCTTGCCGCTTACACTGCTTGATCGATTCAATCTTCTGCAATATACTGTTACTATCAGTAGTGGTTCTCAGAGGGGACAGTCTCACGCAATGAAAACGGTTAGAAATTTACTCAGCTGTGCACGTGTTCGCGGTCCATCGTGCGTGTGGGGTGGCTTTAGTACCGTAGCCAGTGGATGAGGCGGAGACAGTCAGCAGTCAAATGAGAGCAAAATATTTTGGTCACCCACCACGCGGCCGTTTGCGCGCTTAGTCTTGGCACTGACGCGCAGTGACTTGGAAACTCGTTAACCGGGTGAGAGCAACTAGCCTCAGTTTGAAAAAGTTGCATCGCTGGTCAGCTTTCAGTTCGTCATCGCAGAAGATGTACCGGATCAACGATACAGAGTCGAAAAATGGCTGCTAGTATTCCTGTATGTACTGTCACATCACAATATCACCTTTAGGCTCACACACAACTTACCGATAAGTCCAAGTAACACATAGGCTGGCAATGACGGCTGACACCAGATTCTTGTACTCTCGCCATCGACCGAAGTCTTTGTCGTTGTAGCGATTTCGATCACAGAGGAACCTGACTGAGGTTCCGGGGGTGCAGGAGCGACGGGTCCGCGATGAGGCTTTTCACGTGCCGTGGCTGTTTCTGCTTCTCCATTGGTATCTGACGCGTGAGGACCAGCACAAAAATCGTCTGGAGGCTCCTCCTCATCAGTGACAACGCTGGCGCGAAGGCGCTCTTGAATCCACCCCTCATTCCGAATTGGACGGCCGCCCCAAGTCTGGTACGCTTCCTCGATGAGTTCGAGTATTTCCACCTTGTTCTCGAAGTTCCAGAATTGAACCAGATCTTCAAGTCACAGCCATTGTCCCACCCTTTCAGACGTGAACTGCACTGTGAGAGCATCGCGAAATTCCTCAGGCGAAGTATTAAGTTTCTGCGGGATAACCGACGGAAATCCCCTGGTCATTAGAATCGTCCCCAGTTTCGTTGCATCTGCTCCGAGACCTATCAGATGTAGTTTCCTCTTACCGGCATTCCGAAGGAACAATGCCATAAGAAATTCCATTAGTCGAAAAAGGACGGTATCCTCCGTATCCTGACGTAGGTGGCGTACACAATTGGCGACTAGCTGGAGCCATACATAGCGGGCTTTGTATGAAAGACCGTCTGTTAGAATAATCTTGAAGCAGTCTCGCACGAGATCGAGCTCCTCCCCAGTAATGTTTTGAAAAACTTGATGAAAAAGACAGTGTAGGGCCACAGCCGCTTCGTTTGCTTTTTTTCAACAAGGACGGGTCCTTACTGAGCTTCCAATGCATATACGCCACATCACCCAGCCAAGCTGAGGTAGAAAATGGAGTCGCGAGGAGACCTGATGCTATAGAGAAAATGCCAGTTTTTCCAATAGATTGATCCACAAAGTTGATGCCAAATTTGCACGATGACAGGGCGAAGAGCGGAGGCCAGGTGTCGTGCGTGTTCATCAAAAACTCGAACCTGTCAAAAACAGTGCGCTCAAGTCAAGCCAAGAAGTGATAAGGCGCGCAATCTGGTAATAAGTAAAATCGCATCTTTATGATGTTGTTGTATACCGAAGGCCAGTAATGCTCCTCAATCAATAGATAGTGTATCGACTGATATTCGGCCAGATGCGTTAGGGATATTGCATCGACAACGTTGAACCCTTTCAGGCTGGCCTGCATGACTTCTAGAATATCAGGACGTTGGAGAAATTCTACAATGGTTCGGTGCACGAAGAGTGTGCATTTCGATCCGGCTGGTACATTGAACGTGAAATCGTTCATCGCGTTAATGTTCCCATTACTGTCTCGGACTTCGACTAATCCTTTGCAGTACCCTTGGATAAGCCTCTGCGCTTTGACAAATTGAATCTCGTGCCAGCGTTTAAGTTCTTCAGGTTGTTGTGGGCTCCGAGCGCTAGAAGCATGTGAATTGCGGAGAGCAAACCGGGGATCTTCCTGGTTGGCATCCAAGCAGAGACAGGATAGCGGTGACAGCTTCGTGTCATATGATTCATGCTTGAGGACCATGGCAAACAGCTGGTACGCTTTCTTCAACTGTGTCTTGGGGATAGACAGCAACAAGTACTGGAAAAGTGCTTCCACTTCAGTCGGCAACGCTGCTAACTGCCTCAAATGTTGCATAGTCCCTGCCATCCTCGAGGGCTTCTCGAAGGGCTTTCACCACCAGCACGACCCAAAGAAAGATACCGTCGGACCTTTCCGCGATGTCTTCTACCAAACGCTCGCGTTGTGTGAGGTCAGGGATATCTTTGAGACGATCTCTGGTGAATTTGAGCATGTCACCTCTCGTTAGATCTTGAAGTCGGACCCTCTTCTCGGCCTTGGATGTGTTCTAAAAAACGTTGTGCTCGCGGCTGGAAACACATAGCTTCACAGCGCCGTTAGCATATTCAGTCCAGTCATTCAATACGTTGACCATGTCGCGGTAACCCTGCTGGTTCGTTTCCTCGTATTCATCCAGTGCGTTAATGAATATGCAGAACCGATAACCTCCATAGATATCAATCTGGTTGAGTAACCTCTTAAAGGCTTCGGACACAGCCTTATCGGGATAAGCAAAGAACTCGTCGGACTGCGATGCCTCGAATGATTTTGCTGCCAAAGTTCAAGCCCAGATTTCGGGAAATAAAAGAGGTACAAGTTCCGGGCAAGCTTCGAGAATATCATATAGGACAGCACGTAAGAGTTCCACGTGTGATTTCTGTAGCCGACTGCCGGGTTTCTAGAAGAAGTTGACGACGACCAATTTCGAGTACGCTACGAGTAATCAATGGACGTGGATGGGCTTGCAAAGACAAGGCTACTTACCGGCCCAAATAAGCAACTCAATTTACGTGCGTGGGTGACCACACAGAAACTTCATGAGGGTTAATTTGCCCGAGCTTAGCTTTCCTGCAACCTGAAAGATACCCGTACCTGAAGCAAGCCAAGCGAGGAACTTATCGCGAGCTTCGGGAATACAGAACGACTCATTATCTGCGTCCTCTTCCAGCATCCATCGATAGGTATCGTAATGAGCTTCGTCAACAATGTCGAATCCCTCATGCATGTCGGAGAAAGCCAGGCATTTTCGGATTCGGTGCTGTGCAACCCTTTGCCGAGCTGTGTCGGTCAGACCGAATAGAGTCTGTAGTTGTTCTTGTGCCGTCGCACTCAGTGAGGTCATACTGACACCGTGCTGAAGTTACGACGTGTGCTTGTCTAACCGGTAGCCTATATGCTTTGATTCGTTGTCTGTACTCTCTGCCATGGCGAGAAGTTGTCTTTGTGTCTCGATGCTTGCTCAGTCAGCAGACGCATGCGCGTGCGGAGCATATAGCGAATACCCGACCAGCCGACTGTGATGCAAATGTAGCTGACCTCGATAGTCGGCAAGCTTCTGCTCAAGCTCTCTCATCTCTTCTTTGCATTGGAAAATCCTCATTGTCGATTTCCAGGCTCGAAATTTCGACTTAGGGTCTGCAGGAGCGACTTCTTGAACAAGGTCCAGTATCCGGTCGGAAAGATGACAACATTCCAGAGCCAGTTGGCGTAGATCACGCTCATCGTCGGTCTTTGGGTCAATTAGACTAGCATCTATTCTTCTGCTGAAGTTGCACATCTCTCTGGACGTCAGTTCCAGACTTGCGATCTATTTCGTCTTGCCATAGCTGGAAGCCTGTATTCTCCTTGCTGTATTAGTGACTTTAGCCCCGAAGTCGACGAATGTAATAATGTTGCCGACAAGGCTGATTGCAGCGAGTGCCTCCATGGTGATGGAACGGTGCGGTTGGGTTATGGGTTGACAGATTTTAAGGTTGACGTCGAAGGCTGTGTAGTAGATGCCAAAACTGCTACAACCCCTCTTCGTCACATCTATGAAGAGACACGATGATTTGTGGGCAGCCGATTGGTCGCCTGAAGTAGACCAGGAAGCCGTCAAACCGGTGAGTGGATTTTAACATGGATCTGATATGACGTCTTGGAAGTGAAGAACAAAAAGACTAATTATGACAAAGGGAGATGATGCAATAATGGCTGGTACGCACCAGACGCAAAATGTATTGGATTAGGGATTCCGTTCCTCGGGGTTCTTCATGGTATAAACAACGCCATGGTGTGGTCTTCGCAAAGTCCGGGTATCCTACATGGGGTCGTCATAACGCAGGCGGTGTGACTATCCCGCTGCACTCCTTCACGACGATCTCCACATCTTTTAACTCTATCCGTCTCGACTTGGCGCCGATAGCACCGCCAGGGTGATTCCGTCGAAACACGCTCTTCGTCTCCTCTTGATGCAACGACTCGGCGACTGTCAGGGCCAGCATGTCTCCCACGGCAATGGTGACGGTTGTGCTCGTCGTGGGTGCGCACACGCCAAACGACGTCTCCTCAAGCTCATGTATCGGTGCGGGGAGCAGTATCCCATTCGGCCGACCATCCAATAGCGGGCAATCGGAAGGGTTTGTGTGTGAGGTAATGGCGAGGATAGGTATGTGTGAGGGTATATGATCGAGGAGAGCCATGAGCTCAGCGGTCTTGCCGGAGTAGGATATAAACATCATCGCGTCGTTCTGCCTGCAGTCAGGATACTTGTGCTCGATGCAAGAGTGCTGCCATTCACGACGTACCTTCCGGATATCCCCGAGATCCCCATGCAGCGCCTCGGCCGCATGCATAAAGGTGCTCGCAATGCCCAGGCTCTTCATCGTGGCCACCATCTTGCGCCCCACCAGCCCGCTCTTGCCCACGCCGCATACGATGAGTTTGCCTCCAGCTTGATTCACGCCTGTTATTACCTCGACTGCTTGTAGCAGGCCATTCCGCGCCACATGATCCGACTCGTACAGGATGGTGGCCTGTGAGAGCGCGGTGGCTGCGGTCGAGAGTACATTCACGGCGCGCGACAGTAAGCGCGTGCCTTCCGGATCGTTCGCGCTCAACGGCGGGGTAGGCGGTTGCGTGTCTGAGCCGGCACGTTTGCGTTTCAGCGATGCGGGCGATGAAGATGTGCGTGGAGGTGGGGTAGATTCGAACGTCGCTGCCATGTTGTGTTGAGGTATGGATAACCAACGAGCTGACAGGCGCAGAGACGATGCTATATCAGCAAGGCCGTGGCGATCTATGCGGAGCGTCTATGAGATCGAGATCTGACTTCCGAGCTTAGTTCCCTCGGGCAGGGTCGGGAGCAAGGTTCCAATTAGGTAGTAGGCGTAATACACTGGCAGACCAGACGAATAGCACTCCCAGTCCCTTTCCAACGAATGGTACAGCTCCAGCTCAAGGGTAGCATAGCTCCTTCCATCTAAGGCAACTACCTCGGCCAACAACATGCAGCACACGCCGTTCCCAGCTTTGCATTTGGCGGATAGCCCTCGCCAGACCCTTGCAAGTGGGTGTTGATAAAGAAAAATGGCGAGATCCGCGCTAACGACATGACATGCATCAATGCCTGACACGGACCTGCGCTAAGCCCAAAGCGGCCGCAGCACATGTCATCAACCGCCCAACCGTCAAACCACGTTTCTTGCCATTTGGAGTGAAAGCCGACGAGTGTATAGGGTGGTAAGCTACGCGCTCGAAACTTCACGCGAATCAGCGACCGTATTGCTAGACGCCGCGGCATCCGCGAGTTTGCCCCTCCTCACCCCCATACATACGAGCGGCTCCTCCGCGCTGTCCAGCTTCTGCATACCCAGTTCTTGTCGGTACAGCTTCTGTGCTTCCTCACTGCCCGTCAAAAGCACCATGAACCGCAGCTGCTCCATCTCCAGACAAATATCGCGACAGCAAGCAATCACCCACTTCCCGAGACCCTGGCCTTGGTGCGCAGGGAGGAGGTAGACGTCGGTCAGGTAAGCGAGCGTTGTGTAGTCGGTGATCATACGCGCCATGCCGATGGCTATCTTCGTGACTTCGGAGATTTCGTAGATGCCGAGTGTCAGACTGTTGTCGAGCATCGTCTTCAGAGCTTCGTCCGACGGGAGGGGTTTCGCCCAAAACATCGCGTCCGTTGCGAAGGCCTGCTGGACGAAGGCGTGCGGAAGGAGCGATCGGTCAGACGATATGAGGTAAGTTTTCGAGGCCATGGTGCGCTGCCATTGAAATCTTTTCTTGTCCATTTCGACGTCCTTTTCTCTTCGTTTTTTTTTATCGCCGAGTTATGCTCATGCAACTTTATGTTTAGAGGTTTGGTACTCGGGTTGAAATCACCGTTGACGTGTTCAATTGTCGGAGATATCGCCGCTCTACCGATACCGTGTCCGTCGCCGTGATGATCGCCGCAGCGTGATGATCATGGAACACCAAAACTCCAGAATGACGCCAACTTCAACAAGCAACAACTCCACCACCATGACTCCAATTGAGGCTGCGCTTGCAGCAATTGAATCCTTGGAACCAGGAGAAAAATTTACACACCAGGCAATTGCAGCTGCGCATGGTGTAAACAGATGTACACTGTCCAGAAGACACAAGCAATCTCATGTATTGCATAAAGTCAAGTCAATTAACCAACAAAAGCTCAACCCACAACAGGAGATAGAGCTTGTAGAGTACATTAAAATGCTCACAAAGAGAGGCCTTCCACCCATAAGAGAGATGATCTGGAATTTTGCGTCAGCTGTGGCTAAGGAGCCTGTGGGAGAAGGCTAGGTAACCTGCTTTATCAACAGAATAAAGAACCATCTCACATCACAATAGACTACTGGAATGGATGCTGTAGGCCACCAAGCTGATTCAGAGGCTAAATATAACCTGTAAGGTGTTTACAGCAGGAATCAGAGATATATGTATAGGCTTGTATTAAGATGAATCCTTAAGGAGTTGTCCAGCTCTGTAAGGGAATTATATACAAGTACAGCATGCAGCCTACCCTAGGCTGGGCCGTTGTAGCTCTGTAGGCTTCCCGTGGGGTAAGCTGTGGGGTTGGTGGCTAGAATACTGTGACATAACCTCTACTTTGATCTTCTCTACCAAAAGATTAAGGAATACAATGTAGAACCACACCACACATACAATATGGATGAAAAAGGCTTTCTAGTTGGCATCACAGGCAGATCAAAGCGGGTCTTTAGCAAGCAAATGTGGGAGAAGAAGAAGGTTAAAGCATCCCTCCAGGATGGCTCACATGAATGGATTTGTAAGGGTCACGCAAAGTATGCAGTTGCCTGGTAACAAGGTCGAATTGATAGAGAGCTATGGAGGAACACTGACGAGTTTTCAGTGTGCTTCGCTTATTTACAAGCTAAACAAGAAAGGAATAGACGGATCCCATCCATGTCTAGGCCTAGCCGAGATCTCCAGGGCCTGGCCCATTACATTACCCCCCTCCTAGCCTTGTTCCTCTTGAACAAGGCTTCAAGTGCGCCGGAAATCCACTGGTAAGTGGCCCT
>ML976045.1:6475-17428 GCA_010015635.1 Clathrospora elynae
AACTACTAATCCGCCGGTACGCTGCTTAAGTACCGCTGAACGAACGGGAAGCGCTGATTTCAGCGTCCTATGGTCGTATGTGGAATAACGAACTTACTTCAGGTACTATAAACGTACGGAGGTGGCCTGAGAGGCAGGATTTTGAGCCGAAATTTAGTGTTGCTAGTAACCTCTCCTCGCTAATTATCTTCTATCGTCTCCAAGTCAAGAAGAGCATAAAGTAGTCTCCTGGTTTATGCAAGGAAACCACGACATCACTCCCGATGCCCGCATTCTTCCGCGCCCTACTCCCAGCCGAGGAAATAGGCCTGCGCCTCATGACGCAGAAGTGTATAGGAAATTATTTACGGGAATCCGAATCCATCACCTAGCTCAAAAATACCCTTGCGGCTTTACGACTCACCTCTCCTACTGGGCCGCGGACTTCTTTCACCGTCCTCGACAGTCCGTGTACATCTAAGCAAGGGAATTGGGCGTTCTAGTCCTCACCCGACCAAGCAGAGGAAGTCTGAAGTAGGATCCCAGAAGGAGTGGATATGGTAGTGAGGCATACACCGCTCAAGGGGCACTACGACGGAGTGGCAATGGGGAAGTGAGATGGAAGGGAAGGATTCCCAGCCTTACGAGGAAGCCTAGAGAAAACCGGGCCGAGATTGAGTGTTGGGCACAAACACAGCGGGCGAGGCGTCTCGACGCTTTCAGCCGTCACCAACAAACTCTCCCTCGTCAACCTAACAACGACGTCAACATCAGGGCGTTATTTAGGCCGCGGTGCAGACTTGACACGTCGGCCCCTACTTGAATAGCTGCAAAGCCTTGTTGGGAGCCAGCGTGATGCGCAGAACGGAAGACCCTGTCAGCCTCCATCCGGTGATGCGAAGCTTATTCCGACATCGAGCCTTACCCGCGTTGCCCTTGCCCTTCGAGAGAATGAGCCGTTGTGGGGTAGAGGCGTGGGCAGTAGGAGTGGTATCGGACATGGGTATCCTGACGAGGCTCCACAGGGTGATGAAGCATGCAAGGGCGGTATACTCGAAGGAAAGGTAGTGCGGAGAGACTACGGTGATCAACGCTGCGTACTTGGGTGCGAGAAGTGCTGGAAAGGTCATTGGATGCAATAATAAACCGATTGGCGTTGACGTTGAGCTGCCTGTATGGAGTACGGAGGACGAGGACGGGGACGAGGTAGGCTGATGTGGGATGACACAAATCAACACACGTACCTGCTGCTACCGTATGATCTCATCCCATACCATCGATCTCTTTCCCTTTACACCTACATCATTTCCCCATTAAAAACCCACTCTCGCTCTCCTCACTATTCCACCGAGTAGAGGAGGACCACGTAGGAGGACCTGCTTCGCCGACTGTGGTAGTGTACGGCGTTATTGGGCGTAGCGGTGCAGAGTGCCCCACCTCACCCCGCATAAGCGTATCTTATCGACCAACCACGCGGGCGGGCTAACGTCTGCCATTCGGGACGGATCGAGTGCGAGGGACATGTCACGAGAAGAAGTGTCTTGCCTGGCGACGCAACCGCCGTGCCCTGACCCATCGCAAGGATGTCCCTCAGCAGCGTGCGGGGGAGGTGCAGTACATCTTTTGGCTCAGGCCGAGACGAAGAGCGACTCTGAGCATGGTGCCCAAGGGCCCGGTGACTGCGGATGTTGGGTGTGAGGGACCGAGTGTCTCGGATTTTGCGCGAGTGCATGCTTCTAGAAGTATCGTTGGATCGTTCGTTGTGACAAGTCTCTTTCCGGTGCTGCTTTGTACTTCGATTTGTTGTACCCTGTGCTAAGATTCGCCATGTCTTTGCCAATGTTTCTGGTGGGGTTGCTGAGCATTTTGCAATTGGTAGGGAGCGTGGTCACATCGATGCAGCATCTGTGGGTTCTGCCTATCAGATGGCGATGCGCACAGAGTCTCGAAACGACCATGTGGCCGCTATTGGGCTTGATTGGGCTGGGTGTTTCGTAGCCGCCGGCAGACCTGCAGCGTGCTGTGAAGGCTGGGCAATATGAGGGCGCGATGCGATGTAGGCTGACTACAATATGTCTGGACAAGAAGGCGGCCACTCCAAGACCTGTGTAACGCTGTTCAGTCGTACAGCAGTGGAGAGAGCCCTGAGTGTGTGATAGGGTTGCTAGTCAGGCTTATGCATGGGCGCTGATGAAGCGTGCCAAAGAATTGACAAGCGCAGCCTGTCCGCAGCATCATTCAGGGATAGCTGGGATGGGCATGTTCGAGCCTCGTGCAGCACCCTGATATAGTTGACTGCAACCCCAAAGTGTTGCAGGCTGACGGATCTCAATCAATTCCCGTTGCAGAATTCTATTCTTCGAGACCTCCTATTCTATTTCGATTCTTGTAATTCCAGAACGCGGTGCATCCGCGATATTGGCACATCGGCATTCATACGGTGACGTTGCAGCCTCACACCGCAAGTCCAGCAGACGTCGCGCTGCCCGGCAACCACGGAACAAATCGCGGCCGGAAGCAACGAGAGAAAGATACACAGCCTCCCTGTTCTCGCAGTCAGGGAATACAAACTCTTTGTCAGAGGTCTCTCATCAGGATTTTCGCTTTGCCACGGCCTTCTCCGGTTTTCCCTGGCAAAGTCCGCCTTAGGTCAGCAACGCAAGCACCACCGCGTCACTCCATCAGGTACACCCGTCCATCTCTCTACACCAACCACCCGACGCTTCGTACGAGCGCCCATATAGAACGCCAATCTTCCGCCCATCGCGTCTTGACTCTATTGCCGCCACCCAAGCCTCGGCCACGTATTACCGCCACACCTCGCTTGCGCAACAATTACTCGGGATTGCATGTGTCAGGCACCACTCACGCCGTTGACTGAGCCAGCATAAAACCACTACGATAACCCGCCTACCCATTTACCAATTCTCTCCCCACACCAACATGGATTCAGAACCGCTCCCCGACCACTACCGGGCCCTCGGGGTCGACAAGAGCGCCGATGCCTCGACCATCAAGGCGACGTACCGCAAACTGGTGCTCAAGTGCCACCCCGACAAGGTCACCGACCCCGCACTAAAGGAACAGAAGCAGGAGGAGTTCCACCAGATCCAGCAAGCGTACGAGGTCCTGATCGACGACGAGAAGCGGGCCGACTACGAAGCACACCTCACGCTCGACAAGCTGCGGAAAGAGAAGGCCGCACGGGGAGGCGGCGGATCGCGCGAGAAGACGGCGCGCTTCGACGTGCGCACGTCCAACGGCGCGTCCTTCACCGCTACTGGACCCTCGCGCTACGCTACCGAAGAGCGCAAGCCCTCGTACTCGCGCGACGACAGCAGCTATTTTGGCGACCGCACGCGCGGCAAGCACGATTCTTACGATGCCTTTCCCTCCAAGTATGGCACAGCCTCGCGTCCGAGTCGCCCAGAGAAAGAGACGGCTTCGCGCAGTGCCCGTGCCGCTACCACGGACCGAAGTCGCTCCGATCGCGACAAGACGCGTGCTAAGGAATCGCGCAGCGAACGCAAGTTCGTATCCGTCGAAAGCGAGTCGTCCTCCGACGAGAAGGCGCGCTACGAAGCAGAATACAAGAGGCGCAGCGCCGAGGATGAGGCCCGGAGGCAGACGGCTGATGCCACGCGCAAGGCAGAAGATCGCCGTTCGTACGAAGACACACGATACGCCCCCCCCACGCATCACAAGATGAGCGCCCAGGAAGAGGAGGCCATTCGCTACCAACACAAGTCTCGCGGACAGGTTGAAGCCGAGATGGCTCGCCCTTCGCCTACTAGGGCTTCTTCGCGGGACTACTACGCCCCCGAGTCTCGCTCTGCACGACGCGATCCTCGACCAGACATGGTCCGCAGGTCATCTGCACGACCAGGCAAGGATCGGCCGACGCTGTCTCGTCGTGACACAGACCGCACAGATCGCGGCATCCCCGAGGTCGTGGACTGGGCCGACGACAGGCGCACCGAGGAAAGGCGACCTCCGTCGATGAAGCAATCCTCTTCCTCGCCTGCCGAGCTTGCACGCGGATCGCCGCAGCGCTCCTACACCACAGACACGGCATATGATCACCGACGTACTGACGACTCTGCACCACCACCAGCTTTCCACCGCTCCGCTACTATGGGATCAATACCACACGCACCGTCATCGCGCAGGAAAGACCCGGCCGTCCCGCGCCCGTCAAGCCTCCGTGAAGCCATGACTCCGGAACACAACAGCGCCAGTGCTGAGCGAGACACCTACGCTTCCGTCCCGTCACCACAACCCGCGTCTGCCAGTAAGACGACGTATTACCGCTATCCCACGACGGCTGGAGGAGGCGTCACTCTCCGTCAAGAAGACCTCGCCGCCTCAGCCAACCACCGCACCGTCCTCCGCGAACCAGCACGTCACCTACAACGCTCTCCCTCGCCACTCGGTAGACCCCCCATCGGCCCTAATCGCCCATCGGAAATGTCCACTTCGACGTATTCTCCGATAGCAACAGCCCCACGACCATCAATGGGCGTCCGCACAGACTCAAACCGGAATCCCTCGCCTATCCGTGCTTCCGACGACCACGGCCGTTCAGGAAAACCCAAGCTGTACGGCGAAGTCGGCACCGAATCGCGCATACGAGGAGGACGCCAGCCTAGCTTCAATTCCAGCGATGTGCAATATGCCCGCAAATACGGACCCGAGGATGTCAGGTGGGCGCAAAAGGCTAACGAGAATGAGAGGGGGTATGCTAGCAAACCTTCGCTGGGCAGGACGGCGACGTTTGTTTACTAGTTTCCTCGAAGTAGATTGTATACCATGATTTGAGAGCTTGGATAAGCTTTGGATCTGAGGGAGAGGAGGTTTCACATTACACTTGGGCTTTTCGGCTTATACCAGGATACCCATACCCTGGGCTCTCGATGTTTCGAGCTCTTATTCATTTTTCCGGCGTTTAGGGGGGTTCTTTTTGATTTGATTCTGTTCTGCTTCTGTTTTGCTTCGATGGACACGCAAGTGCTGCGTTTGTTGCGTCGGGGGCCCCTAGCCTAGGTATATACGTTTTCATTTGCCATCTTTCACAGGCCGTCTTCTTGGCTTGGTTTTATTCATATATAACCAACAACAGCATTTCCCTGTGCGTACATGAACAATTGAAAGCTCGTTTTTTTTTAACCAAACTTGAATTTCATTTCTTCTTCTTTCCTCCCTACTGTCATTTGCACATTTACCCCGTTTTCTTACGTTCATTCCTACATAGGAAACATTCTCGCCTCTTCCCTCACGCAACGAAATCTGCATTTGCATTTCCATTTATTATCCCCACGCTCGCTAGACGGCCAGAGCAGCCAACTCGCTTAGTTTGGATGAACGACTAATCACGAACCCGGCTCGGTATGTATATAGATGCTGTTATTTTTCTTAGCAGTAAGTAGTAGTATAGTCTTTGATACGCTATACAGAGAGCCCCTTCTACTGTCTTTGCATCACCCCTCCGATCCTGATCCCATTCATCCCAGAGAACCAACCTTGCATTCCCCTGACTATGTATTATACATCTAGCCTTCTAGCTTTGGTCGTACCCTCTAGTCGGACGGACCCTCACAACTGCCAGTGCCTTCTACCAGCTCAAGATTTGCCATGGATACAACAAAGCATACCTCTTCTGGATAGGCAAAGCGGACAGTCCTCTCTGTAGCTGTGGTGCTAAGCAGACCCTAGAACACCTCCTCCTCAGCTGCAAGTGGCTGGAAGCAGACTGCAAAATCCTCTAGCATGACCTTAGCAATACATGGCCCACTCTTCCATTGCTCTTCTACACTAAATGAGGCATCTAGGCTACTCAAGCCTTTATTAGTTGGTCTAGGGTAGGCACACGCAAGTAGCACCTTAGACAAACCACAGAGGACTAGGCCTAGCCAGTTCTCACTTCTCAATTTGTGTGTTGTAGTATGTCTTGTGTGTATGTGTTCCTTTGGCATCTAAACCCCCTTTAGCACACTTCTGCACACATCCGCACACGTGATGTCACTTCTGCTCTACCACACTAGTGGAAGCACTTTATTGAGCATACTAACCTGCGTAAGGGGGGTGGTTACCAGCTGCTCATACTTGATGGCCATGAGAGCCACTACTTGCTTGCCTTTTAGGGGAAGTGTAAGAAGAGTAATATCATTACTCCTTGCATGCCTCCTTATGCCTCACACCTCCTTCAACCACTTGACGTTGATTGTTTTTCTGCCTTAAAGCGTATGTACAAGGATGAAATTTGAGTCTTGGCAAACAGCCATATCAACCATATTGACAAGAAAGCATTTCTGGACACCTACAGCAAGGTGCGAAATTGTGTTTTCTTGTCTGATAACACCACCGCTACCTACCTTCTGGCAACCCAAAACACCAAGCAACGTGGTAGAGTTAAATACTCAATTAATGTTGATTACCAACTGGTGTCAGGACGCAGGTCTACACCCGCTGCGCTATGCAGCCAAAAAGGTACAAATAATCAACAATAGTTGATTTGTAAGTAGAATAGTACATGTACAGGCCATTGCAGCAGCATCTTGCCCTGCACACCTGACAACCGGATTCAAACCCTTGCTTCATCTCCAAGTTTAGTTATTGAGATAGTTTGGCAGTTTAAAAAAGGAGCCGAGATAATGGTTCATTCTCAGGTGCTTTTGGCTGCAAGGGTAGCTGACCTTAAGGCGGCCAACAATGCTGCATCTGAGCATAAAAAGCAAAAATAAAGCAGATCCAGAAGGGAGGGACCCTATCACAGGCAGAGGCAGAGGCATTGGTTGCTCAAAGGAAGGAGAAGATGCAGGTTGCTAAGGAGAGGAGTACAGAGAGGAGGCAAGCAGGTGGGGGTTAGTAGTGGATTTAACAATGCAAAGGGTGCGGCAAGCCAGGACATAATATGCGCATCTGCTCAAAAGATGCAGCTGCATTAGACAATCAAATCTATATACTTTTTATTGCAATAGCTTCCTTGACTCCCACACACCTACCAACCGTTGCAGTCCCAGACACAACACGCGCAAATGAGGCAGCCAGCACGGCCTTACAGACCCAAATCTTGGAAAAGGGGGTGAAGGACGGCCTGGCAGTGCCTACTTTACCTTGGCTCCCACTACAATGACAGCTACCCGTAGCTATTCAAATCCAACCCACCAAACGTTGCCGTCCCTGACACAACAAGCGCAAATGAGGCAGCCAGCACGGCCTTACAGACCCAAATCTGGGAGAGGGAGGTAAAGGACAGCCTGGCATTGCCTCCTCTACCTCTGCTCCCCGCACCTCCATCAATCCAATTTTTCTAATAACCCTACAACAATAACACAAGGCAAGAGGGGGATATGTGGTACCAAACGCTACAACAATAGTCAGAGAATCCCTCGTTATATTCAACATATGCTATCTACCTTGGTGTCAACTCGTGAAAGCAAAGTAACAGACCCTTCTGTTCTTTTGCCAGTAGTATTTCTTTCTCTGACCACGCGCAAACAAGGCAGCCAGCACGGCCTTACAGACACAAATCTGGGAGAGGGAGGTGAAAGACGGCCTGGCATTGCCTCCTCTGCCTCTGCTCCCACACAATGACAATAGCTACCCATAGTGAACCGTTGAGTGGAGCAAGTTGCCCATTTTTGCTATCCTCGTGGAAAGCAGAACAACCTCCTTGCGGAGCGCCTGCATATAGTAGAGCACGAGAGTGCGGAGGGCGTGGAGAGAACACGGAGCGCGCGGGGAGAGGACGGAAGGGCGGGAGGCTGGATTCATAAAACAAAGTACATCGCGCAAGGCGCAATGTACACGTAGTTGTATTCTATGCAGATGTAGTGCTATCGTGATGATCCCAATATCAGTGGGGTGCTTGGTTGGTTAGTGAATTCCGCCGCTCTCTCGAAAATAATGAGGGTGATCTATGCTAACTCACGCACGCTGCCTTGCGCGCCACAGCCACATCCTTGCGCACGCCCTGTGCAACAACACAATAGCACCAACCCCACCAAACGTTGGCGTCCTACACACGACACACGCAAACAAGGCAGCCAGCATGGCCTTAACACTTGAATCTTGGAGAAAGGGGTAAAGGATAAGCCTGGCACCATTTCTTGTACCTCTCTCCTTGCTTAGGGCTTAGACCCTTGCCATCCCTTGTACTTCCATAGACACTCACCCCTTGATAAATATCCTCTTCCTACCTGAGCAGCATTAGCTGCTCACATCCTATATAGTCTCAGACTCAGACAGGACGTTAATTGAATACATACATACATACATACATACATACATATTGCAATAGCTGGTTGTGGTGTTGAGTCATGACCATTGCAAGATTGAGGGTTGCATTTGGTGGCCAACTTGGTGGTGTGGCCGAGCCGATGGTGGATCACGTTACACACTGTATTGTATTATGATTAGTCATCTTTTCTCTTACATCAAGAATTCCTAGATACTAACTTATAGACCTCTTGCGGATCCAAAGAGCCAGGCTGCAGCTTTCCTAGAATGTCCCAGTTTGTACTGACTGTACTTGCTGCGATGCTCGCGAAATCCGGTCTCTTGTTGCTGAGATTCAGGGCTTCCTCGCACGCAAGGCCCCCAGGACTGTGAGTTACAAACATGATTGCCCGACAATCAACTTGTGCGCGCTTGTCGAGAAGCACGTAGGCTGACGACATGATTGCCCGACAATCAACTTGTGCGCGCTTGTCGAGAAGCACGTAGGCTGACGACATGCCGTCGTCGTCGCGCGCGGCCAGCAAGGCGCTGTAAGGGCACAGCCTTACTAGGTTACCAGATGGGCCAACCAGTCTGGTAACCCCAGACTACTAGACGGAGAGAATCAAGCAGGATTGTTTGCTACCTGCCCGTGCGCACTTGCCTCTTAAAGGCAGCTCTTCTCTTCTATTCCATAGCTCCTTGTCCGCTATTTTGTCACTACCTTGAATACAAGCTTGTTCAATCAGAACCTGATGAGAATGACGGGATGAGGCATGATGTGATATGTATTGGAAGGCGCGTGAGAGCCTGTATGAGGCTCTCAGAGGCTGCCAAGGCACTAACTACACGCGATCATGTGAGAGGTATCGGTGGACCATCCACTCCTCTCAACAGAACCGTCCCTCTAAGTGCATGAAGCCTGCCCTACAGGCGCAAGAGTAGACACTACAAATTATCACAGGATATGAACAGTAGGTGGTGGCTAATAATAAAGTTGTAGTGCACTAAGCTAACTGACAATAGACGAAGATAAGGGTGCTAAGGCGCACTATAACTCAGCGAGTATGGGTTGGAGGAACACTCTAGCTGAGTTGGTGGATGTTGTGAGCGAAGCAAGGCGCCGAGGATCCAATCCATCTAACGCATAACACTCCCTTCGTATCCAACTCATTGTAGAGCATACTTCTTAGCTCCTGTTAACCTTTTAAAATGTAAGAAATTTGTGAACAGCAAATAGCCATTTGGTCACGTACAATTTAACAAGGGTTTGAGCAGCCCCATGCGTTGTAGGGCGCACCATACCACTGACAGGCACCATCGTGGCACTGTAACCAGCAAGTTAGCATTTCAGGGAAAAAGCTCAACACTAAGTAATTGAATAGATAACTCACTCGTCCGGAAACTCCACATTGACCGCAATCGCGTGCAAGTAAGGCATCGTTTGCCTCTGCTGCAGGGTTCGGCACTGCGACGGCGCTTGCAACTCCAATCGCAATCACAATTGTTGCAAACACCTTTGAGAAGAACATCTTGTTTGTAGTGTAGAGGTAGAATAGGCTAGAGATGTGGGCAAGTGTTGAGAGAATGATGAGAGAATATGCGACGAGTCGCTGGACTTTAAATACTTTTCGAATGATCTAATTGGGGAGTATTGGAACGTGCCGAACGCCAAGAGTAATTCAAATGTCTTGCGTTGTAGACACGCAAGCCTACTTTGTATAGCGGGGACGAAAAGGTCCGGTAATTGTTTCTACAGGGCCCCCTCATGACAAATGAGTGAATGGAGCGACCGCACTGATCGTTCGGATTTTTGTATGAGAATGCTACCGGTCCGTTCATGAGAGAGCCCTGTACCCCATTCAGATTCGTAGTCGCTGACGTGTTTCTTATCCACTGTTTCTGTGCTCGTTGATCGCAAAAGCGTCATACGTACTGTTCGGTGATCATTTTGAAGGTCTAATTTCGGCCTCGTTCTCAGACTGGCCCTGACCACGGACGCGCGTTCAGTGTAATCGGAGAAGGGATGGCAGTAGATCTATGTATCATTTGTATCTCCAGAGAATCGACCAGATATTCAAGAACAATAGAAGCATCCTAATAAGAGGTGGCACTTGAGATACGAACTGATCGCATTGTGAAGCTATCGGAACGGCAGACGTGCGAGCTGAACACGCTAGTACAGAAGGTACTTCAAATCCAATTTTGCGGAGCAAGTAACGAGCGTAGTAATCTACTTTGTAATCTTGGCCGGCATTTCTTTGGGCCGGTCTGGGCTTGGCACTGAGCCACTGATTACGCTACGCGCGGTACTTGAGGCGGATTGTTTACAGAGACGCCCTGCGCAGCGCTAACACTCCTTTAGTAAGCGCCTACATGATTGACCGTGCCCTGAGATCTGCAAGAACCGAAAACTGATGCCGGTCGGCACTGTACATACAGACAGTTACGGGCAGAATATGTACAAGATTTGGCCCTGGCGGCCTTATTGCGGGGCGGAACAGGACAAGCTAGTACAGATTGGTCCGTAACAGAGGAGAGGCGTAGTCACCCTGTGGCATGACCGGGAGCTTTGTGGACGCCTTCATGAAAATGAGGAAGCATACGAAGGAGCTCGTTTTTAGTCTCCGATCGCTTGGGCTACCCCACCAGAATGCGATAATGTGACGGCTCTGGACAACAGTAATGCACCAACATGTTTTGCTTTGGTTGTTTGATCAGTTCCCCTTGTCCCTTAGCAAGCACACGGACAAAGGT
>ML976045.1:35599-96721 GCA_010015635.1 Clathrospora elynae
CAGAGCAAGGCATCCAACGTTCCCATATATATAGACTACTGCTGAGCTCTTATAGCTCATTGTGTTCAACTCATCAAGGGATAGCAATACTACTGTTCTACCTCACCTCCTTGATACTCGATGCAGAGAGCCCCTTCTACTGTCTTTGTATCATCCCTCCAATTCTCATCCTACTCATCCCAGAGAACCAACCTTGCATTCTCCTAACTACGTACTATACATATAGCCTTCTAGCTTTGGTTATACCCCCTAGTCGGACGGACCCTTGCAGGGCTAAACATCTACTTGTACTTTTCTACTTGACCTGCATCCTCACATTTGAGATGCAAACGTGAGAGTAATATCATTCACAAGCAATTTGTATTATGTATTATGTATTATTCAGAACACCCTATGAATTCTTCAGAATGACCCATCCGAATAGAGGCTGCCTTTTTTATTTAATGCCCTATATGAGCCTGAGACTATGGGAGGACATGAGGGAACCCCAAATGTTGTTGAACGTAGAGCCGGTAGTTTTTTACATTGATACTCCGATCATCCATTGTTTACCACCCTAATTTTTGCCTATTACACATGAGAAAAGGATGTGCCCAATCCGCCCTTCCGTATTAATAAGTGGATAAGCGACGGAAATTAAGAAACCTATACCAGTGACACTCCGCGCTGTGCAAATTTACCCTAGTGAACCCAATGAACAATGACTTTCAACCCAAAGCCTAACCGTCAGGTTTTGCGATTGTGCCTTCCTCATTTAGCAAAGTGCAAGTCATATCCTAGCCACTTCCTCGCCTGAACCTGCGGAACACTAAGGCCCGGCTTGCCGTATGTAAGCGGCGCAAAAAAGAGGAAGCTCCAGAGGACCACAGCGAGAATGGTGCCTGCAGCAATCCAGCTACCCATCTGGCTCGAAGTAGCAACACGCTCGCGGACAGGGCGCGATAGGGTCCGGCGATGGCTCTTGGCAGCTGACGGCGCGTCGGGATCCTGGGGCTCGATGCAAAAGATGAATTCGACGAGTGCCCCAGTGACAAGACAAGAGGCCAGATGCGCGGGAAGATAGTGGTGCAGGAAGAGCTGACGACCCATGATGTAGAAGGGAATGTAATGAGCGGCCCAGGTGAGAAAGAAGAACCCAGTCGAGTTGTAAAGACGGGAGCGAGTGCCTGTTGATAAGAATGTTAGAACATCCCCTTCAAATAAAAATGCTATAATCAAGGCCAATAATCGAGATTCCTTGTATAACTTACGGTCATCCAGGGCATCCATGCCACGGCGCAGAGCCAGCTGATCGGCACCAATGATTCCAGCAAAAACAGCAAGAAGCGAGGAAGCGAGCCACCATCCAATGGGGTTACCCAGGAAGTAGATCTGCTCGCGGGTGTCGTTGTGCGTCCAGAAAGACACACCACGAAGGAGAAAGGGCCAGGAGATAGGCTGAGATGCATACGGATGCGAGCTGGTCAATGCATTGTTGTGGTGGAACATGGCGCGCTGGAGCTCAATCCACTTTCTGAGGAAGCTAAGGTGCTTGACTTGTTTGACCTCCTTCTTGTTGCGCTCGTCCTCGACAGGAAGGGAGGGGATGTCATCGACATACCAGACATTGCTGGACTGCTGTACTGCCTTATTGCCGTTGATCTCAGCCTGCTTGTAGGCCCATTCTGGGAGAGGCGAGGTATGAGTCCACATAGCGACCTTGGTTGGCACGTGGACAAGTTTGAAGTGGGTGGACATGGTCTTGAACTCTCCCTTGCCCTTGTCGACCTTGAGCTCGAACAATGTATCGTTGAAACGCGTGCTGGCTGCCTCCTCTTTGTTCACAGTCGTGAACTCCTGGTTGGTAGGGAAGTAAGGTGATGCAACATCGTGTGTCAGAAGGACCGTGTCAGTGATCAAATGGCGGAGACGGATAGTGTCGCCGACCTTGATACGCTGACCGATCTCGCTTGCCAAAGGGTTCGCTGGGAGTACCTGCCAGTGGTTGTTGGTATCATTGTGCGGATAACCGGTAACCTGCTGCCCCTGAGAGGATACACGTCCATCATCATATCGCAGCGGGTAACGGTCAGGGTGGCTGTGGAGGTAGACCTTGGTCTCCTTGTGGCGGATTGTGATAGAATCGTAGTAGTTGATGGGGACAGACTGAAGACTCATCATGTTGTCGCTCAAAGTCTCCTGGAATTCTGGAGTCATAAAGTCATCGCCTGGTCCGGAGCGACTAAGGATGGAAAAGTGCACCTGGAACCAGAAAAGGTACAGGAAAAACGGGACAATGACCAGGCCAACAAGGCGAGCAACGAAGTGCTTGCCAAACTCGGCAAGAGTCAAAGCACCCTGTCGGCGATTGACGTCCATCAGGTCCCACAGATCGATCATGACCGGGACGCCAATGGAGAAGAAGGTAAAGACGCCGACGTATTTGATGGAGATAACGCAGCTCAGGCTGATACCCGTCAGGAGAAGCCACTTCCACCACTTCCGGCCGAAAGGAGCGTGTCGCTGCTTGTAGAAACGGATGTAGGCGAGCACCGACAGCGCCATGAAAAAGATGAGCGAGGCGTCGAGAAGGATCAGGCGCGTCTGGCCAATGTGGGCGTTGTCAAGAAGCATAAGACCGGCGGCAGTAACGCAGGCCGGGAGCGAGTATCCAGAGTCCCACATGATCATGAAGACGATGGGTACCGTCAGGGCGCCGAGCGAGGCGGGCATGGCGCGGTAGGCGACATAGGGGACCTTGTTGGTGATGTACGAGTCGCCAATGTTTTCGAAGAGGAATTCCCCATTGTACCCAACAATCCAGCCTGCGAAGGCGAAGAGGAGCTTTCCGAGGGGCGGGTGGACGTCGAAGAAGTAGGTTCGTTGCAGGTAGTAGGAGGCGAACTGTGCACACTGTCAGCAACATGCTCAAGCTGAATGCCACTTCTAACCGCTCGTGGAGAACGTGGCCCGAGTTGTTAAGGAGGTGCGTACCTTTCCAAAGTGCACCTCATCAAAGACCACCTGATCGGGATGCCGGATGCCCCAGAAGCGCGATATGAAAGCGAGGACGGTGATAATGGTGATGGCGAGCTTGTAGTCCCACTCCCTGCCTTGCTGTACAGCCCGGTAGGGCTTGACCTTCTCGAGGACAATGGCAACCTTCTCGGAGAGGGCCTCGGGGTTCGGCGAGACGGGCCTCTTTCTGTCTTTGGTGTTGCGCTGGCGCACCTGGCCTCCAGCCGGCGAGGACATGATGGGCTATGGCTGGATAGAGCTGCCTGGAGATCCAGCGTCAGTCACGTGCGTGAAGATGCAATTGAGAAGCCGCTGGAGACTCACCTCACACAAGAAAGAAACGGGTTGATGGACTGGGAAAGAGAGTTGCTTCCGCCTGAGTTGATGCTCAAGACGACACCTAACGCTTTCGCTCAAGCTCACCTTGGCAGGGTCCACCCCTTCGCTTAACGTTGGCCCCTGCATTAGCGACGGTGACGAACGCGCTTCCATAAGAGCAGTTGAGACACCGCGGAATTGTGCACGTAGAAGCCATGGGAATACTTGGGGCACACTTTTATTGCCGATGTTTGCTGATACCCTATGTTCCAGTCTTCTTTCTTAGCTTGCAAGAGCCCAGAGCAGATACTTGTGCCCAGGCTGATATCAGCAACCATTTGTGAACCTTCCCACCCTCCAGACCCCGACTCGGAACTTACTGGCCCTTCTTTCCCTTCTCGGCCTCCAACTTCTTCCTCTGCGGAATACGATACGATGTCTCATACCCATATAATGCGCCCGCGCCAAACACCATCGCAGCACCAACCTTCATCAACCCGCTCATCTGATTTCCAAAGATCCAGATACTCAGCAAAAAGCTCACCAGTTTCCTGATGTTCAACACGATTGTGACTGTAACAGCAGAGGTATTAGCACTGAGCATGTTGACGCCCGTGATGCAGAGTAGCTGTGTGACTGCGTTGGCTGTGAGGTAGATAACATGCTGCGACGTTGAGGCAAGGAGGCTGTCGACGATTGACGGGAGGCTTGCAGCAACTTTGGGGGGGACCTGGAAGGACTGGGAGTTCTGCAGGCGTTTGAATTGCTGCGTGAGGACCGGGGCGAAGCCGACGAAGAACGGAATGGAGAGTAGGTGAGAGTAGAAGAGGTTTGCCTGCCAGTCTTTACCGTGGTCGCGGTAGATATCTTCGACGTAGGCACCCATGTATGCGGAGAGAAGCTGGGCAATGAGTAGAATCAAAAGACCAGCCTGGAGCGACGAGTTGTCCGTGCCGGAGCTTGAGTTATCCATGTTCTTGCCCTGAGATGGTCAACACCTGCAAGAGAGCATGGTCGAGCGCATTGCCTTACCTTCGACTGAGCATCCGCCCATGCAGACACCATGACTCCCGCCGTCAAGATCGCAACCGAAAAAACCTGCAAGAGTGTATACCTCTTGCCACGAAGCCCCCCGGCTGCCATGGTAGTCACACTACCAAAGCTCCTAAGAATGATGTGGACCGGAACGGAGATGTTGAAAGCGAAAGCCCAATTGTTCATCATGTTGACCGTAAAGAACAGCGCCGCACTGATGCACCATTTCCGGAAAGGGACAAGCGAGCTCCTCATAAAGTAACGACCATTTGGGTCAAACTGATAGTGCAGCGTCGAAAGACACGTAAACACGAACTGGAAGAGCGTGATGAGAAGACCGCTATCGGGCTCTTGTCTGATGTGATGTTAGTTGTTAACTCGACTCTACGAGTCGGGGTGCATTGTACTTCACGATTGCTTCCAGACAGTATACCTGTGAGTTATTAGTCTACGTACTAAGGCCGTAATGTTTGGATTTCCTACATTAGCGCAACATCCTCCGAATATGAGCGAAAAGCTGCTGAAAACCGGTGCAAGGGCGGCCATGATAGCCGTTCAGCGATGCAGAAGCTATCACACGTTGACAAACGATGTGAACTGCTGAGTTATCAATGGACGATTATCCAAAAGATGGATGGAAGAGCTGACATTTGTTAGACAGGTGACGTAGGCGAAGGATAGATGACGGCGGTGAGCCAGGAGATCAACAGTGCATGCGCCGTGAGCACATAGTTTGCAGTACCACATCTGCCGCGGAGAAGCACTTACAGGAACAAGAAACAAAAGAGTTTTAGTGTGGACTTATCATGGCCTTCCAGAATGTGAGATCGACCAGAAGTGATCTGAGATTGTCAACGTGGAGGTCCGGGGTGCGAAGAGCCTCACGAGCGCTAGCGGCAAACAATCCGGCAACCCCCACTAGGAAGTCGAGCTTGTTCCGAAATACGCTGAGGGCAGAATCCCCCTGGAGCAAATTACAACGATAAACTCCAGGCATGGAACTAGGTAATATCCACGTTGCGTGATACAGTGCAGGTTCAGTATTGTGAATCGCTTGGTTGGGCTGCAACTATAGCAATTATGACTTGAGAATGGCACTGTACTGAGTCACTGAACATGATTTCTTTTGTTATTTCTCTGCACCACTCAGAGTCATTATTGTGGTGATCCAATCTACACTGCTCTGCGGCCTTGACCGTTCGCAACGCGCATTGCGACATCAATCATCCGCGTTTCCACGCCAGTTCGCCATGAATGCCCCAATTCTATCGTCCTAGCGCCGCATGGCAGGCTGCTGCCAACATTGAGGGAAGAAATGGGAAGCCGCGGATGGCCAAGAAACCAGCAAGCATAGACTTCTGTTCGCTCGCGACCGAAGAAAGCTATTACAATGCAGAGAATACGAAAAGCTGCAATGTGTCAGATGTAGCAATGGCCTTCGGGATGTTAGTTCGCTTACATTGTTTGTCGCTGCTATAGCAATGCTATCTTCGAACGGGTGCCAGCTCATGTGTAGGATCTTCTTGTTGAAGTCAATCTGATCGGCGTCTGTTTCTTTTCGCATGCGCTGCCCTTGACCCGCTGCACCAGCGGCAGGACTGCCCGCCCTTGAGCCACCCTTCTTACTGGTGTTGCTACCTGTCGGGCTGGTCGAAGAGTTCATTGGCGTTGGAATACCAACCTTCTTGGCCTTGAAAGCGGACTTGTCGGCCTGAAGCACAACCTCGGTGTCCTTCTCAGGGTCCGAGGGATATATCATGAAGTTGTTGTTGTAACTACCGGTCATAACATTCTTGGCGTCTCCAGAGAAGACAACCTCAAACTTGTCGAAGATGCTATCGTTCTCGTAAGTATCGCAGAGCCTGGGTCGTAAGTGCTCGTGGATAGGGATGGTCTTGACTGGAGTCCGCTCCATGTTTACGTCCCAGATCTTGACAGTCAGATAGTCGCGTGATAGAATGTAGCGTCCGTCGTGTGAGAATCTTACGTCTGAGATAGATGAGATAATCTCGGAGAAGAATGAGCGGGAGGATGGGTCTTCTTCTTGCTCGAATTCTGGAATAGACATATTAGCCTGCAACCTCATCTTGAGCAATGTTTGACCTACGTTTTGCGTGCTGATCGCACAAAGCACTCTCACGCATGTCGGCCAACTTAATGGTACCCTTCGAGCTTGCATACATGAACCAGTTACAACTGATGGGATGGAATTCGGCCGCGGTGATGACTTCAGTGAGCTCCTCCATGTTGGCTGGCTTAATGTCGACAATGTTGAAGCTCTGGTCTTGGATATTGAGGTTCCACAGGTTGATCCGCAGATCATCACTGCTGATGAACGTCTCTCCATCGCTGTTCACGGATATGCTGTTGATGTGGTAGGCGTGTGCGTTCGCATACGTCTTCCGGGGTACTGCTGCGACGACGGTATCGTGATGTGTGAGCCGAGGGAGCTTGAGGTCGGTAGCGCTGCGGAACTGTGCATTCGGGTTCCTGACGGGACCGCCTCCACCAGCAACCCCACCGCCAGGCGTCAGCTCGTGTGACAGGTTGTTTTCTGCCACCACCTTCAGCGACTTCTCGAAGACCTTCCATAGCTTGATTGTCTTGTCGTTTGTGGATAGGAGGTAATGCGAGGCATTCTGGCGGCGGCACCACTTGATCTTGTTGATCTTCTCTTCAATCTCGAGAGACTTGAGGTAGTCGAACTCGGGCTCGTGCGATTGGAACTCGGTGTGGAACTTGTATTCGCATGTTTTTTTCTGACCACTGTTAGTCATTGCGCCTGCCAAGGTACCTTGGACAAGGCCAGCATACCGTCTCGTTCCTCTCGAACAGTACCACACGTCCGCCCTTGTCGCCGGTCGCGAGGTAGTTGCCCGTCTGGTCGAACTCGACGGTGGAGATGATGTCGGCTGCGCTCGCTGTCAGCAATTGCATGCAAGCATTAACAGACGATACAGGAAGGCTCGATATGAAAAGGGTACGTACCTTCGGTTATGTCTTCAACATCTCCTTTGTCGCCGAAGCATCTGTCGCCGTCAGCACCATCCGACGCAGCGATGGGTATCGCTAGGGGACAGGCGGGGTAGAGGGACATGGAGAGACATAGACATACTGCGTGAATTTCCACGTCGTGGGACTGCCTTCTGCTTCGACCATGGTTCTCGGCCAGGATCACAGAGCAGCAGCGGGGTTCGATTGGTTGCAGCTGCAGCCTTCAAGTCGGTCGTAAACGGACGTGTCTGGGGAGCTCTGCGAGCCAGCAAGCGTGTGACGTGCCCCGAGTGAGACAGCGCGGCCGACGGCGAGGGGGGTGGCGGTGATAAAGGATGATGTAGTTGGAGCGGTATGTGCTGCGTGGACGAATGCGGCGGGAGCGGTGGATTGTGTGTGTGCAGCAGAAGGCCGGTGGAGGCGATGCGGCAGCGGGATGACGAGGGCGGGCGACGATGCAGGGAGCAGCAGCGCAGGTACAGAGACAGTGCGTGTGAGCGTTAATCGATACCTCGATTCACAGGCCTGGCGGGGTGCAAATCGATGGGTTGGCCGCCAAGCACGTCCAGGGGGCGCTATGCCTATCAGGGTGTAGCGGCTTGGGCACCTTCCGCCCACAACAATATTGAACTTCCTTCCCACTTCGACATCTTCGACATACTAACCACAGCACATCGAACTCGCCATGTCTCACAGGAAGTTCGAAGCACCCCGCCACGGGTCTCTGGCCTTCTTGCCGCGAAAGCGTGCTGCCCGTCACCGCGGTAAGGTGAAGAGGTAAATTCTCCACGCCGCCCGCCAAAAGTTCGACACCATGCTCACTGCGCATCCAGCTTTCCCAAGGATGACCCCAAGAAGCCCGTTCACCTGACGGCTGCTATGGGCTACAAGGCCGGCATGACGACCATTGTCCGCGACCTCGACCGCCCGGGTGCGAAGCTGCACAAGAAGGAGATCGTCGAGGCCTGCACAGTCATCGAGACCCCGCCCGTACGCACCCCCATTCCGCCGCGTTTGGACCACACCGCTAACACAATGGTAGATGATCGCTGTGGGTCTTGTCGGCTACATCGAGACTCCCCGCGGTCTGCGTTCGCTCACCACCGTTTGGGCTGAGCATCTGAGCGACGAGGTCAAACGCCGCTTCTACCGCAACTGGTACAAGAGCAAGAAGAAGGCCTTCACCAAGTACGCCAAGAAGCACTCCGAGAGCAGCGGATCGTCAATCACTAGCGAGCTCGAGCGCATGAAGAAGTACTGCACCGTCATCCGCGTCCTCGCCCACACCCAGATCCACAAGACGCCGCTCAAGCAGAAGAAGGCCCATCTCATGGAGATCCAGATCAATGGTGGCAGCATCGCCGACAAGGTCTCGTACGCCCACGGGCTCTTTGAGAAGCCAATTGAGATCAGCTCCATCTTCGAGGCCAACGAGATGATCGATGTCATCGCCGTCACCAAGGGTAAGGGATACAACGGTGTCACTTCCCGATGGGGCACCAAGAAGCTTCCCCGCAAGACGCACAAGGGTCTCCGTAAGGTCGCCTGTATCGGTGCTTGGCATCCTGCCCACGTCCAGTGGACGGTTGCCCGTGCTGGTCAGATGGGTTACCATCACCGTACCTCTGTCAACCACAAGATCTACCGTATCGGCAAGGCCGAGGACGAGGGCAATGCCTCGACCGACTTCGATGTCTCCAAGAAGACCATCACCCCGTGAGTCACATGTCCAATCCTCAGTCATCGTTGCTAATCTGTAGCAGCATGGGTGGCTTCGTCCGCTACGGTGAGGTCAAGAACGACTTCCTTCTGCTCAAGGGTAACTGCCCTGGTGTCAAGAAGCGTGTCATGACACTGCGCAAGTCCATGTTCATCCACACCAGCAGGAGAGCACTGGAGAAGGTGGAGCTTAAGTGGATCGATACCTCGTCCAAGTTTGGTCATGGTGCGTACCAGACGCCAGCGGAGAAGAAGCAGTACGAGGGTACTCTCAAGAAGGACATCCAGGCCCCGGCTTAAGAGTATCGAGGTCGTGGTGTGGAGTAGATGCTTTCTTCATGGGCTTTGGCGAATGGGTCAGGTCTACATGGATGCCGGTCATGATCAGCTATGGAACAAAATTCAACGATTCCCCAATTCATCAATGTACCCGTTCATAATGCTCACGCGTGCGTGATACTGTACTTTCCAAAGCCCCGTCTTGATACCTCATGCGAACAAAGAGGAGTTTTCGCCTACTAAGTAGCGGTACCATGTGTGAATGCATCAAACCTAGACTTATCAAGCAACTGACTAAGCGCACACGTAACGTTGAAAACCCGTTGAGGAAGCGAGAGCGTTGCGAAATATGCATGTGATCGGTTGGAAAGGTCTATGACGACAACGAGTGGTGTCTAGTACCAGGGGCAAATTGAAAATGACAAAGGCTAGACTATTTGCGTTAATCAGCCTCTTTGGCAGGGTCCACGGCAGCTGCCATGGCTCTTGCGTTTGTTCGCGCCTGAGCTCGTAAAAGCTGATCGTTAGTTCTTTGAGTATGCTTTGAGTGCAGAGTTGTTTGATGAAGACTTTGTTTGTAGGTAATTGTTCATGAGCCATTTGAAGTAAACACGGTTGGAAATGTGTTTGTTTGCGCCGACCTAGAAGATGACAGTCAATGCACAATCAAAGTAGTGAGAACACATGGTTCAACACACGTCCATGTCATAAGGATACCTAGATAAGCATCACATCACGTTCTCAAGAAGAAAAGTCGGGATGAGAGGGTGCTCAAAGGCAAGGCGATGCAGCCGAGGCCTACCGATCCAATTAGCGCCCTCCGATTCTAGTTTGTAAAGTAGGGCGTCGGTCGCAACTCATCATCGACTATACAACACCAAGACTTCCACCACGACGCTTCATCTGCCGTCCTTTGATTGTCGCCAATATGAGTTGTCTCAGGATGCGCCGCACGCACCTTGCAAGCCAGGTGAGAGTCCCTTCAAACTTTAACACCACCCGTCTACGGTGGGTTCGATGACCGCACCCGACATCCGCCGCACCGAGGCGTGTGCCACATCCTGTATGGCTTTGGCAGGTGGTTAGCATGTCGAGCAATTGCTCTTCAAGTAGAACCCAGGGCACATGGACCCTTCATGCTCCCCTAGGCATCGGGATAGATCAATGGTTAACATTTTCTGCAACAGCTCGCGAAGAACTTCCGCCCATCATCACGAGCCTTTTCCTCGACCCGCCCTGCGCAACGCATATTCGCTACCGAGAACTTGCGGGCAAAGGAGGCGTCAGGGTTCATCTCCAGCAAATACCCTGTCATCGACCACGAGTACGATGCCATTGTCGTTGGCGCCGGAGGAGCTGGTCTGCGAGCGGCCTTCGGTCTCGCTGAAGCGGGCTTCAACACGGCCTGTATATCAAAGCTCTTCCCGACCCGGTCGCACACGGTAGCCGCACAGGGTGGAATCAATGCTGCGCTTGGAAAGTACGTCAACGGACAGCAATGGTGCGAAAAGACGGGAGGCTGACGAATGTGTGTAGCATGCACGAGGACGACTGGCGGTGGCATATGTACGATACCGTCAAGGGTTCGGATTGGCTGGGTGACCAGGACGCCATCCACTACATGACAAGAGAGGCGCCCCAGTCAGTTATCGAGCTTGAGAACTACGGTTGTCCGTTCTCAAGAACTGACGACGGCAAAATGTATGCTCCTAGCTCATCCCAAGCATGTGCGATTGACTGACATAATCCAGCTACCAACGTGCTTTCGGTGGACAGTCGCAGCAGTACGGCAAGGGCGGACAGGCGTACCGGTGCTGCGCTGCGGCTGACAGAACCGGCCACGCTCTTCTCCATACTCTCTACGGGCAATCTCTGCGACACAACACCAAGTACTTCATCGAGTTCTTCGCCACCGATCTGATCATGGAGGACGGCGTCTGCAAGGGTGTAGTTGCGTACAACCAGGAAGATGGAACCATCCACCGATTCATCGCGAAAAACACCGTTTTAGCCACTGGAGGTTACGGGCGTGCCTACTTCAGCTGCACATCAGCCCACACTTGCACTGGCGACGGTATGGCTATGGTTGCTCGTGCGGGTCTGCCCAATCAGGATATGGAATTCGTCCAATTTCACCCCACTGGTATCTACGGTGCCGGCTGCTTGATCACTGAGGGCTCCCGTGGTGAGGGTGGTTACCTCTTGAACTCGGAGGGTGAACGGTTTATGGAGCGTTATGCGCCCACCGCCAAGGATCTCGCCTCCCGCGATGTCGTCTCCCGATCAATGACCCTGGAGATTCGTGAAGGCCGCGGTGTTGGTCCTGACAAGGACCATATTTACCTCCAGCTCAGCCATCTGCCTCCTGAGGTCCTCCACGAGCGTCTGCCTGGTATCTCCGAAACCGCTGCCATTTTCGCTGGTGTTGATGTTACTAAGCAGCCCATTCCTGTCCTTCCCACTGTCCACTACAACATGGGTGGTATCCCGACCAAGTACACCGGTGAGGTCATTACCCAAGACGGGAAAGGCAACGACCAAGTCGTTCCCGGACTGTTCGCCTGTGGTGAAGCTGCCTCCGTCTCCGTCCACGGTGCCAACCGTCTTGGTGCCAACTCCCTCTTGGATCTCATCGTCTTCGGCCGTGCCGTTTCCCACACCATTCGCGACAACTTCAGCCCCGGCCAGAAGGCCGATCCCGTTTCCGCCGACGCTGGCGCCGACTCCATTTCCGTCCTCGATCAGATCCGCACATCTGACGGCGCCAAGTCCACGGCCGAAGTCCGCCTCCAAATGCAAAAGGTCATGCAAACCGACGTCGCCGTCTTCCGCACCCAAGAATCGCTCGACGAAGGCGTCAAGAAGATCCACGACGTGGACGAAGATTTCGCCAACGTCGGTATCAAGGACCGCAGCATGATCTGGAACTCTGACCTCGTTGAGACGCTCGAGCTGAGGAACTTGCTTACTTGCGCTGTGCAGACTGCTGAGAGTGCTGCCAACCGCAAGGAGTCAAGAGGCGCGCACGCCCGTGAGGATTTCCCGGACCGTGACGACAAGGAGTGGATGAAGCATACGCTGTCGTGGCAGAAGAAGCCCCACGGCGAGACACAGTTGGGGTACAGGAAGGTGGTTGGTACGACGCTGGACGAGAACGAGTGCAAGGCTGTTCCTCCGTTCAAGAGGACGTACTAGAGTCAGGAAAGGGGAATGAGGAATCAAAGGAAAGTCAGGGGGGTGGGTGGTTTTGCATCCTATGTACATTGAATGATTGGGTTGGCGAATGCATACTTTTGCATGTCTGAGAGTACAAGTTAGCCGATGGAGTGCTTCGAAATATGGATTATGGTCAGATGTGGACCAGAGCACAGTCATGACTACTAGTACAAGCCGCCCTTTCCCGCTCTATCGAGTCTAAAGATGTGCTCCACTTGAACATGATCCGACGGCTTAGTTGTACTGCATGTACGTAGCCGTGGAGTTGAACTTCAGATTGCCCTTGATGACCTTGTCCACAGCGGCCAGGAAGTCCTTCTCGGTTGCAACCTTCCTCCTCGCGCGAATAGCGAACATGCCCGCCTCGGTTGCTACACTCCTGAGCTCCGCACCCGTACTGTTGGGGCAAAGACGGGAGATGAGCTCCCAACGGATATCGCGCTCTACGCTCATACTCTTTGCGTGGATACGAAGAATGTTCGCACGACCCTCCATATCAGGTAACGAGAACTCGATCTTTCGGTCGATACGGCCAGGACGCATGAGCGCAGGGTCGAGCGTTGAAGGCCTGTTCGTCGCGAACATGACCTTGATGTTACCGCGAGCGTCGAAACCGTCAAGTTGTGTGATGAGCTCCAACATAGTACGCTGTACTTCGTTGTCGCCTCCGGCACCGTCGTCGAAACGAGCGCCACCGACGGCATCGATTTCGTCGAAGAAGATGATACACGCCTTTTTAGTCCGCGCCATCTCGAACAGCTCTCGCACCATTCGCGCGCCCTCTCCGACGTACTTTTGTACGAGCTCGGAACCGATAACACGAATGAAGGTGGCGTCGGTTCGGTTGGCAACGGCTCGGGCGCAGAGCGTCTTTCCGGTTCCTGGAGGGCCGTAGAGCAGAGCACCCTTGGGCGGGTCGATACCGAGGTTGACGAAGCGCTCCGGTGATAGCAAGGGCATTTCGACGACTTCCCGCAGCTTCTCGATCTGCTCCTTGCAGCCTCCGACGTCTCCGTATGTGACATCCGGCTTGTCCTCGACCGTCATCATCGTGACGGAAGGATCGATCTTCGGCGGCAGGGGAAGCAAGATCTGGTACTTGTTCCGGTCGACGCCCACGCGCATGCCCTCCTCGATGTCCGTCGGCGACACGCGCTCGCCGAGGTTGACGACGAACTTGGCGATCTGCTTGACGTTGATGACGTACTTGCTCTTCTCGGGGTCCTTCTCGTCCTGTATTATCTTGGTGCATCGTGCGACCTGGAGGGGCTGCTCTTCTTGCATGCGCTGGCGGTCGGCGGCGATGTCCCAGAGATGTGGAGGTGCGAGGCCGGTGTCTGATTCCTGCGCACTGTTAGTCTGTGTACGGGCAGATGGTTTCGGTGCTAGCTACCTTGACGCCAATCTTCTCGTTTATCGTCTGCTGCTTGTCCTTGATCTCCTTCTCGAGCTTCTTGAGCTCGGCGCCGTAGGGTGCCGCGCCATATGTCTTCAACACCTGAATGTCCCTGTTGTGTGGTCAGCCGAGGCCTGTAAGAGACACCCGTCCGCGCTTACTCATCCGTCAGAGGTGTGATCTTCTTCTCCTCGACCTCGTCGTCGGCGAAGTTCTTCTGGTACTTCTCCCACGACTGGCCGGTGGCTGAAGGCATGTTTGCCGAGTGGGTGGCGGCGACTGTGGAGCTACGGGGGATGTCGCTCGGGTTGTGTTTATGAGGGAGATTAGGATAAGGCTCGGTGGGAAGGAGCGTGAAGGCAGGTGGGTGGTGAGTGCGGGTATATGGCGCCGTGTTGTGTAGTCAGTGAGAGTGCCGCTGCAATGGCGTAGATCCGGCGAGTCGGAGCTTGGCGCTACGACCTGCATATCGCGTTCTGAAATATTGTCAGTTCGCGTCGAGGCAGCAGAACCTCCCCACCAAACAACCACGATACCCCTCACTCGGCTTTCCTCTTCCAATATCACTCAACATGGCAGCCTCAGTCGCAAGCGGCGGCAGCACCAATGCGGCTTTCAGGGTATGAAGTCGCCATATCGAGCTGCGAAAACATTGACTGACCAGACGCAGGACAAGGAAAAGCCCAGGGCTGTTCGAAGCGCCAACATCATTGCCGCTCGAGGTACGACCTCTCTGTATGCGTGCTATAAAGTTTGTGGCTAACCCAATTTGTCCAGCTGTGGCCGATGCGATCAGAACTGTATGTCCCACCTTGAGGTGCGGGGAAGAGACAAATACTAATGTGTTGCCAGTCGCTGGGACCAAAGGGCATGGACAAGATGGTATGACACCGCGCATGATTAGGACTAGCCCCGACTAAGCTGTTGCAGATTCAAACCGGCAGAGGCGAGACCATCATCACAAACGACGGAGCCACCATGCTGAAGCAAATGAGCGTGATGCACCCTTCCGCGAAGATGCTTGTCGACCTCGCACACGCCCAGGACATCGAAGCTGGAGACGGCACAACCTCAGTCGTCGTCATTGCGGGAAGTCTGTTGGGAGCAGCTGAGCGGTTACTGGGCAAGGGCATTCACCCCACCGTCATATCAGAGGCCTTCCAGCGGGCAGCACAAGCCGCGATATCCATCTTGACCGACATGGCCATCCCCATCTCGCTCACGGACAGACAGACGCTCCTCAAGACTGCCACGACCGCTCTCTCCTCCAAGATCGTCGCCCAGGAGCCTAAGCTGCCAATTATGGCCGTAGACTCAGTCCTGAAGATTATCGATCCCAAGACGGCAGACAATGTGGACCTGAAGAACATCCGGATGATCAAGAAGCAGGGTGGCACTATCGAAGACAGCGAGATGATCGATGGCCTGGTGCTCCGGCAGCCCGTAGTCAAGAGTGCTGGAGGACCAACACTGAAGGAAAAGGCACGGATAGGTCTTATCCAGTTCCAGTTGAGCCCGCCGAAACCGGACATGGAGAACCAGATTGTTGTCAACGACTACAGGCAGATGGACAAGATCCTCAAGGAAGAGCGGACATATCTGCTCAACATGGTCAAGAAGATCCAGAAGGCCAAGTGCAACGTCCTCTTGATCCAGAAGTCAATTTTGCGCGATGCCGTCAACGACCTTAGTCTGCACTTCCTGTCGAAGCTCAAGATTATGGTCATCAAGGACATTGAGCGCGAGGAGATTGAGTTCATCTGCAAGGTACGTTCGCAAACATGATCATCCCTCCAGAGCTAATCCATTGCAGAGCACTGGCTGCAAGCCAATCGCCGACGTTGACTCATTCACCGAGGACAAGCTTGGCTCAGCAGACCTTGTCGAGGAAGTACAGGCATCAGGTGCTCGTTACGTCAAAGTATCGGGCGTCAAGTCGATAGTCAACACCGTCTCCATCGTGTGCCGCGGCGCCAACACCCTCATCCTGGACGAGACCGAGCGCTCCCTCCACGACGCCCACTGCGCTATCCGCTCACTGGTCAAGAAGAAGGCCCTCCTTGCTGGTGGCGGCGCCCCAGAAATCGAAATCGCACATCAGCTGTCTCTTCGCGCCCGTGAGCTTTCTGGTACAGAGGCCATCTGCTGGAAAGCCTTCGCCGATGCCATGGAGGTTATTCCGACGACGCTCGCTGAGAACGCGGGGCTTAACAGCATCAAGGTGGTCACGGAGCTAAGGCATAGACATGCGCAGGACCAGAAGAACGCGGGCATCAGCATCAAGAGTGGGGGGGTCAAGAACGACATCAGCGAGGAGAATGTGCTGCAGCCTCTGCTGGTCAGTACGAGTGCTATCGAGCTTGCGGCTGAGACAGTCAAGATGATCCTCCGGATTGACGATATCGCTTTGTCGAGGTAAAGAGATGACAAAATAGGCATGGGCTCGAAAAAAACAGAATACCACGAGTAATAAAATGCTATTGAAGCGAACACTTCGGGTCTGATTTAAGATAATGTGTGAACCAAACGCAATGTTGCACCCAACGCATGAATGTTCAATAAATCTGCACGTGGGGAAAGATGAAACTGCAGGCAGGCTTGCAATCCTCCAGGCCTGTACCTCGCCGAACTAATAACCATGAACCATGTCCGTGTTCTTTGAGGCGCCGCATCCGAGAAATCATGTCTTATTATAATGTTATATTTTGAATTCAACTGCCGGCGCCTGGATGAAACGCCGACTCCTGGATGACGCATCAGCACACTAGAATTTGGTTGTTGCAGTGTCTTTGATTACTGCTGTTGTAATCTCATGCGATGTGCAAGTAGTGTGCTCAGTCACGATATATTCGAGCTCCCTAGTCTCACTCACGAAACGGCTTTGTCGTGCAACGCAACGGACCTTACATAATATTCGTCATCAGCTTTGCACTCACGTTTCTGAAGTTATCACGAAATGCTGCAAGCCTGTCTTGTGTATTTTAACTTGCTCGCAACTGATGTGGTGCACTTGACCTCAAACACTCATCCTTGGAGTGCAAGGACAAGTAAAGCGGTAGCCGACATACATGTTTCGCTAGCTCTCCCTATAAGCTCTTTAGTTAGTGTATACCTTCAGGTTCTATCCTTCATATGTCGGTTATAGTGGCATCAATGTATAGGTATAGTTCCAAGGTTGAGCAAGTTCGTTAGGTGAAACCCTCGTGTCCCCCCGGTGAAGGTCCACAACGGACGGCAGTGAGGCAAATGCCGTGATATTTTCTGGTACACTAACTGCTAATTCCGATGATGCATCCAGTCTATCGCAGTTTGGTAGGCTATGTCTTCGGACCCGCCAACTGCAGCTTCTTAGGTACCGCATATGCGCATCATCGGCCGTTAGAAAAAGCCCTGCGTTGGATGTGTTCCGAGGGATTACGTACTGCGCCGTTTTAGTGTAGAGGTCGACCTCAAAAGTGAAGATTCTACAATACCAGCTCGGTTGTCCGTAAGCGTGAGGCATAACAACCGCCTATATTTTGATTTATTGTATACAGCCGGTATACACCAAGGCAATGTATCTACTGAGCCGAGCTCGTTCCTTCACACATATACGCATCTACCAAAACCTATACTCTTACAACTTCACTACACCCCCCCTCCAAGGGCCCTCATCCTGTAACTGACCCTGCCGATCTTTCCCACATACTGGGTGATACGGCAGGCGTTCGCAGGTATCCCTTGCCCATAACATGATGTGATAGAAGGCACCAAATCTACACGTAGTGATTGAGCTCATTTGCCGTGAAACGTACTCTGCGGTAGATCTTATAGGGTTTAGCGGAGGGATTAGGACGGATATCTTCGAGGAAGGGTTCGAGACGGTGTCCATAGAGTTCCGTACCACATTCGGGATAGCCGCTATTGCTGCGGTTCGTTCTGGGAATATGATTTTGCTACAAGTGAGCGTTGGTAACAGATTACCAGTTCTCGGGGTTGGTTGACCGATGATAAAATAAGACTGTAGTAAGTATATGGATATAACACAAGGATAATCTTCCTTAACCCTCTTGACTGACGGGTATCATTGTTGGAAGGCAAGACAAGATGGGGTCGCTAGCTAAGCCGACATGGATAAGATGGCGGAGATGAAGGGAAAAAACGCCGCATTCATGCATCGTCGTCCGTTCATGCATCGTGATAATTCGTACTGTACAGTGTGTAACGAGGCCCAGAACTCACGACAAAGTCTAAACATGGAAAACGCTCGCTAGAAACGCAGCAGACCTTTTGGCCGATGAGAAACAAAGAGAATGCAAAATTTAGAAAGAGTAGGTTGCAGTTCAGGTCTGTTTAACGAGCCTTCCAGCTAGCACGCTTCAAAAGGCGTGTTACCAGGCTGTCGCGCGCCTTCGGCTTAACGTAGAAGGCGCCCCTGGTACCAGTCATGTCGTCTGTGAGCACGAGGTCTTCCAGTGCCAACGGGTCGTCCTTTGGTGGTTTGGGGCTCGCGCTTGAGCCCTGCCAGCCGTACAGTTGATCTTCGTCTGCTCGTAAATCTGGGCGAGTCAAGGTCATGCGTAGCGTCATCTCCCGGTTTAATTGCCCGTTTGCTGAGTGTACAGGCGACGGGGCCGGTGACTCCACAGAGAACTTCCGGGGTGACAGTTGACGCGAGTGCAGGCGGAATGACAGGCCAGTACTCGAGGGCGTGGTAGGTGATTCCATGTCAGCTAGAGAGTCTGCATCAGACTCGAGACCTTGGTTCTCTGTGATATTGTCCTCGAAGAAGGAAAGCTGTCCGTCTCTGAGGAAGGTGTGCATGTCTCGGCTGAATTTGCGCGCATGACTATCGATCTGGGGGAGCTGGAAGTGTGGTGTTGCGGCGTCGTTGGCGGCCGTGGATGGAAAGCCAAACTCGATGGCTTCATCGAACTTCTGGGGAGACGCGAGGTACATGCGTAGCTTCTTCCTCGCCTCGGGATCCTGATAGTGCGTAGCCTCAGAGTCAAAGATAGGAGTGGTGGGGGTGTGAAAAGATCTTCGGCCCGAAAGTGAGGAGGAATGTGCACGGCGGTGTCGTGGATTTGGCCCGAAGGTAAATATAGGGGGGTCTGAAATGAACATGGCTGGTGAGGTCGGAGGGCGGTTGGGGTGTGCGGTGAGAGACATTGTTCGTCGCATATCAACCGTCGGCCTTTCTTTCGTGGAGAAGACGGGCGTGCTCATCATTTCGAGATACAGTCTGCTGATCCTGTCGTCTTCCTTCTCTTTCTCTGTGGGTAAGAAGAACGGGGAGTTTTCAGGGCTGAGCGTGGATGCCGATGATGGTCTTCGAGAGCGTCCGCACTCGAGAATATCGACTGAGGTCCTGGGAAGGTCGAAGTGAAAGTCGTCGAAACGTTGTTGTGCCCACTCGGAATACTGTTCGTCCGGAAGAAAGGCCTGGTCGCGCGTTCCCTGGAGAAGCACCTGCTCTTCACGCGAGAAATGCTGCTTCCGCACTTTTTCGGGCAGCGAAAGGAAGAAGTCGATTTCGGAGTGCGAGATGTCGTGATCTTGCACAGCCTTCGCCGCTTTGCGTCTTCGTCGTCTGGTTCCTAGGGACCGCGAGGGCCGGAAGGGTGTCGATGAGCTTGCCTGAGATGAGCGGCCAGAAGTAGGCTCCTCGAATGACTGCTGCTGGATTTGCAGGCGCTCCAGAGAGGAAAAGTACTTTCTCCTGCAGCGGCACGAATTAGCGATTGCATAATCGACAACCCCTTCATCCTTCTGCAAGGTACAGCCAGTCTTGGTGGGGCTGGGTATATGCACGAGATAACGCGCCTCTATCACGCCCCTAACTAATCAGCTACGCAGATGTAAAACGTACTGGATTGAAAGAGGCAGCGCGTCGAATTGCGACTGCTCTAATGGCACAATAGTGCCCTTCGTTTTGGCTTTCATAGCGTCGGTTGAATAGCTTCAAGCAGCGATGGCGCGTTCGCTCCAGGGACATGTGGGTGATGCTGCGGTTCGGCCTTCAGGCCGCGGCCGGGGTGGGGTGTGCGTCGAGCTGGCCGTGTGAGGGCAGCAAACTCTCTTTCAATGATCGACCGGGTCGCTATCCGAGGGTAAAAAGCAAGCAGCGGAAGGGAAAAAGAAGCAGGCAGTCTGTGAGATGCAACGAGCAGAGAAGCTGGCCAGGCACTGAAACAAATGGGTGGGCTACAGACGTAACTTAGGCGCGGGTGCATATTCGTTCCGGCTCGTTGCGCGGGATGCCCACATCTGCAGCTAACGTTGTAACGCCGCCGCGCGCGAGAGACGCAGATTTCGCACTCAACCTTACACCTAGACCTAGGCACACAACGGTGGCGGTTTGCTAGCGAGAGTCACAATCGTCCCCGACTCGCGCGTCGGCGAGCAAGACTAATGGGCGTAGCAGCATCCCTGGACCTATGGCTGAGCATGCGGAGGGCGCTCCTACATCTATTGCGGGCAACGGCAGAGTCCAGCAACACCACAGTGATTTATGGGGCCAATAAGTCCGCATATCGTGGTTCCACTGAGCCTACCTCACTCCCCGCTCTCTCCACTCTGCCATCCGCTGTTTCAGGGCCGTGGCCTCAGGAACAGACCATCAGCGGGGCCTGGATACGCTAGCGTTGCTGGGCCTGCGACACACCGCATTCGCAGTCTATCTCTCATCTATCGTCAATGTAGCTTCTGAGATGCGTGTGCTATCCGCATGCCTGCACCGACCCAACAATCGTCAGGTTCAGCCAACGGTGTGACTATTAATATCGCACAGACTCTGCCACACGCGTTGTGCGACTTCACAAGCATGCGCTGTGTAACAAATAAGGAGCTGAAGAACATACACGCACGTACGCTCCATGTGAGCCCGCTGCGAGGGACAGCATTGCCTATACGAACGCTTTATCTGATTCCCAAAGGTACAAACATGGCTATCTCAGGAGAAGCCTAATATCGATCCCCGGATATGGGTAGTGGATCCATAGTCGCTTACGACACAACTCTAAACTATCTTGGCGGCGATTGCTCCTCCAAAACTGTGCAGGATTCAGAATGTGAACAAACATCTTTGCCATCTCACACGCCCGCAATATCATCTAAAGGTGGTCAGTAGACATCACACAAGCGAACACTGTAAGAGACTCACAGTAATACTCTTCATCCAGCCCTTCGCGGCTGGGAAGATTCGGCTCCTCCAATCCAACATCCTCGAACCTTACATTGAGTAAGCGGATCTTGAGTCCGTAGCCGCCAATGAAGCTGACCAACTTATTCGTGTCCGCGGTAATCGGCTGCTGGTTCAACAGCATCAACAGCCCATCAAGCCACTCGGACGCAAGGGTATGGCTTTGCGGATGCAGATGCAACAAGACCGATTCTTTGCGCCCCCCGCCTGAGCCGCTGGACATCTGCCGTGAGTGATTGGACGGCGGCAAGTAACCATGGATCGTGATCTTCGTGGACGTGGAAGCGCGCTCGTGGCCGGCCAGGGTGGTAACCGTGCTGTCAGATGACGAGGTCGACGGGGCCGACGCCGAGACATTGCTCACGACCGAGGACACGATGGAAAGATCGACTGTGGATGCGCAGTCAGCCACCGCGGTAACGCAAGCCATACAGCGTAGCCGGACGCGTTTCACTTACTTTTCTCCTGCAGCGCATCGAGCCTCGGTTCCGTCGTTGTCTTTTCGTCAAAGTCAGCATAGTGCAGATATCGCCGGTTGTGTGACAGTCGGACAAAGCGCCATGCTGAGGGCACAGAACGATTCAGCGTCTTGCTGGTCACTGGTCCCGGGTCTGAGACGTAATTCACACCCATCGGGAACCAGGCCCCCTGGAGCAGGCATCTTATGCGTTGCTCCTTCACGAACTGAAGAGCCTCGTGATTCAGCTCATCGCGAACTTGTCTGTTTGGGGTCAGCTTGGTATGGTCGACGAATTCTGCGGAGCGTACCGAAGATGATGGCCCCAAGCATCTTCATACGTGAGTTCGAGCAACTCCATCTGGAGCTCTCTGAGTCGCTTAAGCTCAAACTCGGCAAGCTCCTCTTCAACCTCCTTGACATCTTTCATGCGCGGCGCCTGGCCCACAACTTGCTCGATCAAAATTCGAATCAGTTCTTCTATCTTCTCAAAGTCCTCCGCCTGTGCACCCGCGACCTTCCACAAACGGATGAAGGCGTTCAGACCGCTGGTATGCAATCTTGACCAATGGAGTAGCAGAGGTTTGAACGCTCGGTCAAAGTTGGCCCGCGAGTCTGTGTTTCTCTGAAACTCAACCTCATCTGACTTGTCCACCTCAAAATGTTCGTACAGTGTCTGGGTGACGGAAATGCTTGCATGAGCGATCGGACATCGTTGCTCGAGTGGCTCCGCCGACTGCTCCAGTAGCAGTTTCTGGAAGCCATCCTCGCTTTTGTAGACAAAGTCGGTAATGTCCATGAGGCCTAGGAAGCCAGTCGCATCAAACTCCCAAGCTGGAGATTCGCTTTCAAAGCCTAAACGCCTCCACTTGGCCGGGTTTTGTTTCTTGCTCCCTGTAGGATCCGAAGTCGCCTTGTCTGGGCTGCTCGCCGTATGTAGGCCGCGGATAGCCCTTCGATGTTCAGCGTTCTCCATGTCGACCTTTTGTTCCCTCCAGTTTCTCAGCAGGGTCTTGGTTAAAGACTGGAAATCCAGTAACGGAATGGCCAAGTCCTGTATCGCAGAGCTCTGCATGAGCCCGTACACGCTCTTTATCACGCCCAGCTCCTGGAGCTGCTTGATGAACTTGGGCCACTCGAAGGCTGCGTCGTTTGCGATTGCGTCGCGCATGAGGGCATTTATCAGCTGCAGGGAGTTTGCACATAGCGCGTGGTCGGCGGAGGTGATCTTCTCGACGAGCGAAGGCAGGAACTGCGGTTGGGTGTCGACGGCGGGCTTCAGGCGCTGGAAGCCAGTGCTACTCGGTTGCGAGTTTCGGTGCGAGGGATGGCCAACGATGGCTGCGAGAACGGACATGGCGCCCCGATTGACGTTGACGAGGGGCTGCGCGACGACCAGGTCGACTATCTAATGCTCACCCGTCAGACTTGCTCAAGCGTCTCGAGTTCTCCAGGCTTACCCGCGCAACTAAATCATCGGTAACGTGGTCCCATCCTTTGTCGAGCTCCAGCAGGCGCGCCAGAGACGTGAGGCAGTAGGCCAGCGTGTTTCCCGTGGAATGCAGTGCCAGGAATCTGAGCTTCGGCAAACCCCCTTCGTATATGAAGACATCTGCGAACGAAGGGTCCCCAATGGCACTCTGCAGCTTGAAGACAGCCATTTTCCGCACCGACTCTTCGTCCGCGCCGAGTCGCGCAACCAATTCGGAGACGTTTACGCTATCCATGGCTCCAGCTTCTCAGCGGGGGATGGCAGAGGTGGGGTAGATATTGAGGAGATGGCGATTTCATCCCATTCACCTAGAGACGGCTAGCATCAAGTCAAGCTGCAGCATGCCAATAGTAATATGTACCAAAGTGCTGTTGAAGTCGGTTATATTTCACCCTGTGCCGTCGCGTTGGGCGGTCGCGAAGTGGCTTGGCGACACGTGAAGCGTGACATGTTCAAGGAAGCCTAGGCTGTGGGGGGCGACAGGGGTGGCCAGCACTAGTCAGGTACAGCTTGGCGATCTTCGGGGACAACCACTCGGCCATGTTTCAAGTGTTCTTCAACTCACGTCGTTTATTCCAGTTTGCTTTTTTTTCGTTCCGTTTAAGCACTACAGCGTTCGAGATAGCCTCTGTATCGTGTTGCATTTGCTTCTTTCTGTATCCACGCCCCCGCCGCACGTTTTAGGGCGCCTTCCACGTTCGAGGCCGACCACCGCTCCTCCTGCATTGCACCACAAGCTCGCCGCCATGGTCTACATCACCTCGGACATGTTCGGTCCGCACACAACCCACGACCGCGAACTTAGCCCACTATCGACATATTGGTCTGCCATGGGGGACCAGCAGCACACAGCCGGGTTGGGCAAGCGCAAGAGGCATGGCGAAGACGGACAGCCAACGTGCGACACGCTTCCAGCCCAGGTGCACGACTCCGATACTGACTCTATTGCTAGCAACGCTTCACGCCAGCATCGGCTGTCTCCAACCATGCGTTCCCACCTTCACAATACCCCGCTCTTCGAAAGCAATAGCAGCCTACCGTACGCGTTTCTCCCAACAATACCACACAACTGCACTTCGGAGCGGCGGCCGGTCAAGCAAGTCAAGCGTCTCAGTCCCAAAGCGTCGCTCGTCAAGTCAGCCTCACACCTGATGGATATCGACCTCGATCTCCCACCGAAAAGCGACACCCAGCCACCCGCCGTGTCTGACCTACGACCCTGCCACGCCTGCAAGCTCGCGCCAAAGCGGAAGAAGGATCTGGAAAATTACCTGGACTGCAGAAGATGTGAAGGACGAACGTGCTACATATGTGCGCGGCAGTGTGTTGGGGGCTGCGGCAAAGCAATTTGCAAGAAGTGCATCGTTGAGGTTGGACAGGAGGGGGAGGCATGGTGCTTGGACTGTTATTCGCGCAACATAAATGCATGAGATATCCGGGGCCCGCTGAGGCCTTGCTCGTTCTGTTTGTGGGTAGCCTGGAGTTTGACATCAGGCGGCATTGGCGGATCACCTTGATCGACGCATACCGATTAGGCATAATAATAGTATAAAGCTGCAATATGCAACATCATAACATAAACATGTGACTCGGTGAATCCGTAAATCCCTACTGCTCATCATCGGTATCCCGCTCCTCCACCACATCCACATCCACATTGCCCCTCCTAAACCCCGACTGCGCACTCATCGCATCCCCCTCCTCCGCCTGACTAGCCCTCATGCTCCTCCTCCTCCTCCCACTAACAATCCCAGGAAACATCCTAGGCTCCCCGTCTAGCGACATGCTACTCATTGTCCGCGACAGGCCCTGATCCTGCTCATCTGGCGCGTATTGGCTTGGGCTCTGCGGTGGCTGCGGTACCGAGACGACGCTGGGATTGATCGTCATGCTAGAAGTACGGCTAGGATGTTCCAAATTCCTGGCGTCTTTGGTGCTGGTAGGTGATGGTGGCTGGGCTTGTAGGCTGGTCATGTCGGCAGCTGAGGCTGAGGGGTTGAGGCGTGCTTGTTGGGCTGGGGGGAGCCTGGAGAAGGTTTGGTCGTAAGCATGTCCGGTTGAGGCGTGGGCGTGCATCGATTGCAGTGGGGAAGATGGATTGGTTCCCTGGAGAGACTTTGGCGTCTGGGGGATCTCGGGCTGGAGGTTGGATCGAGTGAGATCGTTGCCGCTGGTTTGGGCGGCGCGTGTATAGCGATCGATCCTTTTTTACGTTAGTATCAGTGTGTTAAGAACGCGTTCTGGCTGTAGAATAGTCGACAGCCCGGCCATACCACGCATTTCGCCAAAACTTACATAGCTAGCTCCTGCATGAGCGTCTCATGCCTGAATGCCTCACGGACGCTGGGCACGTTGGACCTCGCCATATCGTTGCCCGCAACGCCGGGTAGATGGTACTTGCGTCCCAACCACTTCTGCTTGACTATATGCTCGAAGCCACTCTGCTCAACAGAGTGTTTGGCAAGCTCGCACATATCCACCGCACTCAATTTGTAGATCTGCGCCGCAACAGAGTACTCTTCTATGAGGGGTTCTTTTGTGAAAGCGAACTGGAGAGGGTCATCTGTCGACAGCGAGACGTTGAGACCTCGTCTGAAGTAGCTCAGGAAGGGATTCCGCTCGTATGCCAGGAACAGTGCGTTGTTGCTGAGTGGTGACATCGCAACTCCGATCTGCTCCAGGTAGAAAATGTATTGGAGAAGAGGCACTTTTCGGAGTAGCAGACCGTGGCTGATACTGTGGGAGCAGAGAACGGCGGCTGCCAAATGATCGGTATCTCCAGCTTCTCCGCAGTGTGGGCGAAGCAAGAAGGTGCTGAAGCCGCGCTGTTTCCTCCAGACGTTGAGGGATGCCATATTAGCGAATAGGTAGTACATCCAGTAGCTGTACGGCGGGTTCTGCTTGGTGGACCACTCGTCTGGGAAGGGAAATTTCTTGTACACACGCCGCTCGACCTTGCTTTCGTCATCGACGCTGTCGAACCCGATCACCCTTTGCAGGAAGATGTGAAGCTTGGGATGGCTTGTAGGGTCTTTCGTCACCTCGAACAAAGGTTTGAACAGGTTAACGATTACTTGTTGGAAGTTGTCCATTAGACCGGTTGCTTTGTACACGTCGAACAATCGAGGTACCTGAATCAGCCATCGCACATTGGGCGAGAAGAGCTTGTTGTCAATGACCCAAGCTGCCAGCTTATCCCACTCGTCGATATCACGGCCGTAGATGGATATGCGCCACTCGACGAACTGATACTTGCTCGCTTCGAGATCAGATATGACTTCTTTGGTGATCTCAGCTAGATATCGGCCCTTAATGAAGTTGTCTGTCTTCAAAAAGATGGTTCGTAGACGCGATTCACCAATCGGGTTGTACTTGAGATTGAACTTGTCGAAACGATGGAAAGAATCGGTATGAGCCTATATCATTAGCAGTGTTCAGTTATTCTCGGATTTTGTACTTACATGCATATCCAACGTATCGATACTAAGATCGTACGCTGTCAAATTGATAGATTCGAACACTTCTTTCAGTGTAAGATGCTTGCCATCGCGGAACAGCACCACTTCATCCGGCGATTTCTTCATCTTCGATTTGATGAAGCGTAGCAGATGCTTCTGGTTCATACAGGCCGAGTGATGAACGTGCGTATCGACCTTTCGCACATTGTAGAAATCTCTATGTGGCACCTTTTTGCTGTCGGCTGTCTCTTGATACTCGTTCAACAATGAGTAGAGGTTGAATTTACCTTCCAGATACTGGAGACGCCTGAAAGCAAAGCTCTTGCTTGGTCCATCAGATGATATCTCAAGGATGGAATCCAGGTCCATGTAGAATTCACGCAATGTAGGAATAGCCACGACAGGTGTGTCGAGCTCGGCGGATTTTGCAGTCTCGTATATTTGATAAACACCGCTGCTGTCCAGTCGGAATGACATCTCTCCGGGTCCTGGCAGCGGCAGGAGGTCGTCCAGATGGAAATCTTCACCTATGTTGGTGCCCAATCTGCGGGGCGGCTTGGGCGGCTCGCTAGGCTCCAAGACACCACTGTTTTGCAAGCTACTGGATGCGTTGCGACGCTCCTTAGAGGAGTCGTTCCATACAGGCTCAGGATGAGGTGGGTAGATGCGCCAATCCGGGTCGTCCTTGGGGTTATCGAGATTACGCTGTAGAGACAGGCGGATGTACTTGTGGCGTAGATCTAGCACTTTCTGCACGTTTGTGTAGATGGCGCTGAGCTCAGCGGTAATACTCGAATCCGACATGGCGAGGCCTCCTGCTCCGGTTCCCACTCCTATGCCTGCACCTGCGCCGTGAATGCCTTGTTCAGCCAGGAGGGGTTTGGGCTCATGGGGAATTTCGGGATGCTGCACATGCGATCGAGCTTGTTGGTCGGCCTGGAGATAAGTATCGCCTTCGTCGTAGGTTCCCGGGATGTTCGTGGCGTGCTGAGTCGGGTGCCGACGTGGTTCTTGTGACTGTTCTGTCTGTAACAAACCGATGGGGAGCGTGGACTGATGCCCTTGGTTTGCGAGACTGACATGGCTTTTCCGCGAACGAGTGCTTTCTGCCCTGCTAAGGAAGTCGACACCGTCTGTGCCGCCGGAGTTGGCGGGGAATGTCTTTGCTCGCACAGCAGGACTGTGCATATCTCCTGCTTGTGAACCTCCATACTGCGTCTCCAATTGATGGCGCTGGTAGAACTGCTTGGCTTCGGTGTGGCTCATTTGCTTCTCTGCGGTGTAGTCGTAGAAGGCAGTCCGTCGCTGCTTGTCGCGGGGAAGCATGCCATTACTGTCATCCTCTACACTTGTACTAGCAGTGTTCTGCACCGTTGCAGTCGCACCGTGATCCGTTCGTGTGCGCCTGCTGCTGCCGGCTTCGGGCTCAGAAAACTCGGGGCTCAGCTCATCTTCCTCAGAGGAAGGCATCTGATCATCGTGGGCGGGACCGAATTCCGGCGAGGCATCCGCATCCGCTGAAAACGCCCCTAGAGCACACGTAAGTAGTGAACTGACTGGAACAGAACAATTGGCATGTACTACCTTTCAACATGGTGCAATGTGGGGGTGGTAGCTGTGGCTACAAAAGCGGACACGAACTATCTATAAAAGAAGATTCACAAGAACGCGCCTCGGAGCCCGCCGGCGCGTCGCCTGACCCCGTGCCATCATGCATGTGATGGATTAGATGACTACATCAAGTGCGTACTTTCAATTTCTATCTATGAGGAGTACGTAACGATAGAAGAGCTCGTTGGGTTTGAGGAGCCTACTAAATTAGCTTTGGCCTTCGGCTTGTGATGCTTTCGGTAGCAAGAAGAACGGGATTGTTCGCTGAGACCTGTGTATAGCCGCATTGATAAATGAACAATCATCTGCGGACAGACGAATCGTGCAGTCACCATACGTAAACGGCCAGGCTTCCTCATGCACGATGAGCCTGCCAGATCAAGTGTGCAAAGGCTTGAGTACGCCAAGATCATGCTCAATACCTCAAGTGCTGGAAGCAGTCAAGTTTCGGACTGCATTGCCAGTGCTTTCGACTGGCCAGGTTGGTTCAACGTCGACGATGTTTTTTGGCGTACTTAGCAGGGTAGTGTTCAAGAGCATTCTAAGTTACATGTACCGGGGCCGTGCGGCTGCGCACGTGCGTTGAGAAGGAAACACTTGCACGTGACCTTAGCGTGATGCGGATCCATGTCCCCAAAAAATGCCGGATTTCATCTTGCGTAGACCACTCTGCACATCTCAGACATCCGCCACCTCTCAGTCATGTAGGCACCGCCTCAGTGGTAATTAATCCGCGCATGCTAATCGTTCAATGCAGGTTTCTTCTCCGCCGCACTGCCGTTCGCGCCCTCAGCGCGTCGCCTTCGAAGGCGTACCTGGCAAAGCCGCGATCGATCAGCAACATCACACCTTCCGCTCTCCGGTCAAGGCAGCAGCAATGGTCAATTGCATCGTTCCAGCGGAGATTCGCAAGCGATGAGGCGGCCAAGACCGGTGTGGCTGACACGCCCGACAATTTTGCGCAGACAGTGGCAGAGGCACCCGTCGAGGAGAATCTGACTCCGGCGCAACAAGAGGTGCAGGCAGCGCCTACCAACGAGGCTGCCACGGTTGGTGCGGATGCTCTGGGCGCTGCTGCCAGGTTTGCTGAGGAGAGCCCGAGGGAACGAAAGCCCAGGGCGCCTCGTGAGGACAGGCCTTCGGAGCCAAACAACACACTATACATCGGCAATCTCTACTACGAAGTCACCACCGACCAACTGAAGCGTGTCTTCTCTCGGTTTGGTGAGATTGAGAGCGTAAAGATTGTCTACGACAACAGAGGCCTGAGCAGAGGGTAAGCAAGTTGTCCATGCTTTCGAGGGACAAACTAACTTTGACATTTAGTTTTGGATACGTCGAGTTCAAGAGCATTCCCGATGCACAGGCAGCTATCGACAACCTCGACATGCAGGTCTTCGAGGGCCGCAACCTCGTTGTTCAGTTCCACCAGCCTAAGCCTAGCTTCAAGAGCCGCGGCCCCGCTGGTAGCGTCGAGACCAACCCTCCGTCTAAGACGCTGTTCATCGGAAACATGTCGTTCGAGATGTCAGACAAGGACCTCAACGATCTCTTCCGTGACATCCGCAACGTTATGGACGTTCGTGTTGCTATTGACAGGAGGACCGGTCAACCGCGGGGCTTCGCTCACGCAGACTTCATCGACGTTGCCAGCGCCACCCGCGCTAGGGAGGTTCTGGTGGAGAAGACCATCTACGGAAGGCAGCTCCGCGTGGACTTCAGCAAGTCTGGCACGACACAGACGAGGGACAAGCGTGCAGACTCTAGCCAGGAGTAAGGAGTGCACGGTAAGAGAAGGATAGGATTTATGGGGTATCCAAAACGAGGGCCGACTCGTGCTCCTACGTGAAAATGATGGATGGACACATCTGTACGATTTGCACAACAGGAGTTTCGGCCTTGTTGATTGCATACTGTATTGATAGCTTGGGCGGCGTGTATCATAGTAGAGGAGCATCCGGCGTTGTCATTCCCCTCTTCTTTTGTACATGTCAAGGGGTGGATGCTTGAACGACATAGTGCAGATGTAATGAATCCTTCACCATTGACATGCTCGTCTCACCTGACTACTGTGGTTTGTTAGAGACAAGTCCTAACCGCTTGTAGTGTTCGCTCGTGTTCAACCTCTCTTGCGTGGCGGCGACCTCGGCTTGCTTGCCCCGCGTAACATCTCCACTTGCCATCCGTTGCTGATCAATAGCTCGGCAACGCGCCTCCCGCATTCAATCCACCTTCACCTGTACATGGACTCTTTTCTGTATCGCATTACGTCGCATTACGGCAACTGTATTACATTTACTCGCCATGTCTTTCCTTGGTGGCGCAGAATGCTCGACGGGCGCCAACCCGCTCAGCCAATTCACAAAACACGTGCAGGATGATAAGTCGCTGCAGAGAGACCGCCTGGTCGGGCGAGGACCTGGTGGACTCCAAGAGAGTATGCGGAGCCAGCAGATGGGCGGCGGCTCGGATGGCGTAGGTACTGAAGGAGAAGGAAGCTGAGCATGTTGCTGACCACGGGCCTTGTAGATGATGAACGAGTTCATGCAGCAGAATGCCCAACTGCCACAGGGCCCCGGTCCCGCGTCGCCGTTCGCCATGGAGCAGATGCGGAGAGAGCTGGAGCGGGCACAACATAGCGGATCGCCAGCATGGGCAGCCGAGTTCGACCCGGGCATGCAGGCGCCGCAGAGGGGCCCGATGATGCAAGAGAGACCAGCTGGTTTCAACCCCGCCGAGTTCGCAAACTTCCAGCAGATGAATCAGACGGCGCGCACAGCCAGCCCATCGACGGCCTCGCAGCCTTCCATGACGGGCTACCAGCGGCCCATGTACGGCATGGGCGTGGGAATGGGCGGCATGGGAATGGGCATGGGCATGATGCAGCAGCCGTATGCGCCACAAAACTTCCAGCAGCCCATGCAGGACGCGGGCAAGGGCAAAGGGCGCATGGTGGAGCTGGACGACCAGGACTGGGAAGCCCAGTTTGCCGAGCTCGAGCAGACCGGTCACCAGGACACGGATGCGCTCGATGCCGAGGCCAACAAGGCCATGGAGGCGGAGCTGGACGAAATGGACAGGTCAGTAGAGCAGAATGCCGTCGATCTCGACGATTTCGAGTCCATTTGGAAGGGCATCCAAGCTGAGACTGAATACGCTAGGCAACTGGCCAACGAGGAGAGCTTCGTCGATGGGCACATGGGCGACATGGAACAGTGGGAAAGCTTTGACGGGCTGAATACGCACTCGGTCCGCGATCCTGCCATGGGCGACTACCTGTTCGAGCAGGAGAACCTATTCAAGAACGTCACGAATCCGTTCGAGGAGGGCATCAAGATTATGGAAGACGGCGGCAACCTCTCTTTAGCAGCACTCGCATTCGAAGCCGCTGTGCAAAAAGACCCAGATCATATCGCAGCTTGGGTTCGGCTAGGGGAATCGCAAGCACAAAACGAGAAGGAGACGCCCGCCATTCGGGCGCTGGAGCACGCATTGAAGCAGGACCCCTCGAATCTGGAAGCCCTCATGGGACTGGCGGTATCATACACAAACGAAGGCTACGAGAGCACCGCGTACCGGACTTTAGAACGCTGGCTCGCCACAAAATACCCATCCCTCATCAAAGAGCCGCTCTCCTCAGACGCGGAGATGGGCTTCACAGACCGACACTTACTCCATGAGAAGGTCACAAACCTCTACATCCAAGCTGCGCAGCTATCACCATCCGGCGAGCAGATGGACCCCGACGTGCAAGTCGGTCTTGGCGTGTTGTTTTACGGCGTAGAAGAGTACGAAAAAGCTGTCGACTGCTTCGGTGCTGCCCTCGCATCAACAGAATCCGGCGTCTCAAACTCCTCCTCACAAGTCCACCTCCTCTGGAATCGCCTCGGTGCTACTCTAGCAAACTCCGGACGAAGTGAAGAAGCCATCGACGCGTACTCGCGCGCCCTTGCCCTACGACCGAACTTCGTACGCGCCCGCTATAACCTCGGTGTGTCGTGTATCAACATCGGTTGTTTCACAGAAGCGGCACAACATCTACTCGGTGCGCTTGCAATGCACAAAGTCGTTGAACGAGAAGGCAAGGAGAGAGCGAGAGAGGTTGTGGGTGATGGTGTGAGTGACAGCCAACTGGACAATATGATCCATCAAAACCAGAGTACGAATTTATATGACACACTCCGGAGGGTATTTGGACAGATGAGTAGGCGGGATTTGGCGGATATGGTGGGCCCGGGTATGGATGTTGAGCGTTTTCGAGGCGAGTTTGAATTTTGAGCATAAACGAATTGAATCAGCTGGTGTGGGAGAAGATATGAGTGACGAAAATGATGGGGGCTACGATGACTGGCTCTTGGAGCGTAAAGTCGCGGTCCCGCGAATACATGGTTGGGATGAAAGGGAAATACGTGATAGTCGCTGTTTTGGCACCAGGACGGTGGAGATTGGCTTGGACTGCGCTTGGGAATTGCATGGTGGCGTTTGACAATATTAATTTGGCTGGGTATCGCCAGCAAAGTGTATTGTATAGACTGTCACTGGCTTGGGTACTTTGGACGCCCGTCTTACAGCTCAATGCAGTTGGACACCTCATCCCAAATCCATAGGCATCGTATGTGAAGGTCTGGATGGACGTCAGGCGCGGACACATCGACGGGAATATCGTATTTAGGCTCCAAAGAGGGTTTTGCCTCTCCCATTGCAGAAAGCAAGTCCGTGGCATATCAATTAAGTAGGTACCTGTTATTCTTCTACAATCATGGCATCCCATCCCTATCCGCTTCAACAGGAGGATCCGGCAGCCGCTTACTTTCATTACGATCAATCATACCACCCTTTGGCTCGAAAAACCGTCTCAAGATCCTTTGCTCCTCAAGCGCCCTTTCACGTATTCTCTTCGTATTCCGCTCGCGATCATAAGACACAAGGCTACGGTTCACCATGGTCTCCACAATATCCTCAGCCACCCATTTCCTCTCCGAAGCTTCCTGCAATCGCTCTAGCCCAATCTTCTGAGCTCTTACATCTACAACACCTACAGCTAGCAATTTTTCGAGTACGTCGTCTTCCTCCTTCTCTCGCCTCGAGCGTTTGAAGTATCGCGCTACAAAAAGGATTGGGAGCCCGATGCTGATGATGATACTGCCGAGGGCGATGGCGAATATGACGCCTCCTGAGAGCGCAGCATGAGGTGCGGAGTTGTCAAGTGAGGCGGATGAAGTCGAGTTGAACGGCGTTGGTGAGTATGTTGTTTGTAAGGTGGCTGTTGATGTTGAGAACGCAGGCGTGGTAGCATCGACCGCTATAGTCTTCGAAAGTTCGCCACCTCTGGCAGCAGTGACTGACCCGATCGTAACATCTGGCCCTCCAGCAAAGAGTCCATTCTGTGCTGTTTGGCTGGAGCCTGCAGTGGGGCAAGGCCGGGGATCGGTGTTGATAAGGTATTTTCCGTCGTTTTGCATGGTGCAAATAATGACTCCGCTGCTAATATCCTAGGTTGGTTCTTCTTTGATGCGTACAAAAATACCTGAGGTTGTTGTTTGCTTGGGATCCAAGTCGAACCCAGCGTACCATTTGTACAATCCGGGGGCGGGCTGTATATTGGCACTACCCGTGAGCTTCGACTGACACACAACGGCTATAACAGTAATGCTATTGGGATATGCAACCCTGAGGCTAATGGCTGGCCAGTGGTACAAAAGTTTCACTTTGTCTCACGGTACCTCTTACTCCCAGTATGGAACATCACTGCGGCCTAGGTACTCGCTGCTGTGGTCTCCTCATGGGGACGTTACTCCGATCACACTCCCCTTGAACTATGCGCTCAATCGGGTTGCAGGTTACAGATGATGAGCGAATTATCTTGCCTATTTACAACTGCATTATAGTGCGTGTTGAGTAGGCTTAAAAAAGGAACGGAGTCAAGCCTTGATTACATTATTAAAATAATGCTTTCTCATTTATTTCCGCTAAAGTCTAAACACTCAAAAGGTTTCAAGATACACAAACCCATAGCCCATATCCTTATTTCCAGAAAGACATGTCAAGCTCCCCCAACAACCGGTTTATTTGCTGCATGCTCCCTACACACCATCCCATCCCCGTCCGTCTTCTTAATGAATTTTAGCAACCCATCTCCACTGTCCATGTTTCCAGTCCTACAGTCCCATCTCACCTCCTTCTTCTGCTTCATACCCATCACTTGAACTGCCTTCGGCGCCTCCTTCTGCCCCAAGTCGCCACCAGCCACATCCACGCCTTCGTCAACTTTGCCCTGCTCTAGCCACTGATTCGCTCTATCATCACTCGAGCTCGTCTTGATCTCAGGTAGCAGCTCGATGGATGGCGATGGAGGCACTGATGAACAGCGCTGTTGCGGGTCCTCGTAGTGTTCTTGGTGTATCTGCTGGCGCGAGAAGCGATGAGAAAACCGTGTTTGTCGTCCGTCTTCGAGATCAAGATCAACGTTGAGGTTAAGGTTAAGATCTGGATGGTGTTGCGCTTTGGCCTTGTGCCTGTTGATGAAGCGGGTGAGGAAGTAGACCAGGATCAGAACGAGGATGGTAGAGGTCAGTATGATTAGGGCGAGGAACAGGTTGGCAGTGGCGACGGCAACCATATCTCAAGTATCCAAGATGTTATGGAGGACGGACTTGATGCAGGGCAATGCAAAAGAGTTTTTTGGACGGTGTCAGATGCAGTGGAGCCTGCTGCGGCAGGTATACTGCGGTACTTAACGCAGACATGCGGTGCTTCTGATGCCTCGATGAAGCCGACGGGTATCGCTATGATGCTCTGTTCAGGCAGTTGTACGGTGAACGTAATGTATCCCGTTTGGTACTTGCTCTTGGTGTACATCTGCCCGGCTAAAGTGGATCGAAGGTCCATGGAGTTCCACATTGCTGCAGGAACCAAGGAAAGTGGAGACCGTGCTACTGCTGTGAAACCTGATGGATCTTGCTACCTAATCGGCAGATGGGCATATAGTGTCGCATTTGAAGGGACCGAAGTATAACGAGACTAGGGTAATGAGGGGAAATGATTGATTACATGAGAGGGTTACTTCTTCATCATGCCACAAGCAAAAGCGTACGAATTCTCGTCATATCGTAGAAACATGCAAAAGCACTTCTATCGAGCATGCTATGACCCCTTACTCAAGTGCTCCCAGATAGTCGTACACCAACCGTATCCTCACAACCTGATCCTTATCCTTCCTTCTAACCGCAAACCTCCTCGTCAATTTCCTCTCCCCACCAACATCCGCAAAGCCCCAAACCTGCCACCCAGTCCACTTGCCCCCATCGTTATCAGCAAAGGCCTCGATGATCTCTCCCTCCTCCGTCTCCTTCAGCCATCCCTCAGCCAAGTGGTTTGCATCTTCCTCAACAAAACCCTTGCCCTTACTCTCGCCGAGCAATTTCGCCAGGGTGCTGAGGCGTGATCGTCCTTGGACGTTGCCGAAGATCCAGTCAGAATGGCCACGGTAGTGCCAGTCCAAGGTAAAGGTCTCGTTATTGCCTTTGAGGCCACCGGTGAGGAACTGATCGATGCAGATTTCTGTGGCGGTCTGACCGTTTTCGCCCGTTTTCGTAGATTGGCGGATGTGTTGCGTCACGGTCGCTGCGCCAATGGCTTTCCGGGTCAGCCAGCCGATGCCTTGGAGGGAGAGAACGGGGTCAATTGCATCGGAGAGGGACCTGTTCTGATGAACGTCAGAGATCTGCATCGGTATGTGTCGTGGTCAAGCTCGGGATATCTGGAGGGGCTGCCAAAAAACAACGTATGTTACCATGAGCCATTTGCCATGAAGATTCTTGGTGTCAACGCTTGCCGGAGCCGCCATCGTGTGTCGTTAGGTTCTGCTTTGCTCCGTTATTGTTGATCCGTGATTCTGTGGTGGAGTTTCGAAGCTATCACGGGCTGCCGGGTTCAGTAATTACTTGATAAACTTCAGGGCTGGGTCGTTGGCTGCAGAGGTATCTATATGTACATCGCTTAGATTCCAAGCCACTGTGAATGGTCACATGCATTCAAATTACGGTCCATGGGAAAAACCTCCAATGGAAAGCCCAAAGCTATCTCCTAAAATTATGGCTTTCAAAGCTTTCCCAAAAATGGCTAGGATTAGCCTCAGCTAAGCGCTGATACGTTGAACATCGACTCAGTGTTGCAATGCACACATCCGCCTCTTAGCTGAGCAAACGGCCTCGGTCCATCAATTTCAGGTTAGTCGCTCACGATCGGAGTACCTTGGGAAAACCTCGCCCTCATTGGTATTCTCACATTGCATACAAAGAGGTACGTAGCTTTCATTGGAACGTAGCACTCGGACCAATCGAGCTCCTGCGTAGGTCGATTTGGGATATGGATAGACTCGATTGAAAGATAGGTAGTATTTCGGCAGTACGAAAGCTAGCAGCTCAGTGGGGAACCTTGCACCACGGCCTAATGTGAGTTCAGACTTCAACCCCACGTTTTCTGTATCGGCATCGAGGTGTACAGGGCACGTCCCACGATCTCACACTGAGCCTTGATATACGTATGCGCGCGAGCTTCAAGTCACAATGCTTCACGCCTGCTACCTTGGAGGCAGGAGGAGTGACGCATGATGAGCGGTGAAACGACCCAGGAGAGGAAGGTGCCATCCAAGACAAGACGAAAGGATTGCGTGTAAAGTCATCTTGTTTATTCATCTCAACATCTCAAATCCCTTCTCCTCCGGTCGTGTTGCATTGCGCTCCCTGCTTGTTCTACCCCTGTCGTCTTTGTCTTTAATGGCACGACAAACCAACAGCCCTTTCGAATCATGTGGGCTCTACTAGAGTTATCACGTCAGTTGTATGTATATATGTATTCATTTAGTATCCTACATGAGTCTGAGACTAAAGCATCAGTTGTCATTCTTGGACTTTCTAAATCTCGAGCCAACGCCCGCATGGAATCGCGATCATCTCCGATATCGAAGTGCACTCAATCATGAGGCGCTATCAAGTGTACAGACAACTGGCAAATAGTCCGCAGGTCACTGCATCGTAGCACAGTCTCGTAAAATTTCCTCATTGCATCCTCGTTTATTGGCTGCGCACACAGCTTCGTAGAGCAATATGCTCACGATAGACAAATCCGATTACTACAGGCGCTGTCATAACTAGTTCAAGGAGCAGACTGAACTCCTGTGCCTCGCGCGCTTCTAGACCTCGATGGACTCTCGAACAGCCAAATACTGTTCGTTTGTTCTCACACACCTTCTTTCAAGAATGTTACGAAAGATTCGAATCGCTTACCAGTGCCCCAAGCCCTAAGACCGCTAAATCTTTGAGCACTGTCTTCTTTCATCGTTATTTCCAAAGTAAATTCTTTTCATAGCTTGTTGGCAACGCACCTTCTTTCACATCTGACACCAAGATATAATCTCAGTCGCGACCACCTTAGGCCAGGGAATCAGGAACACACTCTTTACTTTACGTTGTCGAACGTCATTTTACTGCTGTGCAGCTGCCCCTCATTTTGTTTGTTTGTCAACAACCACCTGACAACAGCCCACACTCATTTCCAACTTCCAACGATCGGACTTGCCTCGATCACAACCACACCACACTCACTTGACTTCTTTCTCAAGAAGGAATCAACTAAATTCGTTAGCTCTGTTGGAATTACCTCGATAATCCTCATGCTTTACTACAGACGAGATACTTCATTCGACTTCACGCCAACTACGAATTACTACCCCAACAACATATCAACATCAACATAGACATCCACAACAGCAATGAAATCAACATTCATCATTTCCGCGTTGGCACTCGCCTCCACCGCCGTCATCGTCACCCCAGCCGCCCCAGCATACGACAAGACAACTTCCGACCGCCTAACCCAGCGCCTCGCATCCAAGGCTCATGCCAACGAGGCACCCGTTACTACACCTGCGCTGCTCGAGCCCCGCGACGCCTCCTCCCCCAACAACGCCGCACCGCTGGACTGGGACCGCATCAGGAACCATGTCAAGTCTCACATGGTCCACGGCCATGCGAACATCCTGCCTCGCGCCGCCCCTACTTCTTCATCCGCCCACCACCCCTTCGCCACACTCCACACCATCGACTACCAAAACGGAAAACACATGGTCGTCGGTTGTGGTGCCTCTCCTTCTTCATCGTCTACCCACCAACCTTCTTCCTCCCCAGTCGCACACCACACAATCGACTACGGCAACGGAAGACACATGGTCGTCGCCGCAAAACGCGCTGCAAACCCAGCAACAATGAACCCGACCCTCCTCTCCCTCCTCGCCGTCCTGCAAACCGCCATGCCTGACACCCCCCTACCCACCGGCACCGGCACCAGTGTCGAGGACACAAATTGGTACAAGAATCTCCCCGCAGATGTAAAGAGCGCGTTGTGCGAGTTCTACCCTGCTCCGCCTACTGTTACTCCTGCTGCGGAGGAGGAGAAAAAGACGACAACAAAAGCGCCTACGACGGTTTGCACGAGGAATGTTACCATTACGCGGACGCTGCAGTATACGTCTACGGCTACGGGTTCGGGCTCGTTCAATGGCTCCGCGGTTTATCCAACGGGGTCGACGAACGCCACGTATGGTACGCCGACGCCAAGTGCGACGCCGAGTCCTTTTACATCTTCTGCGGGGGGGAGGGGGAAGGCGGTTGCTGCTGCGATTGCGTGGGTTGGTATTGGGGTCGGGTTTTTCTTGTTTGCTTAGATGTCGACTCGTGTTTTTTTTTCATCTTTTTTTTTCTTGTATGTTTTCAAGGGATTGGTGGTATTGTTTCTATTCGGCGATTCTCGCGGCATTTGGGATGGGGGTGTTTTGCTGGATATTATCGTGGATTGTTACATGACGTCCGGCGTTGTGAAGACTGGACTTGGTTTGTACTGAGTTTCCATCATAGGAGAGGGAGGCGTAGGAGGTTTTATTGCTTTCCAAGATATCCCCAATGCTGCGATTCTTTTACACTTTCACGGAAATTACATCTCCAAACATACTACGGTCTCTTGAATCATGCTCGGCCAGTGGTGATGTTGAGGAGGTGGACGCCATTCTCCGGTGCTCACTTCACATGACATCTGGCTCTTTTCCCTGCTATCTTTGTTCTTCGTTTCACTTCTCTTCAGTATTGTATTCGTACACATAGCCCCGACGTATGACCCAAGCACTACCCTCACATACACAGCACCCCCGCAACCCTAACACCCAAATCCAGCACAGCAAGATGCTCATCCCCACCATCCACCAGCCTCTTATCCGTCTCACTAAACACGCCTGCCAGCCTAACTTTCTTCACATCCTCGATCCGCTCATCAAACATGATCTGCTCGTACAGCTGCCCAACCGTCTGTGCCGCGCTCCAGCCCTCGGCAACCATATTCTCAACAACCTTGGCGATCTCGTTATAGCGGATAGACTTTGATGACGATTTGGGGAAGAGCGAGTCCGACAGCGTGCTGAGCGTTGTAGGCGGAATCACACCCGCGATTTCGGCAATGATAGGAAGGGAGACGGCTGGGTTGGATTGGGGCGCAGGGTCGATATCCATTTCGTCGTCATCCTCCACAATTACGCGTTTCTTCTTTTTTCCTCCTGCGCCGCCGCCGCCGCCACCCTGTGCTTGGACGGCGCCTACGAGGCGGGCGGCGGATTGGAGGAATGTGATGGCTTTTCGTAGATCGCCGTCCGCTACTCGTACCAGCTCTTCCGCTACGCCATCATCTAGTCGTACGCCCTCGAGCTTCGCGATGTCGTCCACGCGCCTGACCGCGTTGCCCTGATCGAGGCTCTTGAAGCGGAACTTGGAACATCGGGATGCGAGGGGATCGATGATACGCGTGACATAGTTGCACACCAGACAGAATCTCGTCATCCTGCTGTACGTCTCCATTGTCCGTCTGAGCGCAGATTGAGCGTCTTGCGTCATACTATCCGCCTCATCCAGGACAATGATCTTGAACGGCGGGCAGGGGTATTTATCCCTGTAACGTACCATCTTGCCTGCATCCGGGCTGTCCTTATCTTCCACCATGACGCTGTATGTCGGCGCAACGCTGAGCTGCTGTCTCGCAAAGTCCTTGACTTTCTGGCGCACGATGCTGATACCGCGTTCGTCTGAAGCGTTGAGTTCGAGAACGCGCGATTTGAGGAGTTCGGGGCCGTAGAGTTCTTTCGAGAGGGCGAGGATGGTGGATGTCTTTCCTGTGCCTGGCGGTCCGTAGAAGAGCATGTGGGGGAGGTTGGAGGACTGCATCGTGCGGGAGAGGATCTGGATGGTGTTTTCTTGTGCTGTTACTTCAGAGAGCGTCTTTGGTCGGCTAGAGTCGTTGTCAGTACTGGGATTAACGGTGTGAGCTGGTGCAGTGAGCCGTACTATTTCTCAACCCATGGCTGCAAGCGATTCGGCTCTTGCTTCGTGGTGGGTGCTTTTGAAGAACTTGCTTTCGCAGCAGCTTGTTGCCGTGCCTTGAGGTTGAAGAAGTCTGCCATGGCGTCTGCGTGTGGTGGTTGTGGTGATGTTGTGGACGCAAGTCGGGAAGCTAAAGTGGAACGCGTCGCGCGAAACGCGAATTCACGTTTCTGAGCACAGACAAAAAGCGTTCGCCAATCATGTCATCATAGCTGCACTGAGGTATCAAAAGATCGGAGCAAAAGTTTCATAGGATATCTTGCATTTGTAGATCTCTTACTAGGCGAATACTAGGCCATAGCCGCCTGCGAATGACGATCATGCATGCATCTACTACCCATGTTGCTCATCCCGTGCACCGAAATGCCCATGACATACCCAGGCTCTACCGCAACCTCTCATTATCGCTCGAAGATGGACCTATGGTGTCAGGGTCGCGCCGGAGGATTTAGACTAGCCTGAACTAATCTACTTTCCATTCAGCCTAACCCCCTTAACCCTCTTAGCCAACTGTGCTGAATCGGAGTCTGAACCATACGAGGGCTGTCGACTGGCACCGCGCACTTGCTCAAGGGGGGAGGGAGCAGCCCCCCTGGCCGACTGGGAAAGAGACGAAGAATGATAGGAACGTTTCGGGGGGCGCTCACCACTTTCTTTGAGGATTGTAAGAAGTGTTGCCCAGCCTCCGGTATGTTGGAGCGCTGAGCCTTCTGAGGTATCGTGCGTCGATGCGACTTTGAAGAGGAGTGACTCTTCGTCCTGTTATTATGTTAGCGCGTGTTTAGTGATGCAGATACGAGAGAACAAACCTTTGATAGAATGCCTAGGTTATGGATAAAGCATAGTAGATGGAAATTGGAGATGGCGTTGAGGCCGCTTCTGGTGTTAAGCGCCAGACCGTTCGCCTTGGCATTGAGAGCTTTGCCCAGACTTGCGATTTCCGCCATCTCGCCCATGGCCTCGCGGTTCTCGATGGGGAACTTGCCGCCGGTGAAGAGGGGGTTTGGCATGGTCGGGAAACCGTGTGTAAGTGTGAGAAGTAGGTATTCGACTGGGAAGCTAGGTTTAGCAATCTCTTGTACGTTTGCACCGTGTTCGTTGATCCTTCGGTAGAAGACCTCGGGGATGTACCGCGCTCGGTTGAGAGCTTCGTTGTCGTCCTCTGACTGAACAAGCATGACTGACGGCTCCGCCGAAGGCTCAATGATGTCTGCTCGCACCATTTCGACAGCATCATTTGACACTTGATAGGATGAGATGCCGACCTGTCCTTTATCGTCGCCACTGATTACACAGGTGACGAAGTTGGATCCATGTCTTCCGGTGTCGCTCCACTTGGATGGCCGCGGATGCTGGGCCTGGTATCGTGCGGCGAAGGTGATTTCGAGGGATGAAAGGTAGTACGAGTCGATGTGTCGCTTGCAGACAACAGAGCCGTCGCCCTTGTCCGCGTCGAGCAGATCCGTGAAGATGACACCCACCTTTTGCAGCCCGCACTGTGCAGCGATGTCATCGATCTCTTTTTCGTTGTCCCAGTCTCCTAATGATATACCGTCTGCCTCGTTGATCTGTGGTGGCTCGTAGATGGTCTCGACGACAGCCTTCGTTCCCAGCGGCACCTCAGTATACTCCTCGTACCTGCCGTACAGGAAACCCAGTCGCTGAGAGCCTGTTTGTCTCCAGAAGTTGATCAGATCGTCCACGACCTGTATTGACGCGAACTCGACGTGATCCACCATGCGGTATTCTTGCGGCTTGAGCGAGATGGCGCTGGGCATGCACTTGGTGCAAATGCCCTCTGGGAATGGCTTGTGCCCCGACGGACAGTCTGGTCGTACGCGGTAATAGGGTTCGGTCAGCGGCGGCATGTACGAGCTGCCGAGCTCTGGCCTGTTCTTCGCCGAGTTGACTTTTCGCAGGTACGAGTGGAACGAGAGGTGCTTGATCTTCCGCTCAGCGAGGTAGGCTGCCGAGTAGGGCTCCAGCGGCATGCAGTAGTCGCACATGCCCTTCGGTCCGTGTGTGCACATTCGCGCGTCGCGTTTCCGTGCAATCTTGCCGTCTTGCCTGTCCAGTCTGTCATCGAGCGGCGACTGCTTGACCACCTCCCATGGCTTCTTTATGATCTGTGTGGGAGAGCCGAGGGGTATTGAGGGCATGGCGGAGGCTTCGACGGGCTTGCCATTTAGTCGTGCGGCGCCTGTTGGCGCTGCAGCATAGCCGTTCGATGTCGTAGACTGCTCCTCGAAGGTGAGAAAAAGCTGTGCGCCATTTCTACATATATTAGCTACGACGGCGAGCTGGAGCAAGCTACGTACGAGAGCCCGACCTGCTTGAAGGAGACGCCGTTCAGTTCAGAAATCTTCCTGGCGTCGCCTCCGTGTGGCTTGTTACTAACGCTAATGCTCTGTATGTCGACACTCTTGGGCAGCTTCTCGGAGATTTGGGGGAGGATGTCGGGAAACGTCGTCGTCGGCTCGACCGTCAGTCGGAACTGGCCCTCTTTGCTAGCAAACCTCAATATCATGATGATGACGGTCGAATGTGTGGTTGGTGATAGGTGGAGTGTATGAGGCAATTATTGCAGCGGCAGGAGAGTTTTTAGGAGGGCGCGAAGGTCACTAAGCAACAGGCAGATGTTCAGGGTGGGTGCTGGTGAGTGGTGATTGATGGTGATTGATCACATCGAAGGCGGCAGAATGACGCGCGAACCCTGGCCGTAGCGCGAAACCTCCGCTACCGAGCACCGAACAGGCCAGATATTGGATCGATATACCAGTCTCCCCAACAAATAATACCAGTGCGGTCGCTGTTCACCCTCTGCGACAAATATCTCGACACAAAGCAGCCACTCGCACTACACCTCCACTATGTGGCCCTTCTCCGCAATTGACTGGGTGATGCTCACGGTGCCCATCGCCTACCTCGTCATTCTGATCGGCTCTCTCGGCGTCTTCTCCAACCTCTACCGCAAGCGCAAGGCAGCCACAGCAGCGTCCCTCGAGCCCTGGTTCCCCCCACATCTGCAGCGCAATGTCTACCTCTCGTTACTGCACATGGAGGACCCCAAGGTCCCCGACAGCATCCTGAAAGCCGCACTACTGCGCCGCGCGACCGAGGATATCCACCGCATTGTGCAGGTCAGGAATGCGAAGCAGGCGCTACAGGTGCTGCTGCAGAGGGGTAGTGTGGGTGATGACCTATGGCAGCGGTTCCAGCGGGCCGAGAAGGAAATTGAAGAGGAGCTGAGGGATGTTGTCAACGAGGTGAGTTTGCTCCAGTGGCCGCGATAATCCAGTCTGGATGGCTTCGAGACGTGCAGTATCACAATTAATATCGACTAGGCCAACGCATTCGCACCCAACTGGGGCCAAACCATCTTCCAATCCGCCTCTGAGATGGCACAGAACAACCAGATCCGCGAGCGCCTGAGCGAGATCACGTCCAAGACGGCCGCGGAGAAGGAGTGGTGGGAGAAGCGCAAGGTGGGCATCCAGTCAGACTTTATGAAGGAGCTAGACGATGAGAAGGATGGCGTGATGGTCGAGAAGAAATAAGCGGGATTTGATGCTACGGGGTGATTCAGGCTCTACTTTGAGCAGGCGGTGCTTCGGGTAGTTTGAATGGTTTGGGACACGGCGTTTTGGAGAGCATGCATTGCCGGCGTTGGTGGTATGAAGGTGAAAGTCAACACTACGGCTAGAATATCAGAATCAATAGGAGCATGAATTGCAATGCTATCAAACGCCATTATCCCATGTACAGTACAAGCTTCTCACGCTCAGCTATCCGAATGAGATATTCCGTCTTACACCAAGATATACAGTCCTCAGCCCCCAGTTACGAGACTTCCCCACCATGCCTCCCCGCCCGTTCATCTTTCTCGCCTACTACTTCCTCGACGGCCCGCTGACACCAGCACCAATAACGCTCGGCAGCTCTTCCGCACCCATCGAGTACAGCATGCCAATACCAGAGGAGACCAGGAAAGCCAGAATGACTCCGGTGCCAACGAACAGCCAGAACTGAACCGAGATGTCCCGCTTCTGGCAGGCCGGGCCGCCCCAGTAGGTGACCTTCCTCTTGGACTCCATGCCCTTGTCCTCGCCAACATGCTGGATAGTCGGCGAGCAGGCGCAGCCGTAGCAGTCCGAGGATTGCTGTTTGCTGCCCGAACCGCGGCCCTTGTGGAGGAGCTTGCACTCCCCGTGGCTGGAGCAATTGTGCGTCCGGCTCTGGCAAGCATTCAAGCTGTTGAAGCAGCTTGGGAGGATACCGCGCACGGGCGCTTTGTTATTGGCCTGCATGATGACGGGTAAGTCTTCGAAGTCGGACACCTTGGGGGAGGTCGAGGGCGAGGGGTTGGAGGAGAGCACCGCCTCAGGGTTCTGGCGGCGGGTCTCCACAGAGGGGAGGTCGTAGGTGCCCCAGGGGTTGGCGCTGCGCTTGGAGCGGGATGCCGAAGCTGGCATCATGACGACCGTCAGGGCGAATCCGGCTTCTTCCGCCTTCTTGTTGGCTTCAATCAACACCTTGGCAACGTCCTCGTTGCTGACCCCATCACTCTTGCGGGCGCGCCACATGTTGAGGTATCCGTTGAACGCATCCGATTTGCTGTTCGGCGGAAGTACGGCCTCGATCTCGAAGTTGGACGTGTACGTTCGTTGCTGCGGGTCAGGGTACGCTGGTAGTGACTCGGCCTGGAGTATTAGGTCCTGCATCAGGCGATCATTGTCGGATGCGGATGGGGCGCTTGATATGGCAAATTGTTTTGTCTCGTGCGATGCGTCGTTGATGATGACTGCAGCCTTTGGTTAGTCTATAGTCCGCACCGTGTCTTGGTCGTGGATGCCCACCTGTTGCCTCGTCCCCCTCCGCGTCCTCGACCCACACTAGCAGATGTGCCTTGGAGCTTTCGGCATCGTCGGCGCCAAATAGCTTCTGCTGCCGTCCTCCGTAGGCATTGATGTGTCGGATCGTCTCGGCGTCGGCGTGCTCGAGGGAGTGGAATCGCGATACGCCCAGCCGCTGAGCGAGAATCAATCGCGCTGTTTCCGGGCTGACAACCGGTTTAGCTGCGGACACTGTGCAGTATAGCGAAGAAGCGACGAAGCCCCAGGATAGCTTCATCGTGGCTGGTGTTGATGGTTGGAGTTGCTGGGAGTTGCTGGGAGGTGCGGCGATCGATGATGGCAGCGTCGGCATTACCGCAGCTACGCCTCCGACGCATCGCGCTGCTACCCACATGGCATATCAATGCTGGATATGCTAGCCTACACATTTCGAGCATACAACTTATCGTTCCAGCATTATTTGTGTCTAGGGCGCCTCATGTCGCTTCACTTTGCCTCGAAACCACACTCATAACACCCGCTTTCTCCCCGCGCCGGCCCCATGTTCAAGGCACAGGTGCTACGGCGGAACTTCTCCCTCTTCAATCGCCTTCCGCATGCGCGCTTGGTACGGTCGGCAGCACGCGATGGCCACGAGTCAATCACCATACACCGTGTGCGTATACGGCGGCGTCTTTTCAGCAGGTCGTAAGTGGCCTCACAGTCCCGTTTCGTTCAAGATGCTAAGTCATGTCCCAGACGGCTCGTCGGCGCAGTCGCTATCGGAGTAATAACCTACGGTCTCGGAAAGGCCATCGGCATAGAAGTCGAAGTTGGGGAGGTTGAAGAGGAGGACAAAAAGTCGACGCGCACGAACAGTCCCACTCAAGATGGGGAGGAGGGCGAGGGCGGAGATGGAGAGGTCGAAGAAGAGGAGGGCGAGGACGAAGAATACGTCAATGCGATACTATTCCTGCCCACGGGCTTCTCGCGCCCAAGCGCAAAGACGTTCTACAGAGGCTCTGATCCCGAGTGGCAAGCCTTCAGGAAACTAGCAACAGACCGGCCGAGGGTGGAGAAGATACGCGGAGAACTGGCAACTTGCATACGAGCTCTTGCCGCAAAGAGCCCCCAGTACGTCGCCCGGCTCGGGAAGGTCGATGTAGAGAAAGGCAAAGCGTGGGTCGAGTTCAAGTTTCCAGATGGCCCCCCAGTAAGTCATCATAACCATCATATCGGCAGCATTCGTGCTAAACAATCTAGGTCGAATACGAGCGTCCTGGTCTCGCCTTGACCGATGACCTGGAGTGGCGAAAGGCGAGCCGTCCGGTCGAAAACAGCCACCACCACCGCTTGAACAAGGCCCTATACCCCACCGAAGTCGCGAACGCCCTATACCAAGACACCAAAAGGAAGACAATTCAGTCGTGGAAACACTTCAGAGTCTATATGGGGTGGGACGAAGAGTCAAAATCCGACACTGTCAAGGACTTAATTCAACGGATAGGCGCCAACCCGCCATCATCAAGCCCTGCCTCGCCACCAGCTAACCCGACCCCTGGTGCTCTCTCTGCTTCCCCAGCGAAAGACACTCAACAACCCGCAGCCTCTCCTTCAGCAGCACCTGTAGACGGCCCCGCGAATGCTCTGGGCTTCATTCTCCCAGACCCGAAGAAGATGACACTGGACCTCTCACAATTCCGCGCCGACTTCAGCAAAGCCTTCAAACCGTATCCGTTCCAATCACCGCGAGGCGCCTTCACCGTCATGGCGTTGATCGAGGTGTATGGCGACAAGGCACGTATGACGCTTAATGTTACCGCAATATACGATCCCCAACAAGGAAAATATATCGGTCTGGGGGCATCTGTATGGAATTATGTCGAGCATCGACAAGCTCCGAGGGGTGGACCGTAGAGCGGACCGCGTGGATCAATGCATTATTACCGGCGCAATGGAGAGGGGAAGTAAGATATCACTGCATGAGTGGCGTTATCGGTACAGTACTGGATAATTAGATACATTTCTCGTTTGTGCGGCATCATAGCCGTTATTCTCTCTCTACAACATTTCTGCATACAAGCGAGCGAAGGCATTCGGTCTGTGTTAATGCGAACTTGAAGCAATCGGGTAACGCATCAAAGATTGCTGCGTTTTGTGGGCATGCGAGTGTGTTCATATCTCGTCTCATCTTTTCTTCTGCATGTAAACCCCTCCCCCTCTGCGACTTCCCTTCCTTCCTTCCTTCCTTCCTCCAACACGCTCATTGACTTTCTCATCAAATATTCCAAGCCACACACCTATAGGCGGATACCTGTCTTCCTCCACACTAAAAACTTCTATTCCCAAATACAGGTGTCCTTTTCTTGACAAAACACACAAAATATTTGTTTCTCTAAAAGAACGAGGTAAAGTGGGCATGTGGAAAGGTTCGAGGCCTGGTTCTTCACCAAAAAATACACTCTGCAAATGCTATATATGGTTCTGGACCTCTGTGTCCGCCTCCAAAAAACACCCAACAGTGAACATATGATTTGTTTCTAGGTACAGAAAAAAATAACTAGGAGGCTGCATGTCTTTCTCCCAAAGTCCTGAACATCCAAACACCCGCATCCGGCGCTCGATATCTCCTTGTATATTGTCTGAGCGAATATTTTCAGGTTTCTTTTTGCTAAAAGTTAGGCACTACTTGAGGGAGGGGGGTAATGTGGGGAGACTGGGGTCTCTGAGAACGAACACAAAGTAGCATGGTAGGCAAAGGATATGGAGTGTTGTCTCCGGGCCTCCGCCGTGAGAGGATTTAGAATCGTCATGCTGTTCATGCCGTGTTCTTCGGCGTACTGTCTGAGAGCTTCTACTTGGAGGGAGCTGTAGATAAATCCCTCTTAACTGCCCGATTTTCATTCCTGCTCCCTCACGCAGCCTTTGTGCTTGCTCCAAAAACTCGTTTAAAACCTGGATCAGAGAGCTGCATGTCTTTCAGTGTCTGGCTGGAGCAGAGGGTATTCCAACTCTTCTTGCGTCTGCTCTACTCTTTATCTCCTGCTTCGTCAAACATCATCGTGCTTCTCCAAAACTAAATTTACACCAGACGATGATGGGTTTCGCCGTTCGTTCGTTCAAAAATTACGAGTCCAATCATTGAATGAGCTCTTGCTCTGCTCTGCGACCTTTTTCAATTAAAAAACGTCAATGTTGCTAACATGGTTGATTGGTGCCACACTCTCTCGCAATTGCTCCTTACCTGAAATGTGACGACACATGCAACATGACGGCTAGCGGTGTAGCTATCTACTACCACTGCCCAAAAACAAAAAGCGTCGAGAATTATAAAAATGAATCTGCTGCTCACCGCCACGAGCTGTGTATGCAACCCCTTCGTGTTTCGTGTCCTCCTCCTCTTCTTCCTCCTCTTCTTCCTCCTCTGCTAAGCAACTGCACAGGCTCTTTACATTCTCTAAAATAAAAAACGTCTTGGACAATGTGGAAAGTCTTAGCCCCGGTCGACCGGAAAGCAAACCGACAAAATCTAGGGTTCCTGCTCCGGTGTTACGTTCCCCCCCCCCGCCCCCCCAAAAAAAAGGTATGGAGTGTGCATGATCTTTTTGCACAAAGTTTACCCCGACTCTTACTCTGACCGAGCGGTCTTCCTGTCAACAGTCTAAAAAAAATCAGCATTGCAGATGCTTGGATCTGCAGCCCTAAGGTTATATGTAAAATAAATCGAACCCCCAGCTATACCGACAAATGTGCTGTCTCCTTGGCTCTGCGGAGATGTGTATATAACCCTCATTCTTTCACTGTGGGTTTCTCTCTTCTACATCACAGGACCACCTATGTTCTCCAAAAAAGGGCAGCAAGAAACCTCATCTGGAGAGCCTGTGTGGTTTGCTGGATCAGAATCAAAGGTCTACTTCACGATGCAGAGAGAAGTGTTGCTGCGCACCTAAAAAAACCCCCAGGGTAATCTAGAATGATGGACAGTATCCCGAGTCGATATCTTGTAGAAAGATACACATACTGACCCCATGTTTTCGGAGTATGCGCCGAACCCCGTCACCACGGTTTCTGCCTCAAGACAGTTTACGTTCCTGAATGCCCCGGAGCGAGGCTTTGTGGTGTATGTAAAGATCTCCTCTGCTTGGTTCTTTTCTCTCCTTATCACACCAACGAATGCGCTAACCAAAAGAGAATGGAGAACTATGTATGTGGTGCCTGGGTAGGCTGCTGGAATAAAAAAATGAAGGTTTCCTGGATTATGTTGGAAGGAGCGAGATTGCTTCTATCTGCGACAAATCCTATATAGCTGCTGTTCATACGAAAGCCTTGAGAGCCCACATATAAACTCACCTTTTCCAGACTTGCTGCTCTCAACACCACCTACGACTCCAGCTTTCCAAAGCCACATCTGTATCAATAATTGCGAGGGAGCGGTGGACGCTTACACCAAAAAATACCACCCGAATATCTTACATGTTTGTCCGCGTTCGTCCTGAACTTAGTTCTCCACGTTCACCGCCGATAGAGAGAGTCTTGGTAGAGTTTTCCAGGACATTGCAGCCATGGTCGTGCTAAAGGTAGAGAGTATTTGAATTTCACCAAAAAGACTCCAAAAAGCTTCTCATGTGTTGGGCCGGGGTGCGGTGAGTGGTGAAATTTTTGTTGCTTGCCTGCGATCTGATGGACCATTACTAGTCAAAGTGTGATACATTTGCGTGCCCGATTCCCATCGCTCTAAAGGCTGGTGAAGATGAGTGTCATGGGAACTTTGCAATGGAAGCTTCGAGGCGCATCGTGGTCTATCCCCATGCCCGACTTTGCAGGCCGTCAGGTTGCTGGCCATGACAAATCCTTCTTCTCTGGGACGAGCCTTCTGTATTCCGGCGTTCCCGGAGACCTCTGCTGTCATAGATCCAAGATCTGTTGGTTCTTTGGTCGGCGGCATCGCCGTATAATCGTATATTCGCTCGTACGGACATGAAGTGCAACCGGAGGTCCATCTTCCGATACCCTAAGGATGGGATCGAGCGTACATTAGCGCAGCGTAGTCCATATACCGAAGAATGACGTCCCCGGACTCTTCCTTCTACCATGGTACACGGAACATGCTAAATCGTCGCGCAGCGCAGAGGAGGCCAGATCTCTATCGGAGTCGCCTAGCCCCCAAACAGATTGTTCCCTTGCCGCGGAGCTAGTGGCCTGTGGAAGCTCTTTTCCTCCAAGTGTACTTTAGACGCCGACCAGATGCGTTCGCTCCATCTGACATGTGGAACTAGGTGTGAGAACTAGGACCACATCACCCGTGACGTACTCGAGGAGTTCGATGCGGGAATACTGAGACGTCCCAATGCTCAGATAACGCTGGATGGATGAGGCGTTGTACGTGATCACACTTCGAGCCTGTGCATCTTCCCGACTCGCGGCTGCTTAGAGCATTTGCAAAGTCTCGTTAAGGCACCCAGGCCTAACGTGGGTCACGCAAATAAACGGGCTTCGCCGATGAAATATTTGCACCAAGAGAGACCTTGCCGTTGTCACAGCTACTAGCGAAGCTCATCTCGGCAGTTGGTTGGGGAGACAAGGCGGGTATTTGTCTTTTTTGATAGCGCCACAAGGGACAAGCAGTTGAGAATGACTCGGCCTTCATCGCGGCATGTCTCAAGCATCTGCCTTGATGGCTCGGTATGTGTTCCCAATGGCTGGCCATATATTTCGGGCCGGTACGGACCACACGTTAATTTTTGGTCTGCTGTCCAATGAATGCTGATTGGCAGGCGCATTGAAATTGCCGCAAGAAAAGTTTGATTTGGTCAACTGCTTGCTGCTGGAGCGACAGAACGCATGCGCAGAAGACAGCTCTGAAGGGATCCGGCGACGAACGCTCGGAATGATGTCGTCTTCGTGACGCAGGACGTCGAGTTGTCGTTGGTTGGATGCAAGTCGGACGCCTTGAAACGGGTGGTGATCGGCGCGGGACGTTGATTTTACGGTTCGCGCTTTCTAATGATGTTCCTTAGCTTTACACTAAGCCACGGTTTCCAAGTCCAGAACATCAACCGTCATCCCCTCACGCCAAAATTTGTTCCTGCGCTGTACCTGACCAGCAACACACCCTAGACAAGGGTCCTGCGTTGGTGTCTTCTCAACGTCTTTTAAGAACACGCTATCTTGTTATTCTTCGCTCTGGCATGCCGTGGAAGCTAACGTGGCTCCAGAAACTCGGCGTCCAAGCATGCACCGTCAGCAATGTGATTCGACAGCCCCCGAACCGTCATTTCCACAATATCTTAGCTGCCTAGCCCTACCGAGTTGAACGAATAGCCAATCTAGGTTAAACCCCACACGCGGCGCCGTCAAACCGAGCTGACGGGAAAGATGCTCGGTAATCTCTATCACACGTGAGCTTCGGGTAGTTTGACAGCAGTCTTGGCTTGAAACACGGCAGAGCCCGAAAAAAAAACGCCATGCGCTACGCCTTAGGCCCCGGGCGTTCGATCTCCTCAGCGAGACGCCTCGTAATTTCCCTCAAGTATAAGTAATGGGAGACTGGAGCATGGTGTTTCTTTTGGTACTCCAGCCTTCTCCTTCTCCTCTATCGTCAAACCACGTTCTTTATAGAAATCCACGTTCTTTCATTAAGCCATTATGCTTACCTCAACCTTCTTCATGGCCCTAGCTGGTCTCTCTACTCTGATCGAGGCTAGTCCTCTCCAACCCCGCGGTGGCGGCAAGCGTGGTCTTGCCTTTCCAAAAGAAAACAATGGTGTAGCTGGGTCACAATACACAAAGTACTTCTCCAGCTCTTCCAAAGTAACGTGGATGTATGACTGGGAGGCTGTGATTGACGGCAATGCAATCAACCTTGAATACGTCCCACTTCTCCACTCAAACGAACAATGGTGCACTCAGGGCTGGTTCACCAACGTAGCCAATGCCCAGAAGAATTACAAGGTGTCACACGTTCTCAGCTTCAACGAGCCTGACCAGGTTGGGTAAGTCTCTTCAAGCTTTGCTCTGATTCCGGCATACAATTCTAACAATCTCTTAGTGGCGGAGGTACCAACATGGCCGTGGCCGACGCAGTGGCCGCCCACCGCCAATACATCCAACCATTAGCAGCGCAAGGTCTCCGAATCGGTTCTCCATCAGTAACCAACTCCAACGACGCCAACAAGGGCATAAACTACCTCAAGCAATTCATGGCCGGCTGCAGCGGCTGCCAGATCGACTTCGTCGTCGCCCACTACTACGCCTGGGACAAGGCCGACGACTTCAAAAACTACCTCCAAAAGTTCCACGACACCTTCGGCAAGCCTGTCTGGGTCACTGAGTTTGGCGTTACGTCCGGCAACGCCGATACCTTCCTAAAGCAGGTCCTTCCCTGGCTGGACTCTCAGAGCTGGATTGAGCGTTATGCTTACAACATGGTGGCGCCTACCACCGACACTCCTTTCTTGATCAACGCTGCTGGCAACGGGTTGTCTAGCACCGGACAGGTTTATGCGTCTACTTGAACATTGCTGTCTTGAAAGACGGACGCATCACGATTTATGACTTCACCTCTTCTTTGTACCACTTTATATTCATGTCTATACTTCATCAGAGATTTTTTTCTCTACATAGCTTGCATCACCAATATTACTTTGTCATCATCTTCATGTTCCATCATTCGCGCCATTAGTCCAGTGTCGCAACTTTATAGCCATGCGAGAATCAGTCCAGCTATTCCCACAAGCGCAGAATGACGGATCCTAATCGCTTCGCGATCTGCAGCACCAGTGTACTCGGACAGTGTGCTGGTGGTTGCTGATGGCAACACTACCACAGTCTTCCTCACTGTAGGGCTAGATACCGGGCTCGGGTTTGAAAGCTCTGGCGTCGATGGCACGCTAAGATCAGGTGTGTCGAGGGGGGGAGGAAGAGGAGGAGGAGTAGATGCTGTTGCCACCGCGCCAGGAGGCGACAACGATGTTGATAATACAGCAGGAGGTGTCGTTGGTGTATTTGTAATCTCTGACGGGGTGGCAATGCTACAGGCAGCAAATTCAGCTAATCCTCTACCGTATACAAACATACATATTACTCACGGCGTGTTCTGTGCCAGCGGCGTTTGAGACGGAGGAGACACTTCAGGTATCGATGGTGACGGTGTCTTGCCAGGACTCGAATATAGTTCAGTCTTGGTAATCAGGGGCCCTGGAGTAGAGATGATGACAGTGGTGGTGCGTGAGACTGTTGAAGTGCAGGTAAAGCATCCATCGACTGGAGTGAACTTGGGTAGAAGTGAAGTATGGTATGGAATATACGTTGGGTTTGTGCTAGAGGCGGTGGTATTATAGTCGCTATAGTGATTGTAGTTTCCACGGGCTGCGTATATGTTGACTGAAGCAATCTTGGCAACTATGATCGTGGTCGCACTTCCGTAGGCTGTCTCGGTCGCAATATCGACATGAGTCAAAGTTACGATGATGGGCGAACACAATGCTCTTGAACAAGTGTGGATCGTGGTCAACTACTGTATGTTAGTATGTGAGAAGTAGGAGTAGATCACTGTTCATACCAGCAACTACTATCGATATGAACGACAGAAGCACGAGGCTGACTAAAGGCCCAGCGCATGTCAATAGAGAGAGCATGATGTATGTACATCCTCGAACGGGCGAGATGCCGAGTCAAGGATGTGTGAATCTCGAGTGAGCGAGTGACATGTTATGAACGCTTCTCAGATGCTTGCAGTACTTTATCATCACCATCTGCTCTCCAACATGTCTCAGCCTTTTTTCCACATTATCGGAAATAGGACGGAACACGAAAGATCGTACGTTGGTAGACCTTCTCAACGGATGGGCGAAAGGCTACATCCTTCACTCTCGCCCATCGCGAGCTCATCATTGGTACTACGCAGCCGAAATCAGTGTAATTGCCCTCAAAATCTCATTGTTCAATGGATTACCGTATAACCAAGGCTCTACACGCATAGTATTTCATATTGGGACCAAGAAATCGCCGGATTTGGGCAAGACTGAAAAAGCATGGAGAGGAAATAAGGCTAGAATCCTCTGGGCTGAGCATTCATCGATGCCCCAAAGCTGGATATTGATGAGAGTATGACAGAAGTTCTCCCAGAGCTTTCCAGTCTTCGTGCGTTGCAAGATGAGTAGCAGAACGCGTGCGCCTGCTCCGTTGGTGCTACAGAACTCGGGACGGTGGCTTGGGAACGATGGAACTTGGTCGGCTTAAGTTTAGCTCGCCATCTTCAAGCCTTTAGCCTTTGCGACCGAAAGACTTAACCATGATTAATACGTACACCATATGCGATTCAACAAGTCAAACAAAAAAAGGAGCCGAATCAATCACCATAACTGGCCTCCTCAGTTTCTACATCCACGCGGGCACACCGCCCCAATACTTCCACGTCCTTCCCTCAATCCTCGGCCAAGCCCTATACCTCCCCATTGACGTCGATAGCTCGCCAACCCGCATGAACATAACCGACTGCGGGCAATCTCGAGGAGTCGAAATCTTCCAGTCGCGCCCATCACCCGGTTTCCAACCAAACGCCTCCTCAACATGGGACGAAGGGCATCTATCGTATCGGCCTCGGGCCCGAGTACGGCATAACAGGCAACGCGATTTACGGGTACGATACCGTAGGTCAGAGAACAAGCTGTGGGAGGTCAGGGAGCTTGATCAGGGATTCGAATGAACACATTGATTGTATTGTCCTTCCAAAGGAGTGATCAGATGAGGGCTCTATATAGCACCCGAGCTCGGAGGATCAGCTCCGAACTCCGGGCTCTGCATGCTTCCAAGATCACATGCTCAACCCGTGATCCTCAACCTTCTCCTCCGCGACACAAGCTGAATTGTTGATGAAATAAAGTTGAAGAGGATACCAGTAGCGGCGTTTGCGAAGTCTGATATCTGGCTGGGGGAGCTGGGCTTGAGTTTGTTTGCGCTGAATGTTAGTGAGACGGAGCGACCGCATTCGTTTCTGAATCAGTTGAAAGAGGAGCGGCATATTTCAAGCTTGAGCTTTGGGTATCAGGCTAGGGCGCCGTATCGGTTTACCAAGGTGCCTGGCAGTTTGGTGCTGGGTGGGTTATGATCGTGCGAGGAGGGAGAATGATACCTTGCTAGTGCCTTCGACGGAGGATGTGACTGTGGGGTTGCAGAGTGTGGAGGCGACATTGGGGAATGGAACGGTGGTGACGCTGTTGGATGAAGGCATATTGGCTGTTATCGATACTAATGGTCCCGAGTTATGGTTACCGCCTTTCGCATGCGATGCAATCGCTGAGGCATTCGGGCTTACTTATTTCGAAGCAACAGACCGGTACGCACTGACCGATGCTGCGCACTCGGAGCTCCAAGGCACTTCACCAATGTTCAACTTCAAGATCGGAACGTCGATTTCTGGCGGCAGAACGATTAACATCGAGATCCCGTACGCGGCGTTCGATGTCCAAGCTTCATACCCCATCTTCGCTACTACGACGAACTACTTCCCGCTAAGAAGAGCGGCAGATGAGAGCCAGTTTGCATTAGGAAGGGTGTTCATGCAAGAGATATAATTGAGTTTGGATTGGAAACGAGATGTGTTCAATATCAGTCAAGCAGTATTCATCTCTCCACCACCCGAGCCGGATCTAGTCACCATTGAGCCAAAAGAGACTTTGATACTAATACCTGGCCCAACACCAGGTAGCTTAGAGGGATTATCCCCTGGTGCCATCGCAGGCATCGTGATCGGAAGTGTTCTGATCGTCCTTGCTGTACTCAGTTGGTGGCTCTGGAATCGAAAACAAAAGGCGAAGATATATGCAGCGGATACAAGCATTTTACCTAGAGATGGGAAGGATCTGGGCAAATTCGCAACAGAAGCCGCTGGGAAATAGCGGGAGCCTGCGAGAACCGATCTGGAACTCGAGGGAGCTCCTGTTGGGGAGATGTATACGCCACACGGTGAGAGCGAAATACAACAACACGCCTCGGAGAGAGGGAGGAGGGGAACAGAAAGGTAGACAGAAGATGTGGAGGCAGATAGTCCAGAGCCAGTTTATGAGTTACCATCTCTGGGAGCACATGGATAGATGTAGCATGTGGGGGATCTTTTCTTCTTGCGATTGCTGACACCTCATTCGATGTACTCTCTCAACAACGGTGTGCTCGTGCTACCTGCGCTATGAAATAAGCACTTTTACATAACATACATCGAACACACCCATCCCAGTACATCAGTCCTCGATATCGTCGTCACTCAACACGAGACTGGTGCTCTTGTCTACTAGGCCGGGTACTGCTGACTCCGGCTCTTGTTCCTTGGTCTCGAACTTCACCCTTCTATTCTTCTTTGGTGTCTCGACACCGGGTCTATCAGTAGACCACTGCTCCTGTTCACCTGTACCTGTCTCATCATCTTGCTCATCCGCCTCATCTGCGCCCAACAGCGTGCTCCCGGTGAACGAAGTAATCTTCCGGATCTCGCGAACCGTGGCGGCAGTAAATGGGGATGGCATACGGGCCTTGCGCAGGATGGTGGCTATATAGGGAAGGCGTTCGAGGAGCATTTCGTAGCGGGCTGAACCACCACTACCGAGTAGGATGGAGGGTGGTGCGTCGTCCTCAATGGCTTCTGACTTTTGGGTTGTTGGTGATGGTTGTGAAAACGAGGGATTTTTCCTCCATGTGTCTACACCTCCACTTGAAAAGGAGGCTTTCGATACACCTAATGTGGTTGAAAAAAGCTCACCGCGTTGCGTGCGCGATACCCACATGTCCAATAGGTCCCCCATCTCTTCTTGTTGTTTCCATATCCGCAGCGATGCCGGGTAGTACATGACGAAAGCATTCCCCTTGGGCGCGCCACCGCCCGGTCCTTGAGCTTTGCCTTTGATGCCCATGATGCCAGGAGGTGGTGCTAACCGCTTGACCGGGTGTGGAAGATTGTATAGAAGGCCGCGCACGCTTGTTTGGAAGCACATCTCGTCTTGACGTAGGTTGTCCGCACTTGTTCCTTGTAGGTTCCGCCGGCCAGCTCCAGCGCCAAAGCGATCTGGCGAGAGAAGGTCAGCGTCAGAGAGAGCGTCAATACATCCCTCGATTGAGTCCATCGTCTCTTCACTATCCGCCCCTCCACACGACAGGACGTAGTTTTCGTGTAAAGCAGCAACGAATGTCTGCGTGTCGGTTCCTAGCTCATCAATGAGAGTGTCGACATTGACCTCGGATGCTTTCGGTCTCCGCTTTTCGGGAAACCAGTTTGGTGGTTGTGGAACGGGTGTGGCGGCATTTCCCACCAACCGCTTGTTGTACACAACTCTCCCTACAGAGTGGAAGATGCCCAGGGTACTTTCTCGCTGCGTCACCATCTCGAGCGATTCTTGCTCAATCTTGGTCATTGGGGTGTCCTTGGGTCCCTTCTTCTTCATGAAGTTAACCTTCGCACCCCAGCCGTCGGCGTCATCGCCGCGTAGGCACAAGAATTCCAGTGATGACACAGCGCTCCGTATATCCCCGAGCTCTGCAAGGCGTTGGATAGCTTGCGGACCTAGTGTCTTCGTCCGTCCAGACTTTCGCGCTTCTTTGACGATTATTGTGTCTAGCGCCTTGGTCATGTATGTGGGTGCGATCGGGTTGAATTCGAATACGGAGACCCCAGGATGGGTCAAGATGTCGGGTCCGAGCAGCCGATGCGCAGTGAAGCTGTCAGCTGCTGCCGTGTTGGTGGACAGGAGGGTCTCGGAAATGATCATAACGATTGGAGTCACTGGCTGCTCGGGATCGACTTGGCTGGAGAAGAAAGCAGTAGCTGATTGCGTATTCGCAGCAAGGAAGTTGAGAACGCAAGAGCGAAAAGACTGGACGGCCGAAGAAGCACGAGTGAATGTATTTGGGAACTCCTCTACTAGGACCAGCTGCTTTTGTCTGCCACTCTGGCTACTAGGCGTAGCCGTCTGCACGACTGGGACCGGCTCGTCGAACTCAAGACTGCCAAAAGTGCCAGTCCTTCCGACGAAGTCGTCAAACTGCGCAGTGACAGAGACGAAGTCGTCGGAGGTTGACATGGAGCCTGTGGGGTTCTTCCACTCGTGCATGTCAATGCCCAATTCCTTGGAGAGCAGAGCCATGGTGGTGGTCTTCCCACTGCCAGCAGGGCCTTTGAGCAGCAGCAACCGTTTGCGTGCCTTGCCACTGAAGACGTCGCTGAGCCATGTCCGCACGTCCGATACCTTCTTCTTATGCACCGCCAGCTCCTCGAGTGACACGGGCCCATACTTCTCTGTCCATGGCCGCCTGTCCTCTGTGTCCTGCCGTGCGGGCTGCAATGGCTGCGATGATAATGGAGGTGTGCTGCGTGATCCACTCGCCGTGCGCAAGAACTTTTGCCTGTTGCTCACCGCACTGCTGCTGTCCGTTGCTACAGCGGCGTTCGCTCTCTTGCGTACGGGGAGGGCCGTCTTCGGCTTGGTGGGGCGCGCATCGTCGGAGGAGTCAAGGATGTCGTCGATGTCTTCAAGCAGTATGGCACGCTTCTCGGGGCTTGGCGTAGGCTGTGTCGACTGCGATCGGGGGGCCTTGCTGAAGAAGGACGAGATGGGCTTGTATAGCGGCTTCGGCTTGGCTGGCGATCTGGCTGGCGACCTGGCTGGCGACTTCTGCGTAGCTGCCTTTGACGTCTGCGCGCGAATAGCTTTTTTCTCTCCCCGCGTCCCGGTCGATGTGCCTGTTAGTGTGCTCCTCTTGGAACGCGTCGGAGGCGGTGAGTGTGCGTCATCTTCCTCGGAGTCGGACGAGAGCACCACCGGCTTCTTACGCGTCGCTCGCGCCTTTACCATCACGCACCGAATTCAGCGGCCTGTGAGATACTACGCGGCGAATTGACATTCTTGGAGAATGCAGCCAATGGTGGTCCCGGGCGCGGTTGTGGTGAGCATGTCGGCGTGTGGGGACGATATCGCGACTAGCTCAGAATCACGATCGTCTGAGCGTTCGTCTCCAGGGCTCCTGAAAGACAGCACATACTTTCACTCCACACCGCCTGCATGACTGTCCCGACGGCCCCTGCTGCAGTGCTGCCGCTCGAGGCGCTTGGTGTCTGTTGTCGCACCAACCGCAGCATGCCACACATGCCCTCCCTGTCCCTCCTGCATCAAGTTCAAATTTCACCCTCACGCAGCGTCATCGCGTGCGTAGTGGTCTGTTGGCTTGCTCCGCCTTCAGTCGCAGTCAGGATCAGCATCAGTCTCTTTCCAGCACCTTCTCTTCTTAGTCGGGTAGCATTGCTGGTCATCGTCGTGGCTGAAGGCAAGAAGAGGATAGGGAAAGCACACAACGCAGTTTACTACACGTGCACGCGAGGCTGCATATAAATATATACACAACCCGTTTTGACTGGCGGCACACGAGCCGCCTGAGCTATGAGCTGGCAATCCCTGCCGATCGCCTATTGGATAAATCTGCGTTTGCAACTCGTGCTACTCGACGCTCGGCTCTCAAACCTTTACATTGCAACATACCCTACATGCCTTTTCATGCGCGTGCTCGTTGTCTTTTGCCATGTTTCCCCGTCGCTGTGCCACGTTAGTAGGCGCCTAGCCTCATTTGTGTGAAAGTCAGAGTCTATCGTGGGAGGTTATACACGTTTGATTGACAACCCTCCGTCCTACCAGCTTTTGCGTTGGAAACAGGGACTTCATCATGGCGAAGAAGAAGAGCAAGAAGAGTCAGAAACAGATCGAGTCCGCGTCTCCACCTGACAGCGCGCCAATCCCATCAATTGAAGAAACCACCCCACTGGTACCTGAAGCCCCATCATTGACAGCAGAAACCGCAGCCATCGAACCTACGCCAGACGACCAGCCACTAGCGAGTCCGGGGGAGGGACCCACATCTGTACCTCCACAGGACCCCGAAGACCTTCACGCAGACCCCAACGAGGCTCAACAGACGTCAGCTACCGAGCCTGAACAGGCCTTGGGTCTGGACCTGGATCCACCAGTAAGGGAAGAGGAGGAGACCGACCCCCAAGCAGCCTCGATTAATGTCACAGAGCCTCAAGCGGTCTCACAAGACCCCGAGGACATTCCAGCCACACCCAACGAAGTTGAACGACCGTTAGCCACCGAAGCCTCTGACGCGACCGAGGCTGTACCGGCCTTGGAGCAAGAACTACTTGTGACAAAAGAGGAGGCAATCATAGAGCCAGGTCAGGAGAACGAAGAAGCTGAAGCAGAAGTCGAGCCAACTGAGGAGACAGCCCCGCAAGCCCCAGTACTAGAGCAGTCTGAGATTACCGAGCGCCCCGATGACCTTCAGGCTACCCCTAACGAGGCCGGATCGCCAGCTGTGGAAGCACATTCAATAGACGACGAACGGACACCGTCAGCATCGCCTGCGCACCCTGAGCCACTCGCTGATGAATCGATTGCAGAGCCTACTGAAGATCAAGACAGATTGGAGAAGGAAAGGCTCGAGCTGGAAGAACTGGCTCTTGAGCAATGTCAACGTGAAGCGGAGGCAAAGAAGCAGCGTCAAGAGCAGGAAAAGCTTGAGGAAGAAGCAAGGGTTGCTGCAGAAGCGGCTGCAGAAGCTCAACAAGCGGTGGCAGCAGAAGAAGACGAACGTCGTCGAGTAGCAGAAAGTTTAGAGCGTGAACGACTTGAACAGGAGAGACTTGAGCAAGAGCGGCTTGCACAGGAGCAGCTTGAACAGGA
>ML976045.1:97116-116624 GCA_010015635.1 Clathrospora elynae
CTTGAGCAAGAGCGGCTTGCACAGGAGCAGCTTGAACAGGAACGACTTGAGCAAGAGCGGCTTGAGCAAGAGCGGCTTGAGCAAGAACGGCTTGAGCAAGAACGGCTTGAGCAGGAGAGAGTCATACAAGAAAGGTTTGCAGAGGAGAGACTTGCAAAGCAACGATTGCAGGAGGCCCATGAAGCTGCCCAAGCTATAGAAAAGGCTCGACAAGAGGAGCAACGCCGGGAAGAGTTAGAGAGACTTGAGCAAGAGAGAGTTGAGCGTGACCGACTGGCTGAAGAGGAACTTGAGGAGTCAAGACTACTGCAGGAGGCTCAAGCCAGGGAGGAAGAACAGCGGCTCGAGCAAGAAGCAGCAGCTGAACAGCGAAAGGCTGAATTGAAGAGTATCGAGCAGGCTCGGGAAGAGGCTGAATCTAGAGAGGATGAGCAATGTAGAGAGCTTGAGCGGCTTGAGCATAGCAGGGTCGAGCAGGAACGGCATGTGAGAGAGATACAGGAAGCTGCTGAACAGGCTCGGAAGGAGGCCAAAGCTAAGAAGCGCAAAGAGCTTGAGAAACTTGAGCAGATTCGAGCCGAACAGGACCGAGTGGACTATGAGAGGCTCGAAAGGGAGGCTTGGGAGGCTGCGGAGATTGCTCAGCAGGAGGTGGACGACGCTGTGACTGCCCGGATTGTTGCAGACCAGGCACCAACAACATCGTTTCATGAGCGGGTGCTCTCGTCTCAACACATGAGGGACCCTCCAGCGCGCGAAGTGCCTGTCGCCGAACCAGTGGCTGAACCACCACGTGCTGCTCCGTCGCTTCCAGCAGCGCCTAGTCTCTCTGGCCATCTGTCAGCCTCAGCTATGCTGGATCAATCTCCACGATCGAATCGATCGGTGGCGCCAGAGGTGCCGAAGCTAACAACGCAAGAAGCGGGTCTAACCCACCCATCAAAACCTCAAGCTGTCACTCAGCTGATTACTGAGGATGACAGGCCACCAGCCCCAAGCCCACCTGTGGGGAAAGTACGTCCAAGGTATGTAAATTTATTTTGCTCGTTTTTGGAGGGCTTCGCGTTACTTTCGAGCCCGGTTCGACTTCAGCGCAGCTTGCGAAGTGCTCCCGGGCTACACAAGGCCTTCACAATACTTACGTGTAATTATAACGGATATTTACTAATTGCGCCATAGACATATCGCTGCTTTCGACTCTGAAGATGATTCCGACTCCGCGCTAGTGACAAGGCGCCCGTTCCGGAGCGGTGTGGCGCGTGACAGCTCACAGTACCCACACGGCCCACTTGGTTCGTCTCATCATCAACCACCGCTTCACCGTAGTGCTTTCGCGTCGCGTGTACCCGTAGAGCCAACCTATCCGAATCCTCCACCGCCTCCGCCGCCAGGGTACCATCATCCCGGCTACTACGCACCGACAGCCCCGCCTCACTACCAAAATCATGGTTATGGCATGAGTCAGGGCTACCCTAACCCCAACCCCTATGGCCCTGCGTCGCATTCTTCTTCCTCTCCTTACCAGGACTCATGGAACCAATATCCACCGGGGTATCCTCCCTATGGCAGCCCACCGCTGCGACAAGACTCGTCGGGCTCTAGAGACTACCCTACGCAAGCTATAGAGGGCAGATCTGCAATCGAAGACGGCTCTGGTGACGTATTTTCACGAATTGCACAGGCTATCCCTGACTTGCACGTGCTGCTGGCACGTTACAAAGAGACACACGGCCAGCTGAGTGTAAGAGAAGAGCTCCTCCGTCGAGCGAGTGCCGAACAAGAGGAGAAGTTACGAGTGAAAGACGATGAAATCGATGATCTAAAGGAGAAACTGCGCAACTTGGAGAACAAACACTCAACAACAATGAATTCTTGGGAGTCCAGATACAAAGAGCTGGAAGACGTACATCGCGCGTTGGAGAGGACATCGGCTGAGGAGAAGGCAAGATTTTGGAAGGATTTCGATGACTGGAAGACGACCACGAACACAAAACACGACGCCGAGAAAATCGCGCTAGCCATTCACTTTGATAAGAAGCTCAGGGAAGCCGACGCTCGTGCCGAAGACTTGAGGCAGGAGGCTGCGGCAGCCTTTGCCAAAGAGAAAGATGAACTGAGTTCTCAGCTTGAAGCTAAGCTTGGAACTACTCAGCATGACCACGAGGAAGTTCTCAAGCTCGAGCGTGAGGCCCGGGAAGTGTGGTTGGCCGAACGTGAGATGCTCATCAAAGCGCATCAAGAGGATCGTGACAGCCTTCTGAAGGACTGGGATGAGCAGCGCGTTATCTTGGAAGCACGGCACAAGAAGAGCAAGGACGAGTCGGACAAGGCTTGGATCGAACTCCATGCTGATGCCATCAAGAAAGCCGAGGAAGAGAGGGCGAGAGCCGAGCAGTTGGCGCAAGAGAAGGAAGAGTTGCTGAGACGGTACAGCCAGCTCAAGGTTGAGAGCCGGAAGGAGAAGGAGATCATCAAGAGTGTTGCCAGCAACCTCGAATCTGAGAAATCGAGACTAGAGAAGATGATGGAGTGCTATGGAGATATCGCTGAGATCAAAAGCAAGGGTGATACCTACTAGTAAGTGATTCTGACTTCTTTACATTCGTTTAGGGCAGCCCATGTGGCGGCAGCAGGCAGGCAGAGGGCTTCGGCGTAATATAGCCAGTCTCTGGTAAAGGCTAGACTGGATAGCTTCGGGGTGCTTTGCAGTCTTTGATCAGGCTTACAAAGCGCACCGAGGCCATCCAGCCTGACTCATCTGGTTGTCGACCCTGGAGGTGTGCTGGAACACAGCATGTATCGCCATACATTGTCTTTAGCGTCCGCCAGTCCCGTAATACAATCCTCGTTCCTGCGATTTCACTTCCATGCTCCCGCTTCAATCTAATTGTCCGCTAATCATTATTTACAGCCTGGTTTCGTTCTCCCAGCTCCAGAAGCAGATCTTCGATCTCGCGTCCACCCACTTCGTGCATCTTCCCGTGCGTCCGCCGCCGGAAGACCTAGGGCAAGTTCCATCGAATGTCCCGTCGTTCTTAGGCGACACGATAGCCTCTAGGTAAGTCATACGATCCACGCGGAACTCAGTCACTGATCATGTACTACTTTCAGGCAAGTACGAGCTGCTTATATAGCACACACGGTGTCGAAGCTGATCACGTACCGTGTCTTCGGCCCATTCCTATTCAGCCTTGGTCGCCGCTACGACAAAGCTGACTCCTTGTTCCTCTCGATGAGCAATCACATCCGCGACAAAAGCACGAGAAAAGAGGCGATATGGCGACAGCAGACCCTCCTCGCGGCCTTTACCAGCAGTGGTGCGAAGCAGCGAATCAACACCGCTGCCGGGACTGTTGTGGAGGAGATCGTGAACGCGATCAAACACTTTGCTGACCCTAAAGAAGAAGAAGGTATCAAGATTGCTGTGAAGCGTATTGTGAAGCTCGCCGCTGAGACCTGGCGCTTTGCCCGCCTCGAGCGCGAAATGATTTCAGCAACAATGCCAGCCCTCCACGACGAGGAGCATAAGTTCACCAGTGCCGAGTATTGGCCCGCTTACAGGCCATCGGAAGCTACAACGATAGCGTCCCTTGCCGGCACTTCACCTCCAGCCGATGCCCAGCCTCAACTGTTACTGAGGCTTTTCCCGGTCATCTATCGCGAATCGAAACACGAGAACTTCCAGGGCAACGGAGAGAAGCGTGATGATGGCTGCGTATTCCATCGCGGGCTGGCTCTCTACGACGACGCGGAGCCCGTAGTGGCTAGGATGGAGGAGCTCAAATCTGCCGGTTTGCCTCCCTTTACCACTGTTTCGACGAGTCCGACTGACGAGGGCAAGTTTCCGCCGCCGGTACGTAACGTCGCGATACGCACAGCCGCACCTGTCCCATGTCAGCCTGGAGAACTTCGTGGACGTTTGGGAAGCCACGTGAAGCTCAAGATCTCCATGAGGCCCTCCAGGCTCAGCCAAGATGCACAATTTTCTGAACACTTCACTGACTGTACCACTTCTAGGTTTGCCCTCCGCCTCGAGATCCTCTACCAACTCCTCCCGATCCTCATACCGCGACCGAAACCAAGACCGAGACGGCTGAGAAGGCCTCTATACGACCGAAGCCGGTCTCACGTCCTATCTCGCCGAAGAACTCAACAAAACAAGCGGAGACGCCTCTACCCTCACCGTCTATCATATCATCCCTGAAAGAGCCGCCGCTGTCGAAGCCAGTACGCGCCTACAAACGCCCGGCTCCAGAATCGATTGCTTTTGCATCACCTAGAAATCTCATTGGGCTCCCAGTACCAGTGGAGAGTTTAGCTGCTTCGCAGCCACCAAGACCCAGGAAAGCCTTCAACCTTGTTCAGCCTGTGTCGACGCCTGAAGCATTGCTGCCTGCACTACCACCCTATCCTCCGCCACCACCACCACCTCGCGTGGTTGATGCAGCGGAAGAGATACGCCATCAGACGTCCATGGAAAGCGCGATTCTACCACCGTCCTTCTCCCGTTCCACAACCCAAGAGACTGCCCGAGAACTCGCTACTTCTCTTGATTCACGATCCGGTACACCGCCGGATTTTGTCTCGTCTCTTTTTGAGGCGATAGACGAGATCGAGAGCATACAACCCCACCGTACTCGGACTGCTTCAACGTCACATGCACGTCGCCGTTCCACTCATACCCGCCGTTCTGCCGAACACGCCATCGACGACGAACTGACTGACGTCAACCCTCGGACCGACATCGCGCGTCGAACCAGCGGCTATGCAACCAGTACTCGTACCTCGAAGACCGCCGACAGTGAACGTACCGACCGAACGGACAAAACCGACCGCACCGACCGCACCGATCGTACCGATAAAAGTGCACGCGATAAGTTGAAGTATATGTGCGAGAGCCGCAGTGCTGCCATAAAGGCCCTGTACCCTAATGGTCCCATGGCTGGCCCGAGCGCGAGTGGCTCCTCCAAGAACTCCGGGAAGAGTGAGAAGAGCGAGAGGAAGAAAGACAGAGACAGCAGAGACTCCACGAAGGACTCCACAAAGGAGTCAAAGCGAGAATCCAGAGAGCTGAAAAGAGTGAAGAGTATCCCGGACAACGGAACATGGGACACCAACAGCATCATTACGAATGAGGAGGCTGTCACCCGGGTGTCAACCAATGTTCCCTACCCGAGCAGAACCATCATAGAGGCTACCAGAGAGCCTACTCAACAGAAGAGAGAGTCGAGAGAGCTAAGGAGAAAGAAGAGCATCCCTGACAACGGCACATGGGACACAAACAGCACTATGACCAGCGAAGAAATTGCTACACACGTGTCGACGAATGTGCCGTATCCGAGTAGGACCATCATAGAATCCTCGAGAGGTTCGAGAGAGTTCAACAGAGGCTCAAGAGAGCTGAAGAGGAGGGAGAGTTTCTCTGATGTTGGGACGTGGGATACGAACAGTATTATAACGAGTAGAGAGGCGCCTACCACGGTCTCGACGAATGTGCCATATCCTAGTAGGACCGTCATTGAATCCTCTCAAGAATCTGATCGACGTTCGAGAGATTTCAAGAGGAGGGAAAGTTTCTCTGATGCTGGGACGTGGGATACGAACAGTATCATAACAAGTAGAGAGGCGCCTACCACGGTCTCGACGAACGTGGCATATCCGAGTAGGACCGTCATTGAATCTTCGAGAGATTCGAGAGAGTTCAAGAGAGGCTCAAGAGAACTGAGGAGGAGGGAGAGTTTCTCTGATGTTGGGACGTGGGACACGAACAGTATCATAACGAGTAAAGAGGCGCCTACCACGGTCTCTACGAACGTGGCATATCCGAGTAGGACCGTCATTGAGTCCTCTCGACAGGAGAGAGAGTTGAAGAGGAGAGAAAGTGTCTCTGATAACGGAACATGGGATACCAACAGCGTTATGCCGACTCACGATGCGCCTACCCACGTCTCGAAGAATGTACCGTATCCTACCTGAGCGGGCATCACTAGGCGTTCAGGGTTCTTTCGTCTTGTTTTCCCACGTGAGTTGGGCACAGCGACGCTTGCACGCGCTCGGGGCATTATTGGAGTTTGATTTACGACGCACGACGTACGAGATAGACGAGGGCACGTATAACGGCTGAGCGACGCATTACGATGGGGGGATAATGCATTTTGATAGCATAGCGCTTGAGGTGTTCATCGGGTTCGTTTGTCTTATCTTTTGGATTCAACATAGATTTTGTAACTTATACACCACAAACAATACATATTCGTCTGCTTTGAAATACCATTCCGGCCTGATTGATGTTTCGCCTGTTACCGTGAGGCAGACGAAGGAAGCGAGCGAGGTGAAGGCGCCACATGCAAAAGCCGAGGCTAGCCCGCAATCGCCGTTGCATCACCGAACATCAAGCTCGAAGCTCAGGCTATTGAGACACTCGAGAAACCGCAACCAGACTCACAAAACGCGACTCCCACAAACCAGAGATCAAACAATCACGCGTCACTCAAGCTCAAAAAACTCCAGAGGTTCCAGAAAATATTATCGACATGGCAGAACCCTTCCCAAACCCCGCAGCGCAACCTCTAGAAATCGACCCTACACTCCTCAACGGCATGGCAACCCAACCCGCAGACGTAGAAATGGCAGACCCAAATACACTGCCCGAGGTACACATATAACCCCTCCTTCTTCTCACCATCATACTGAAAAAACCACCAGCCCACCGAAGAAACCGCCCAACCAACACCGTTAGCAGCAGCGCAACCCTCCTACCAACCCACGGCCCAAACACAACCCCCCACCCACGCGCCCGCGCAAGCACCCACACCAACACCGGCGCCCCTCACCGCAGCCTCGTCACGCAACTCGCCGCACCCAACAGCGCAAGCGCCCACACAGCCGATTCCGCACGGCAGCCCGACGAGGGTGTATTTGAATCAGCATGTGACGCCGCATTTGCTCGAGGCGATGAAGCATCTTGCTACGCAGGAGCCGGATAAGCCGCTCAAGTGGCTGAGTGAGTTTTTGGCGATGAAGAGTGCAGAGATTGAGGGGATTTGAGGGAGCCTTTAGTACATTGGGAGAGAGGAAAGTTGGGAGTGATCGAAGCGCAATATGAATTTGTGAGTCACTAGGTGGTATATGATATGCTGGTCGCACATGGAAGGATGGCGAGCACAACACAGTTAGTCTTGGGGTCAAGGAGGAAAGGTGTTACGATAGCGAAGCGCATGGGTTGGCGTTCAAAAATTCAACACAGGCGTCAAGTGAGGGAAAAATACCCAAATCAGGCAAATGAAATTTATAGCAAAACGAGCACACGGTTCATTGTACAGTGGGGACTGCATTCAGTGATGCTTTTGATTCATTCCATATCGTGATCCTTGCTGCGAGGTATCCGTTTCCGTAAAACATCCATGCCCGTGTAACTCCACTGAAATGTCTTCCACCACCGTGACTACCACGCGCACCAATCCGAGATCTGCTTATGCGACCATGGTGGAAGCGGTGGCGCTCTCGTACCTCCAGTTGGGAGGGAGGACACCGACAGTCTTGTAGTAGCGAGACAGACCTGCGAAGACAAACATTAGCTTCAGTTTGACAACAAATCCGCTGGGCAAGAGGCTTACGGTGAATACGCGACTCGATGAGAATGAGGCGGAACTTGGAGTCCTTGTCCTTGCGGTTGGTCATCAGATGCTTGCGGACCGCGACGGCCTTCTTGATGAGCATGTACAAGTCCTCCGGGATTTCGGGGGCGACTAAAATTGCACTCTGTCAGTCAATGACCAACAAGAGGCGGGTTTTATATAGCGGGACAGAATGCACGAGGGCATCTGCTTTCGACATCCGCTTTCAGCTCATATAGGCACACTCACGTCCGGAAGATTTCAGGATTCGGAGAATCTTGTTGCCGGTGACGACCTTGACCTGCGCGATACCGTGGCTGTCGCGAAGGATCTCACCGATCTGGGAGGGGGTTGCGCCCTTCTTTGCGAGCTTGCGGATCTGGTCGACGACCTGCTCCGGGGTGGTCTTGAGCCACGCAGGCGGGGCGCGAGAGTAGGGAATGGCGGAGGCTGATATGCCCTTTCCGTTGCTGTGAAGACGACCCATGTTGGATGATTGAGCTGGCGGTTAGTACGGAGACGAGTGGTAGGCTTGGAGGTCGTGTTGCAAAGTTCGTGGCGATGAGGTTGAATTTCGCGTGGCTCGGTTAACGATGTGGTGTCCGTGCGCGACCTAGCGTCGTCAAAGCTCCAGCTCGACAAAAAGTCTTCTGCCAGCTGCGACCGACCTCTCTCACATCTCGCACAAGAACAACACCAGACTCGACCCTGCCAAAACGACGCGTCTTTAAGTTGCATTGAAGCTTCAGAATGGCTTCATGATGCAAGACGGCTAGTTTGATATCAATTGCTCCAATACGAAAGCAACTAACCCTCACGGTACGTTAGAACAACCCCTCCCGCTGTCGCAATGATGAACTTCATTACTATTTTCTGGTACCTCTTATTTTAGGCGAACCTTATACGTTTGCCGGTGCATTCAACTGACATTCTGATCTGCGTTACAACTGCTTCTTTATTCAATCACAGCTTTCGAGCGAACATTGACTAACGTCAAGCAGATATCCTGGTATCTACTTTGTTAGGGCTCCTTAGACGGGATTCTTGGTTGGGAGGCATGTTTAGGGAAGGTGCAGTGCGGGCCGTGAGCAGTTGTATTGGAGCCGCTCTTTCCTGTTTGTATAGAGATGCACCTACCCCCAGCTCGTGGCTTCTCCACGTTCAGAGTCATCGTACGATGACTGCTTGTCTTCTCAATACACATACGTTGAACTTCCAAACCCATTCTCCCATCCAACTTTGAAGTTCTACATTGTCTTAAACTTTGCATACGTACTCCAGCAGCACATTGATTGTCCAACAGGCCTTTATACCATCAACATGCAGCATGCAGTATTGATCGCAGTCTCCCTCCCTTTCGCCTACAGCAAGACCTCCGCCCAGCTATGTAGCGGCACCGCTCAGCTAGCATCCGACGGCAATTAGTATTGCTCCGAAGTCACGGCCATCACCTACCACAACATCAGTCAAGCTGGTACATACAACCGTACAGTCATCGTCGACCCTAGCACTGGTATTTGTGGTCATGAGCGTGTCGACTATCCCAGTACCGGGCCGCTCGCACCGCTGTTCGGAGAGGTATGCCTTCAGTCGTCTCGTATGATCACAGTACTAATATGTATACGCAGGTATCCATGCATCTACGCGGACCTATGACCATCTCTCAGCTTGCCGTGTACCAGCTTCCGGCTGAAGTGCACACGCTGCGGAAGCGGAACACAGTGCCCTTCTACAACAGCCGACGAGCATTGAAACCACAAGAGACCACCAAAATGACTCACTCAACGATACCAGATTGGCTCTCGTTCTTCAACAAGCGAACATACAACACCACAGCAAGCTGCACCCCAACAACAGTGACGTCGACTGTCACAGTAACGACGGACTGCTCAACAGCCAGCATCACCGAGCCTGTCCAGAACACTACTTATGTCGGCCCTCCGCTGCCATGCTTACCTACCCCTGCTTCTACTCCCAGTGCCAACTCATCCTCTCATAGCCCTAATTGCACGTGCGAAAATCTCCCGCCAATCGCCGAAAGCTCTGATGGCCAACCTTTCATCATTGCCACGCCGGCGCCAGTACTGGATGCATCTTTAGTTTCCAAGAGGGACGATGCTGCAGATTGGAGTCGAGTCGCATACTACACATCGACTGCTCCAGCTCAAGCAACCGGAATTTCCTTTCTTGCCAACCTGGGAGACCCACAGAAGTCTGGGACTTTCGACTAGTATGGCGTCCTTTCTCGTGGGAATAATAAAAGTGCTAACGTTCAGCAGTGCCTTTGGTAATTCGCTCAGCTACGTCACTCCAAACGGCGATACAGTAGCCTCTGAAAGTCTACCCTTCAACGGTAAGATAGACACATCTGAACACGAGATAATCGTCTTCTCCGATAAGGAGTGTGATGCAGACTGTCCATACTGGAGACCAAACGCAACCTCACACTGTACGTTCCCTCCACTCCATGTTACCTCTCCCCAGCTAATATCCGCCAGACGGCTGGTCCGGCTCCTCAAAAGCCTTCTTCATCGAGTTTCAAATGGACCACCACAACAACACCAACACAGACCAAGGTCTCATCTCCGACGCCCCAGCCTACTGGTTCCTCAACGCCGACATCCCGCGCATCTTACAGTACGGCAGCGACCGCAACGACATTCCGTGCTCCTGCTGGTCAACCGGCTGCGGCGAGTTCGACGCGTTTGAAGTGCTCGGCACGGGCGAGGAACGTGCAAAAAGTACACTACATCGGCAGGGCAATTTGGAGGGCGGTGACTCGAACTACTTTGTCAGACCGATTGGGCAGACGATGAAGTTCGCGGTGGTTTGGCGGTATCCGGATATCACGGTAATGGTGCTGGATGATGGGTATGTGTTTGGGGAGAATTTGACAGATAGTCAGGTGCAGAGTTTGGTGGCGTATGATGCGAATAGCTGGGTGCATTCGCTGTTTGCGATTGGAAATTGAAGGGGAGTTCGAAGGTAGTTAGGCATTTTCAGGTATTGCTGATATTCAGAGGCAGTTCTTACACACGTAGCAAAATCAACCACAATGATTCGCGAGAAGAAATGCAAAGGGCTTGAGCGTGAAGATTAGGTCTGTCGGCATTTCAAGATGTGCGGAGATGCATGATGGATGGAAAAGTGGGCAGCCGTGAATGTACATGTAGTGGCCAACTGGCCCGGCATGTGATTGCCAAAAGCAGCACTGACTTGCTAGAAGCTGCCGAGGTGTAGCGCATCCCGGCCGACGGTGCAACACATTCACTCATCGCATTCATTATCACCAACATCGCCCATCGCGTCCTGCGATACCCCCACATTGTTCGCGCAGTACAACGACTGTCAACGCGGACCCGCTCACCCTACGGTTCCAAAGCCCGGCCTAGCCAGCTTCCCCGCAGAAACTCGGTTGCATCCATCGCCGCCAATTGCTAGCCTCTTTGTCTTTTGCACTTTTTCACGCTGACGACATCCACCAACATCGCCTGGTGAGGATACTGGGATCGCACAAGGTTGCGGAGGAGGCACACGCGCAAAAATGTCTGCGCCATCGCCGCCAAAGCCATGGGAGACGAGCGGAGGTGCGACTAGTGCCTCGGTCGGTCAGTTCCGTCAGCCATCTGGGACGTCAGCGACAAACACGGCTAACAAGCGCGCAGGACTCACAGGATCGAATAGCAACACAGTACCCACCGTACCAGCGACATCCTCGAGCCCGCCTCCGCTACCTTCCATGCCAGACTCGCTCAGCACAGTCGCGAATCGCAACGCGACGAACTACTCGGGCATGAACAGCCGCTACCAATCCCCCTATAGCGGCGGCTACGGCGGCATGAGCAGCTACAACTCGCCGTATTCCAGCATGGGTGGCAGCTACGGGTCCATGTACGGCGGCATGGGCGGCATGGGTGGAATGGGCGGCATGGGCATGGGCGGCATGGGAATGGGTATGGGCGGCATGTATGGCGGAGGGATGGGAGGCATGCCCGGCGACCCAAACAGCAGCCTCACACAGTCCTTCAGCCAGAGCACTGCCGCGACGTTCCAGTTGATCGAGAACATAGTCGGCGCATTCGGCGGGTTCGCCCAGATGCTGCAGAGCACGTATATGGCGACGCATTCGTCGTTCTTCGGTATGTCAGCTCCTACTACCTCGTTATCGGGATACTGACTTGCAATAGCCATGGTGTCAGTCGCAGAGCAATTCGGAAACCTGCGGCAAACACTCGGCTCAGTCCTGGGCATATATACTGTAATGCGATGGATACGGACAGCCATCGCGAAACTCACCGGACGACCGTTGCCAGCCGACGCCATGGCCCTCACACCCGCGAGCTTCGCTGCTTTCAACGGACGAATGCCCGACGGCTCACCGTCACCCGCGAAGCCGTCGAAGAAGCCTTTCATTGTATTCATGCTCGCTGTTTTCGGCCTACCATACTTAATGGGCAAGCTCATCAAGGCGCTTGCGAGATCACAAGAAGCGCAGGAGAAGCAGAAGATGCTGGAGAATCCGCAAGCGCATGGTCAACCACTCGACCCGAACAAGCTGGAGTTCTGTCGCGCATTATATGACTTTATACCGAATGCCAATATGCAAGGCATGGACCTGTCAGTGAAGAAGGGGGATATGGTCGCGGTGCTCAGCAAGAGCGACCCCATGGGCAACGCATCAGAATGGTGGAAATGCCGCTCAAGAGATGGACGGATGGGATACCTTCCTGGAATCTATCTGGAGACTATCCAACGAAAACAACCTGCGCAGATCACCAGCGGAAGCCAGAGCGGAAGCCCGGCTGGCAGCAGGACTCAGACGATGACGAGCAGCAGCGCGAGTAGGACTGCCACCATGACAGAGAGCAAGGTGCCAGAGAAGGCTGGGCCGAAGATAGATAGCAAAGTTGGAGATATGGGCGTTGAGAGTTTCCAAAAGGGCGGCTTTTATTCGTAAACCTTCCGAGTCACGTTTTAAAGCGGTTTTTCATTATACATTGCGACCTTGGGGATGCAGCGTTTAGTTATCGTTTGGTACACTGTTGGCTCGGAAGGGAAAGGCTACGGCTCGGCGTACGGCGAAGAACGATATAAACCACATCGAATTCACTTGATTAAGCCTTGAACGTAGCGAACTGCTTGATGTGCCTTTTGCTATTCGTCACGTGTGAAAGCGCTTGCTGGAGGTCCTCGGTACGTGCCCAGGGCTTGTGCTTGATGTAATGCACCTTGCAGCCGCGATCCGCGTCACTCAAACCAAACTCACACGCAGAGAGCCGAGTACCTATCACGAACAAACGCCTCCGATATAGAGATCTGATCTTATTACTTCACTCTCTTCTTTACCCCTGCTGTCTTCTTTCCACTCAAAATTGACCAAGCTTCCGTTCCTTGGGCCCCGCTACTGCTGCCCCCGCCAATTCATATGCGCGCTCTTGCATCGAGCGACATTCACCATAACCGTGCCGTACCTAAACTGTGCGACCACCTCGAAACTTGAATCCAGTCCCCTTTGCGATAGCATCGTCGCGGTTGCTTAATCGGAGAAGCACTGGTCTAATCAGCATGTTTGCTTCTAAGCGGTTGGGGAAGGTATGTTTCTGTATATTCAGGCTCTGAAGATAGATGCTTCTTATTTGAGCAAACACATAAGATCACAGCTAACATGATCCGTAGGAGTTGCAAAAGGTACCGTAACCCTCGCGTCCATTATACTCGGGAGACATCCACCTTCACACCACCCTACGATCGCTGCGCCGAGGGCTACGATATACGAACAGGATTTGGATTTGGATATACTGTGGACGAAGACCAGTTGCTGACCTACTTGCAATAGATGCACGACAAGCTACCTCCAGGCATAACCCTTATCAAAGCCGACGACTTCCAAACCTGGCTCATGGACATCCGAGTCATCGACTCGAATCCGATATACCAAGGGGAGACATACAGGCTCAAGTTTACGTTTAGTCCGCAGTATCCTATTGAAGTATGTCTTCCCCTTGCTTCTCCGGCCCCATCCCCTCCCTCTACATCCAACACCACCACCACCACCACCACCACCATCACCACCCAAACATCTTCGATTCATACGCTAACTCGTACTTCCCCCCCTCGCGCAGGCCCCCGAAGTCACCTTCCAGAAAACTGAAACCCACCCCATACCCTGGCACCCGCACATCTACTCCAACGGCATCATTTGCCTCGACCTCCTCGACCGCTCAGGATGGTCGCCCGTCCACAACGTCGAGAGCGTGTGCGTTAGTCTGCAGAGTATGCTCACGAGCAATACGAAGAAGGAGAGGCCGGCGGGCGATGAGAATTTCGTGCGGTATAATACGCAACGGCCGAGGGATATCAGCTTCGTGTTTCACGATAACCAGGTTTGATGGGGGTTGGGTGTGTTGTGTGGGGAAGGGCGTTAAGATGACTGCGGAAAAGGGTAAGCACGGGCACGGCGTTTGGCTATGCTATTTTCTAATGGCGCGGGGGTTGTACCAGTCCTATGAACTTTGATGATTGAGCCAGGGCGCTCTACTATTATTGCTGATCAAGTCCACTCTGTCGTATCCTTATAAGGTCTGTTCCGTTTCGGCCAATCTAGAATAATCACGAAACGATCGCCCCGTCCACTGCCCCGATTCACGCCGAACCCCCAATTTATCAATGGTTTTTCTTCGTACCTGAATGAATTCAATCAATACCCTCCTTCTCTTCGAGAACCCACACAGAAACGCCCCTGGCCAAAAAACGCGACGATTCACAATTTAGCAAGTTTCTGTATCGCCGTGTGCCCCCGTGACAAGTGTTGGGCTCGAGAAGACAGCTGTGCGATGGAGGTAGTTTGCATTGTTGAGCAAGTTGGTACCAGCCTTGCTCCAACGCACCCATTTCTGATTCGCAACGCTGATGCCCAGGCCCTGCTTTGCAGGTTCAAGGATCCACAGTGCCCGATTCACTGTTCAGATTACGGAGACTGAAGCGCATACATGCACAGCCCGGAGAACGATACCGCTCAAACACAACCATCGAAAAGCGTTCAAGTGTGGCATAGAAAATAGAGCATACTGTCTAGTGGATTTGCCGTCTTGGGATTCGTAACGTTGGCTATCGGTGATGATAGTGGTACTAGAGTCTAAGAGATTTTTTTTAGATTACCTACAGTTGACCTGATTACTTGGACTGCATGATGTCTGAAGCTATGCCGCCGTGTGCTTCCTGAAACGTTGCAAGAGATGGCGAGAAAGTACACAGGATGAGCAGGAAGATTGGGTTGACCATGAATAAAGAAGCGGATAGGACTTGAGGTTTGAGAGGATTTGAGACACGAGAGGGTAGGATGTCTAATTGAAGATGTTTAGCCCAATACTAGGCTATCTACCGCAGTCTGGCGCATACGAGTGAACAAGCTAAGGGGTCAAAAAAATATTCAACGAGTGACATAGTGTCCGGAGAGACCCGGTGGGTTTTTTGAGCGTTATGGCCTTTCGTTAACCCTGGCCCTGTTCGCTCGTAGGTGGCGACCTGCTGTCGGTTTTCCAAGGCTGCATCAACACGCCTCTGAGTCGTACCCAGTCGAGTGGCGTGAGGATGGTTGGACAACACCTCCTAGATATACGAGGGGGGAATACTCACCTAGAGCTCACTTTCCGAGAAGAGTAATGGCAATGGCAAGTCGAGAGCTACTCTCGTGTTTGCCTTCACCGATTTGTTTGCATCAGGGAAACTAACCCGGCACTGTCTGTAACGATAAGCTGACTGTCTTCAGTGTAAAAAAAAAGTACGCACCCGCAAATAAATGCTCTGGTTCAGAACTTGACGTCGGTCGTAGCAAGACTGCGGGTTGAGTCTATCGATTAGCCGAGTCTGCCAAGAGTCGCATCCCGGCCAGGCAATTTTTCTCTGGTCGCCCGCTCGCTATAAGCAAGCGCGAAAAAGTTCCCACCACCTTCCCTTCTCCCCTCCATTACCTTCCTGCCCTTCAATTTTTCAGGTTGTCCTTTCTACACACACCGCAACCATGAGCGACGAAGTCTACGAGGGTGCCATTGGCATCGATCTTGGTGCGCAATATTCGCTATATTTACCCCACAGTGGGATGCTAACGCCCACCACCAGGCACGACCTACTCCTGCGTCGCCAACTACGAGGGCACCAATGTCGAGATCAGTATGCGCCCGAATATCCCACGCTCGCGATGACGGCCGTCTAACAATGTTTGCGTACAGTTGCCAACGAGCAGGGTAGCTTCACCACTCCCTCGTTCGTCTCCTTCACCAGCGAGGAGCGTCTGATCGGAGAGGCGGCCAAGAACCAGGCTGCTATGAACCCCGAGAACACCGTCTTCGATGTCAAGTGAGTCCTTTCGTCAACTGGTTGCCAAGCCGCTCGGTATGCTGACGTCTACAGGCGTTTGATTGGTCGCCGATTCGAGGACGAGACCGTCACAAAGGACATCAAGTCGTGGCCATTCAAGGTTATTGACCAGGGCGGCAGCCCCCTCGTCGAGGTTGAGTACCTCGGTGAGCGCAAGCGCTTCTCCCCCCAGGAGATCTCTGCCATGGTCCTTGTCAAGGTATGATCCGCGCAAACAAACCGCATGGTGGGGCAACAGCTGACAAGCCCAACAGATGAAGGAGGTCGCTGAGGTCAAGCTCGGCATGAAGGTCGAGAAGGCCGTCATCACCGTGCCCGCCTACTTCAACGACAACCAGCGTCAAGCCACCAAGGACGCCGGTGCCATTGCTGGCCTGAACGTTCTCCGCATCATCAACGAGCCCACTGCCGCTGCTATCGCCTACGGTCTCGGTTCCGGAAAGTCGGACAAGGAGAGGAATGTCCTCATCTACGATCTCGGTGGCGGTACCTTCGATGTGTCGCTTCTGCACATCCAGGGTGGTGTTTTCACCGTCAAGGCCACTGCTGGTGACACTCATTTGGGTGGCCAGGACTTCGATACCAACCTTCTCGACCACTTCAAGAAGGAATTCACCAAGAAGACCACAAAGGGTTAGAGGCTTCTTACTTTTTGCTGGATTCTTTGCTAACTCCCACACAGACATCTCAGGCGATGCTCGCGCTCTCCGCCGTCTCCGGACTGCTTGCGAGCGTGCCAAGCGAACACTCTCCAACGCCACTCAGACCACTGTCGAGATTGACTCGCTGTTCGATGGCGAGGACTTCAACACCAACATCACCCGTGCTCGTTTCGAAGACCTGAACCAGAAGGCCTTTGCTGGCACTCTGGACCCCGTTGCCCAGGTTCTCAAGGACGCCGCCATCGCAAAGGACAAGGTTGACGAGATCGTGCTTGTTGGTGGATCCACCCGTATCCCCAAGATTCAGAAGCTCCTCAGCGACTTCTTCAACGGCAAGAAGCTCGAGAAGAGCATCAACCCCGATGAGGCTGTTGCCTACGGTGCCGCTGTTCAGGCCGGTATCCTCTCTGGCAAGGCCACTTCTGCCGAGACTGCCGACCTCCTCCTTCTCGATGTCGTTCCCCTCTCCCTCGGTGTTGCCATGGAGGGTAACATCTTTGCGCCCGTCGTTCCCCGTGGACAGACGGTCCCGACTATCAAGAAGAGGACCTTCACCACGGTTGCAGACCAGCAGTCGTAAGTACCCTGTGCCAATGCATGTGAGACATATCCTGACTTCTTATCTAGGACTGTCCAGTTCCCCGTTTTCCAGGGTGAGCGTGTCAACTGCGAGGACAACACCTCCCTCGGTGAATTCACCCTTGCTCCTATCCCGCCTATGAAGGCTGGTGATGCCGTTCTCGAGGTCGTCTTCGAGGTCGACGTCAACGGTATCCTCAAGGTCACCGCCACCGAGAAGACTTCCGGCCGCAGCGCCAACATCACCATCTCCAACGCTGTTGGTAAGCTCTCGTCGTCTGACATCGAGAACATGATCAACGACGCCCAGAAGTTCAAGACTAGCGACGAGGCTTTCAGCAAGAAGTTCGAGTCGAGGCAACAGCTCGAGTCGTACATCTCCCGTGTTGAGGAGATGGTCTCCGACCCTACCACCTCCATCCGCCTCAAGCGTGGCCAGAAGGAGAAGATCGAGTCTGCTCTCAGCGACGCCATGGCCCAGCTCGAGATCGAGGATGCTCCTTCTGAGGACCTCAAGAAGAAGGAGCTTGCGCTGAAGCGCGTCGTCACCAAGGCCTTCTCCACCCGATAAGCGTATCGTGTAAGAGCCCTCGAGTGGCGAGTAGGAAAGGACGCAGGTGCAGAATACCCAGACTGTGAAGGCTGTGCGATGCTGCGAGCTGCGAACGGAGTTTCATCTATTGCAGCATTTAACGATAGACGGTGTGTTTGGTTCCTTCCATCTTTTCTGGGTTCCCGGCATCTATAGGGATGCAAAAGTATGTACTTCTCTCTCATGACGATGCCTGACGAAACGATCGTAATGGATGTTCTGCAAAAGTATGCCTGGTAGCGGTGTCTCTTATGTAACTCACGAGGTAGATACATGGAGAGAGCAAAGGAAATGAGATGACTTCACTGAACACGACTCTTCCTATGTGATCATAGTTCATCCAATACACAACGTGATCACGTTGATATAGGAGCGCGAATGCCTTGGCAGCGCCACGGCGTAGTAAGAAATGGAAGTAAAAGAACGATGAAAGATGACGCGTCAGGGCACCGTGATGGCTGTGCCCGATCTGGACAGTAGGGTGCATGCGCAAAACACAGTATACTCGAGGATCTTGTCCCAAGGGTACGAACGTCCAAACTACAAAACGGCACCTGAGACCGGAGCCTAGGGATTCTCGAAGCCCATATGATGTACGTCCATGACGTTATCATTATCGGCGCCGGACCAGCTGGGCTGGCAGTCGCAGCACGGCTTCGTGAACACTGTCAGTCACATCTACAGACGACGAATATCAGCGTTATCACTGGATCCGGAAACATGGTCGGGAAATGAACACAAAGAACTACCGAATGAATACGACTTCACTGCCTACGCCAACCTCTAACCCTAGGAACTCGGACTGTGGGTGCGAGTACCATACGCCACCAGATGAAGCGATTGACATGCTCGTTCTCGGTGCAGATGGGGCTGACTAGATATCGAAATGGAAGCAGTTATTCAAACCCTTCCACATCGACTACCTCCGAAGCCCAATGTTTTTCCACGTTGATCCTGCTGATCGAGACGCGTAACTGGGCTATACTTACGAGAAAGATAGGTAGAAAGAGCTCCAGCCTCTACCAGGATGCGCAGTCAAAGAGGTTAGCAAGCACAATAAAAAGAAGATGCTGAATGTCAAAGAACGATTCTTGGGTCGAACGCCTGACGTGGAGGAAAGAGAAAGGAAAGACTATTTTGTCCCGCGCACAGATCTGTCCGGTGCACATTGCGAGGACGTCATTCGGAGGTATCGCCTTGGCAAAGACATGCTTCGACAGGAATGTATGGATTACGACAGCGTCATCTCGGAAGATAAAACGGAAAATGAATGGAAGGTCTTCAGTGTCACAACTGAGCAAGGTGTGCTTTTCGCAAATCTGGTCATACTTGCAGTCAGTCCGGGAAGGTGTTATAAGCACAAGCCAAGGACCAATGATGCGGCATAGTTAAGTTCGCAAAGGTTTTAGATACAACACAACCTTTTTCAAGGGGATTCTTTTGTGTTAACCCTGCTTCTCCAAACTCCATGGGTCGTACCCGTTAAGGATTTCATGTCACTTGCAGCGCCCAACCATCATGTTCTCTTGTCGTGGATTTTAGGTGTTTCTCTTGGACAATTCCGTATATGACGAGGTTGTAAATCTTTGGATAATATTAGATGTGTTGACAGAACAAGCACAGCCATGTATCGTTGGAGAGCCACTTTCAGATCTAGAGAAGCTATCACCACAAGGCTTGCCT
>ML976045.1:116634-133248 GCA_010015635.1 Clathrospora elynae
TTTCGATCTGCGCTCTTCTTACTGGCGGGGTTCTAGTTTAGTTCTACTTTGGAAGATAGGATACATACTCAAAGCATACTGGGACCGCTGACTGAATCACTACAGTCTCCACTCATCGATTTAACAGACAAGAGAAGGAAAGATTTCGAATTGACGCCAATAGAGAAATGACATGATATTTTCAGTGGTTCACAACCTCTATATGCGCTATCAGACCAAGACACTGGTCACCTTTACATTGGTCGCTCATGCGGTAAACTCCTTAGGAAAGTGCATGCATGCTTCCTTCTACCCATCCTTACTCCAAGACCACCCCAGTTCACTATGCTTTATTTCTCTACGCCTCAAGAAGCCGAGATACTTTTGCACTTCTGACAAGCCATCATCGCCCACAACATCGTCTTCAGTGTCTTCTCCCGGAACAAAAACTCGTCCAAAATCCCAGCGTATTCCATATCCCGTTTACGAACAAAGCCCTCTCCAGCCTCAGCAACTTAGCACCGGCCCATTTCTGCAATAGCCAGCCTCTCTCCCACAATTTCCGTAAATGCGGTCGCACTCATCCGAGGGTGGGTAGTAGAGTTTCCCACGAGCGCCATATGCGAGGCCAGCCCGTGTCGTCGAGCACGAGTCGCAGTTTGCCCTTTGACGCGTCTGTGATGAGGAGCAGACCGATGACTTGGCTCTTGAAGAGAATGATGTTGCTGATTCGGGTGATGATAGGAGGTTGTAAGTGGCCTCGGGGATGAGTGATGGGAGGTAGTCGGTTGAATCCGGGGTATTGAGTTCGTTGAACGTGTCGTACTCGTACGCGTTCTGACAAGCGGGCGGAGGGTGGTTGATATCTGCATCGGATGTGCTCGGTTCGTTTTCAAAGCCTGAAGTCATTGTAAGCCGACAATGAACCGGCTAGCAGATTATCATGGCCAGAACATACCGAACGACCAAGTGTGGGCGGAAAAATATGATGACACAATCCTGTCAATATCGTCCGCTCCGTCGTCGTACGTATCAACGCTGTCGCCCGGCGTATGTGGTCCATATTCAGAAAATGCTGAGGTCGCGGCGAAGAGCAAGCCTCGCTGAAAGACGCCGTCCATCTCGTCATGCTGATACGAGTTGTAGTAGTCGAGAGACAGCGACGCGACATGTGGCATTGCTTGCGGTACCACAGCGCGCTCTGTATCTGCGCCCTCGTCGACAGCGGTGAGTCGACCGCCGTCCATACTGCGCGCAGCGAGTGCGGGGTCTCTCATGGTGTCGCTGAACTTTGCGGAGAAAGGAAACGCGAAAAAGGTACCCATGCTTGGCAAGAACTCCTGCTCTACGCAGTATATCAGAGTAAATCCACTCAGTAATATGAGCTCCTTACAACAACACTAAGAGAACTTAGGTAGTTACTTGAAGTCCATATATCTAATGAGATGCTGATCTTACTCCTAGACGTCTCTAAAAGCTTCTTGATCTCCACCTTACGTACAACTAGAGTCTTCAAGACGTACTCCCTCATTGTACAGTGACTGTTTGGAAAAGCAGCAAGGAGACTGCTGCGATTCCAGGTAATTAAACCTCGAAATTCTGGCGACGTTGCCACAACAAAGCTAATGTCCTTAGCAACCACCCATTCAACAAGTGCGTTTTGTAGAGCCTCCTCCTGCCAGGGACTATGAGAGATCACTGTTGTTGTGCCAGCTGCTTTGGCAGCTGCAAAAGGAGACGAGAACTGTGGTTGGGATGGCGTTTCTGGTAACAGGCCAGTGTTGGGATCAATCTGATGGAGCTTGATTATGTGATCTTGTATATGGCGAATACCGCTCACTACTTTGGTGTTGTTGAGCTCACAATTCTGGTGACACTGCTCAAAAAGTGTCAATGGGACCAAGTGAAGAACATAGGGCAATGCGTGATGTATTGACTATGGGGATGAGGGCTCTATCTATACGCTGGTAATCAGGGCACAAACACCTAGAAGGCCGCGGAGCACCGTAGATAGCAAACATGTCTCAGGCACAAACATACCTCGGGCACAAACATACAGAAGGTCATGGAGCACCATGTCTGAAACAAAGCCATAGCCTCAGCTTTGACCCATCATCCTCCTTGTACTCAAGTTCAAGCCTGTAACGCCATATTGGTGAGGGCACCCGGCCACCTTTTAGCATACTTTTATGCCTCACTTTGTACCCCAAACAAGATGCTACTAGCCTCTTTGAGTTGAGGTAAACACGCCCAAAATCTACCTCAAAAGCCTCACCAAAAACAGCAAAGTCTCCCTCCAGCAACACCTGCAATTAGTGCTCAAATGGGGATGGAGATGGGGATAACAACAAAGTAGCATGGGCTATTTTGAGTCTCCAAGAAAGAGCAGAATGAGAGACATTAGAGGTTGTAGGACCAGAGAATTTTGGGAGCGTGATGTACGACTCATGATTATGAGAGATTGCAGTTGTGGTGAGAATATAGGTGCGTACGGCTGCTGTTATATACCCCAAATGTTCACACAGCCCCCTCCCCAGCCACCCCTTTGGCAAGCCAGCAAGGATGCAGCGCGGGCGTGTTGCAAATTTGATGACGATTGCTAACTAATTTGGACAAGTACGGGCCACCCAGCAGCTCTATCTTCCATTCTCCATTGTCTGAGGGCCCACCTGCAATTTCCAGCCGTATAGCCGTAACTACGGCTCCTAAACAGTCACCACTACGCCTACGGAACCCACCCATTCACCCTCCATTACCTACTGCTTATGTAAGCATACTATAGTAGTAGTACCAATCAGTACTACGCATTGTTGTCAGCGCTGGTAGTAGCGAAGACATATGGACAGATTGTGTGTTCAGTGAAAGATGAGTGCGCCCCACTAGTTTGACAAGAACGACCACCTCGGTCGAGGTCACATAGATGAAAGACATGACGGGTAAAAGAGGAGGCGGACGTCGACAGAAGACTACCTAATCGTGGTGTTTATAGTACACTGTATATGTATGTCTGAGACCCTTTTATGATCGAGTAGCCGTGAAGCCGGGAGATCTTCGCAGCACTCACCACATCTCCGACAAGCATATCGCATCAGAATAACATATTCGATGAGCGTGCCCATCTATTTCGCCTCCGTACGCCCCCTTGCCCACTCCCTAAGCACATTCTTCTTAATCTTCCCCGTACTCGTCTTCGGCAACTCCTGCACAACCACCACCTCCCTCGGCACCATAAACCTACTGATATTGCTATTCTGTTTCGCCCACTGAATCACCTCCTCTCCGAGTGTGTCCGAGTTTGTTCCATCTTTTGTAGTGACGAAGGCTTTGGGGCGCTCACCCCAGTGCGAGTCGGGCACGGCGCAGACCCCGACTTCAAGGATGGAGGGGTGAGTGCTGAGCATGGCTTCGAGGGCTACCGAAGATATGTTTTCGCCGCCTGTTGTGGGCTGTTAGCGAGCCCTCACTCGGCGTCCCTCCTGCTGAACCTGAGGAGACTGAACGTACCTGATATGATGATATCCTTTGCGCGATCAAGGATCTGTATCGCGCCATCTGTATGCCAAACTGCCAGATCCCCAGAATGTAATACACCACCCGCCCACAGTTTCCGCGTCGCTTCGGCGTCTTTGTAGTACCCCTTGGCGCAGATATTGCCTTCGAAGACGATCTCGCCGATTTCCTTGCCATTCCGCTCAACGTTGATCAAAACTCCTTCTTCCTGCTCTGTCTTGATAACGCGGACAGGGAGACCAGTGATGAAGCCATGCCCTTGCCGCGCCATGCGGTCGTATTTTTCTTTCTCAGGGATGGTTTCCCATTCTGGCATATGATACCCCTTCGTGATCGGGCCATACGTTTCCGTAAGCCCGTAGACGTGTACGGGATGTAAATTCAAATTGGACATTTGTTCAAACAACCACGCACTCGGGGGACTCGCCGCGACTGTCACCCTGACCGGCTGCGGTAACCGCTCAGCTTCTTTAGCTGCGCAGAGTAGCGTGTTGACAGTAGGCGCGGCATTGAAGTGAGTGATACCTTCTTCCTTCAACAGCCTCCAGATCTCAGGGTAGTCGATTTTCCGGAGACAGTAATGTGTGCCTCGCACGGCGGTGACAGACCAGGGGAATGTCCAGCCTGTAGCGTGGAACATGGGCAGTGTCCAGAGATACTTCGCACGACCGGTATTGTAGTTTAGTCCGCTCTCTATGACATTTCCCATCGCGGCGAGATATACGCCCCGATGCGTGTATTCGACGCCTTTCGGTCTTGCAGTAGTCCCACTGGTATACGCCAACGCAATAACATCCTCCTCGTTCTTTGCCTGCACCTCCAAACCCGCCCATCCCTTGTCTCCTTTCTCGATATCGTACTTCAGTCCCTCTAAGACCGCATCATCGAACGGCCCCGAAAGCTCGCCCTCGGTCGCATCCGTATCCGTATCGACCAGTATCGGCACATTCGGCTTCTCCTTCCTATACTCGTCCAACAGCCCCACAAACTCGGCATCAGCGATAATCATATCCACATCTGCGTGCTGGAAAACGTAGCTAATGTCATCATGCTTAAGCCTATAGTTAATCGCCACATTTACACTCCCCGCCGCCGCAATACCGAAGATGCTCTCCAAGAAGGCTGGTGTATTTGTCGCCAGTATACCCACCCTCTTATACCCATGCTTCTTCAAGTAATATGCAAGCCCACGTGCGCGATCAGCGGCTTCGGCGTACGAGCGGCGCAGGATCTTGTTGTTCGCAGTCTTGTGATATATGGCCGTCGCCTCGGGTTCGATTTGCGCGGCGCGCTGGAGTAACCATGTTGGGCTCAGCGTGTGGAAGTTGTGGCGGTGGTGGTACGTGTGGCTGTCGCTGAGGTGGATGGGCGGAGGTCCCGGGACGGGGGCCGCCGAGGTGAAGTGCGACGCGAGCTGCTTGAGGCGGTCTCTGGCACCTTCCATAATGCCTACGCGATACTTGGGAAAATCTTGACGGCGAGACAGTCTTATATAGCATGAGATGGGTCTACTGATCTACTAACGTGTCCAAACTGGCTTGGAGCTATTGACGCCTGCGTGCGGAGTAGTTCCGCTACGGAACGAGATCGAACGTGCGGGGAGCTGTAAGATGGCAATAGAAGTATGAGTAATTATTAGAGGTAGAAATACACAATACGAATCGATTGCTTCACTACTTAGTCCCGTCAGTATCAGAAAAGGCGTGTTGACAGCTTACATCGAAGCTCACAGCGATGGTTTGGGGAAATCTGGGGAAGGGATCCGGTGCGGGACGACGCCAGAACCGAGGTTAGCGGTACAGTTCGGAGATGTCAAGTCAATATGAGGGTCTGTGTACAACGATACAATGTGAGCAACCTGGTATGTGCATGACAGCAAGATTCAGAATCATAGAGAAATTCGGCTGTATTGACTGAACGCTCAACGCCATCACCACGCCATAATCAGCTTTGGGATTACTCATTTCTTATTGCTTCTAGCCGGAAGAGTACCTGAGGACACAGCAGACCGACCGCGAAGAGACCCATAAACACGTGAGCACCCTGGGAGTGATGTGCTCTTTTAGCCTGGACACCCTTTCGAATGGTCGGAGTATAGTAGAGGAAAGAAAGATGCCATGAACCCAATGCAATCCACGCCAGACCACGTTACCGACACCGACATTATTCATCAGCTGCCGATATCTAGTATCCGAGGGAGGTGAGGTGCTCCTGGGTCTTGCTGTCGACGTTGGCCGTCTTTTTGGCCTCGGCCATCTGTCGTCGGACAGCCTTCTTGCGCTCGTAGTATGCGGCACCCTTGACCTTCCTGCGCTCCTCGAGACTGGACAAATGTTAGTGCTGAAGATAGCGATCGAATAATGTTGAACATACCGGGCAACAACGTCCTGGTACTTCCAGCCAAACTCATGGCCAAGACGACCGACGGTGCAGTACTTGCGGCCGGGCTTGAGCCTCAGCACCCTCAGGGCCTGGGGGACAACGACGCGCTTCTTCTTGTCGTAGGGAGCGGGAACACCCTCGAACGTCTTCAAGCGCTCCATGGCGGCGTTACCGCGGGCCGTCTTGTGGGGAATCATGCCGCGGACAGTTCGCCAGAACATCTTGGAGGGGGCGCGCAAGTGGAAGGGACCTGGTCGGGCGAGTTAGCAGATGTATACAGTGCCATCGCCAGTAGCTCGTGTTGTGACTGCGAGTGCGCTGGGAGGAGCGAGAGAACGTACCACCACGGGTGGGGTTGTAACGGGTCTGCTTGCGCATGAAAGCAGAGTACTTCACTATATGACCATGTCAGTTGTTGTTTTCCCACTTGGAGTGTCCCGAGCGCGCTTCGCCGGAGAGCAGACACATTGCGTTTTGTCGACCACACCATCTTCAACAGTGCACAGCCTCCAATCGCACCTTGTCTTGTATGCTCTCCACGTCGCGGCCCGTATTTGGTGGGTGAACGTACACTTCGCGCGGAAGAACTCGCCGGAGATGTTGAGGGCCTCACATCGCACGACGACGATCTTCTGGCCGTTGAGGAGCTGCTTGGCGACGGTGCTGGCGAGGCGACCGAGCAAGTGGCCCTTGCCGTCGATGACCTGAGCGGACTGTCAGCGAGACGTCCCATGCCTGTGTGGGTGTTGTGAGAAGCGCGGAAGGGCATCGCAGCGGCCAGCAGAGGCCGGCGCCTGGGAAAGCGGGATCGTGTAATCGGGGCGTACGTACAATGACGGGTTCGAAGGTCGACATGGTGCTCGAATCCGGGTTTGCTGTGAGGTTAGTTGTCGTGATGGAGCTCTCGATTTTGGATGCACACAGTTGTCGACAAGCGAATTTCCGAGTGCGCGCTAGGACCCTCGGAGCTTGCCGCATCGGGCGCTAGCGTGGCTGTTATCTTCTCGACGAACACACCAACTCACCATCATAGTACCATCATGCGCAACGATATCTTGCGACCGCATACGCTGAGAAGACGTCTTGTGTGTTCTCTTCAACACCATCTATCATGTGTGTAGCTATGGTTCAAGAAGTGCCGAAATCCACAAGCCGAACAATCACGATAACCTGAGCTGTGTTGCATCTTCAAAGTAGTATCCGTACCAATAACAATCATTGAAAGCTTCCTCCTACTGCTGCTCATTCTCGAATTCCCCTCCGCTCTTTCTGCCTTTACGGCCTTCGCGGATTTCCTAGCCTCCTGTGAGAGCGTATGGCACTCATTAGTAGGGCATCTGCAGAATGTTTTGGGTGGATATGTCAGCGCAACTCTTAAGTAAGAGACTGAAAGTGCAACCTTTTCGTAATCGACAGGTAGCGTGGAACATGTTCTCTTTTTTTTGCAAATGGGAACTTTCGAAAGACAACTACCTTTAGTCGTAGAACGAGAGCGCACCGTGGAGAGCTAAACAGGAAGCTGCCCACATTGAGGGTATGTAATTATATGTATGTGTTCATTTAATGTCCTACATGAGTTTGAGACTATGGGAAGACAAGAGGAGCAGTGGCCCCTAATGTATAAAGGGGTTTGGTTTTCAAAATGGAGGAGTCTCTGGAAGTACAAGGGAGGCACATGAGGTTGGTCAAGTATCGTGCTTGTTGTGGCAACGACGTTTGCTGACGTTCTTTACAAAAAGCAGGTGCGCCTTCCCTCTGAAAGCGAGGCTGATCTGCAACGGCAGGCGCACCCGGCGTTTTTCCAACGCAATTGCCACCCGCTCTTGCCTTCTTACCTGGGATTGACCATCGGTGGCAGGAATCACCCTTGTCCTCTTCCACCTCTTGAGCATCTTTGCTCACCTGTACTCTGGTGACTACATCTCTTCACGCAGCTTGGATGTCCACGCAAGTTCTAATAGGCGTTAATTTCTTGTTCTATTGTCTTTCCTCATACTGTGTACGATTGGAGCTCGCAGAAATACAGTGCGATCCTTCGACCTGCTCTCGAAGCCTTCACCTACCACGACCATCATCACCGCCCATTATACCGGTGCCATCATGACCTGCGCCGTGCTCTAACCAACAGCGTTCCTGCCCCCTACGCGCGAACCGTTGATCTGGGTACGTCTTAATTGACGCTCTCAGTCACTAGAGGTCTGCATTCCCAGATGTTCTGTTTGCACGAGGATGACAGCTATTGGCCGGGAAGACGTTCGTATACAAGTTGCTATATCGATCGTCATCGCGAAGGAGCACCTGTCCGATCTTAACGACAGCTGTCAGTTAGGAGCCAGGTGTTCTGCCCCAAGTTTTCCATCCCATCTTTCACGCAACTTTTCCAAATAGGACTAGTCTCTTCTTAGCGAGTACATCAGGTCTCTCGCTCCATAGCTCCAATACCACAATGATTTCCTCACTTTCTCGACCAGTAGCCTATTGACAACAGCCCTGCCATTTTGATAGATATCTATTTTGACTGGGGTAACATCCTGGCACTCAGGGTTCGGTCAAAGCCATGTGATCCCGTGTGTCATGCGCCACACCAGTTTACTATCGCACGGTCATCCTCTTCCTTGGCATCATGCATCGAATGTGAGGGCTGACCAGCCACGTTTCAATCGACCCACATAACTTCACTGCAAGGCCGTCTTGGCAGTGTGGCTAGTGTGTGGCTAGGATCTCAACCGACCTGGAAAACCAGGCAGAAAATGGCGTCAGCACCAGGCTTATGTACATCCGGCGGAGACATCATATTTGAAGATGGGAAAAGTTAATGCCTAAGCGATGCTCCTGGATGATTAAAATCAGCGACCGCGGCTTAGTCCTCACACTACCCGCACAAGCGCAGGGATTCCCGACAACCATCGTATGGCTCCCTCGTACCCGGATCAGTCTTTACGCGGTTGGTACTGCTTAACGTGTCAATATGACATGAAGTTTTTACCCTGCAGCTGAGAACAATCGCATTCGCGCCGCATGTGGTAAGAGTTGTGACGGTGAGATTGGGCGACGTGCCAAGCCCTCAGTCCTGCACTGTTTCAACACACGAAGATGATACAGCCGCACAACGAGCACCGCCTGATCAAATATACATATGACCCGATTGAAGCATATCTAGAGGATGTTTCTGCACTATGCATTCAATATTCTCTAACCGCTAGATAGTACACGGTGCATACATCAATGGGGAAACCGAAGCGGGCCCGCGGACCCACGCATTTGAAGACGATGCGTCGATTGACTTACAGTGGAGAGAGACGATGACAGCATACACAGTAATCTCGGCAATGCTCACATCTTATTGTTTGCGTGTCTTTCCTTGTCAAATCTTACCAAGATATGGCAGAAATATGTGCGACGTTCGAATCTCGGAAGGCGCCCAACCGCATAAGGGCAAGGCCCACCAGCCCCAATCAAGCCACGCTGTCAGCTTCGTGGCGAGTTTACCCGGCGCTAGAAGTTCTCACGAAGAGGCTGGTGCAGCAGTCACTAGGGCCTCGCTTTCGCACACACCCCGAAGGTCCGCGTCTGGGGTGGAATTGCAGTCTCTTAGCCACATGACGAGTCCCTTTTTACCCATGAACACGGGCGGGCACAAGCCCGAACGCAAGTCGCTGATCGTCGCTTGAAGCAGATGCTTTAGAGCGCACGACGAAGCATGGGAAGAACGAGCCGAACAGCGGACCAGGCTACTTTAGGGTGCGCCTCAATTGTGTGAAAAGCGTGCAGAACCCCAAGGATCAAGGTTTGCTGTACTGGTCTTGGAGTGGCGTCGGTGGCGCTTCGTCAGAACCCCTCACATTCGTCTCGTCCTATGGGCTTGGGCGCTGGAGCAATCGCATGACGCCACAGCTGCAGATTGGCGAATGGCTGTGCTCCAAGTCTTGGCGACTTTGGTGGTGCAGCTCCCGCTGTCTTGTACTAAACGCTTTTGGTGATCTTAATGAATGAGCTCGAGGACAGTGGGGGCAGAAGGGAGCGGTGTGAAGCAATAACGTCACGACATCAGCGAACAGCGTGCTTCATCCGAGCTCCTACATCGTTTTGGATCTTCAGGACGCTGGTCGCCGATGTCAAAATACTATCTAGAGGTCAGTAGTAGAAAGCGACTACTGCTCGGTGGGAATAAGGCTATTCGAATCCGGTGTCCAAGGGCGGGACGGTGCCATGCAACAGCGCTAAGACACCCCATTATAATCCTAATCCTTGACCCACCGCTTCTCCGCCGCTGACCGGCCTGTCAGGACTATCCACCAATTTACTCTTAGGCGCAGCATCCCCCAGCCACAGTCATGCTCCCCATCTGTCGCCATGGCTTCTCCAGTCCTTACCACACCTGAGGCTCTTCCAGACTACGGCCGTTTCGGTCAGTACGACGCTTCGCAACATGAGGACAGCCCCGAATATGGAGAGGAAAATTCGCCCAGCAATGACGTTGCCGACGATCAGGCACCCAAGCTTCAGCCTCTCCAAAAGAGGCGGCGTGTGACGCGCGCCTGCGACGAATGTCGACGTAAAAAGATCAAGTGTGATGGTAAACAGCCATGCACACATTGCACTGTATACAGCTATGGTATGCTTACAACCTCTCTACATCTATGCACGAAATGCTCGAGCGTATGCTAATTCTGCACAGAATGGTGAATATTCCCTTGTTGGATTTGCACGACCCGCAACTTATCGCTGATTCACTCCCAGCACTTATGACCAGCCATCGAACCGTCGACGGAATGCGACTCCTCAGTACATCGAAGCATTAGAAAGTCAGCTGAAGCGTGCTAAAGCTCTGCTGCACGTTGTGCTGCCAACAGTGGACTTGAATGACCCCAGCATCGACGCTCACCTCCAAAGCGGATTATTATCCCAGCTACCTTTAGCAGCACCGCGACCAACTGTAATGCCCATGGACATACGTGCTCCACAACAACATGGAAATCCGCCTCCGGAAGAGATGCCCGACTCTCATCTCGAAGCAATGGTGAAAGCTACCGGTCAGCTCGACCTCGACGAAGAAGGGAACTGGGACTATCAGGGTCACTCATCCGGATTGAGCTTCATGAGAGGACTACGGCAATTTGATGACATGTTCCAAATTCCATTAGATCGATCTCCATCTCTCAGACATCGTATTATGTCGCAAGATCCACCGTCCCCAAGCTCTGCATTGTCGGTGGCGGGGTCCTCCACTGCACTACCGCCTGGTGTAGACCTACCGAGCAAAGAGGACGCTCGGGTTCTGTGTGACAGTGCTATAATCGAATACAGCGCTATGCTCCGAGTTGTCCACCTTCCTACCTTCTACAAGCAACTGGACCGCATTTATGAGATATCCCCCGAAGACTATGGCAGCGCAGACACTAGCTTTTTGCCTTTGCTATATGCGGTGTTTGCACTTGGTAAACTGTTCTCCGAACATGATGAAGGGTTTGATGTAGCGGGCTATGATGCACTCACGGATGAGGGGTAAGCAGTGCTCTCGATGAAAAGAAGATCACTTTTAGCTGACATGATCTAGACTAAAGTACTTCGAAGCCTCCCGAGCGCTCCTAGACATTACGGACTGCAGAGACTTGACTTCACTCCAAGCCATCATATTCATGATTCAATTTCTGCAATCATCGGCCAAACTCAGCACTTGCTACGCTTACATAGGGGTCGCTCTACGCTCAGCAATGCGCATGGGACTACATCGTTCTTTCAACGTAACCTTCACACCGATCGAAGCCGAGACACGAAAACGCGCATTCTGGGTAATCCGGAGGATGGACACGTATGTCGGTGCGATGCTCGGGCTCCCTCGATTCCTGGAAGACGAAGATATCGACCAAGACTGGCCCGTGGAGGTCGACGATGAGTACATTACAGAAACGGAGATTTTGCCAATGCCGGAAGGGAGCATACCGGTGATGACTGCGTTCAATGCACATACACGGCTCGTACAGGTGTTGAATAAGATCTGCAAGTACGTGTATCCAATCAAAGGTACACAATCAGGCGGAAAGAACTCCGTCACGTACACAGTCGGCTACTCTAAGATCCGAGAGCTTGAGCAAGACCTTGCACAGTGGCTACATGAATTGCCTATCGCACTCAAGCCAGGCGGAGAAGCTCCACCTATAATCAAAAGGTAACCATCATAAAGACGCAGCTTGTTGTGGCTACTAACATCCGACAGGGTCCAACAGCTCCTTCGCATGGCATACGGACACGCACAATTACTCTTATACCGACCCTTCTTGCACTACGTTTCGCAATCCTACAACGACAAGAGGGTCGACCAGAGGGCATTCGCTTGTGCCTCTGCCTGTGTGAACATATCCCGCAACATCATTCACATCTCTACGGAGATGCGTCGGCGGGGGTTACTGGCTGGAGCTTACTGGTTCTCGATGTACACGACCTTTTTTGCCATTGTCTCGATTCTGTACTTTGTGTTGGAGAATCCTACAAGTTCTACTAGCTTTGAGCTGCTACGAGATGCCATGGAGGGCAAGGAGGTGCTCGAGTATTTTGCGAAGAGGAGTTTGGCGGCTGATAGGTGCAGCACGGCACTGAAGGTAAGAAGTCCTGAAGGCTTCAAAGTCAGTGTCTTTGCTAACTGTTTGGCGTAGGGCATGTTCGAGAGGCTCCCTGAGTCGATCAGGCATGGCGGAGAAATTATTGCGTCCAAGAAACGTCGACAAGGAAGTTCTCCACAATCTGCTTCATCGCGCCCTATGTTTCTCACACACGATGCCCTATCGCCACGCCGTGCGAGCACTTACCCTGAAAGCACACCTCACGCAAAATACGCTGGACAAGCACAATCGTTGCCTATCTCTAACGCACACTTTGCAAGCCTTGGTTTGGACCCCGTCTACGGGTCGTCACCAGCTTCGAACACGAGCCTTTACGACGCAGTACCTGACCTCACGCCGACTTCATCCAACGACAGCCTTCCGACCTTCGGTATCCCACCTACACACCACCCACAGCAAAACTCACCGTTCCCTGCGACGCCACTGCCTAGTTCCTTCGCCGATCCATCCGGTCTGAACGTTCCGATCTCAGACATGTCAACCATGATGTTTCCGTCGGCCGACCCTCTAGCCTATCCAAACCAACCCATGACCGCCTTTGAAAACAGAAACCCACAAGCCTTTGAGCGCCGAACCGCCACTTCCATAACCGGCTCCATCCCCCACCAAATGCCCGTTATGGACAACAAAGCGCATCCCGCAATGTACGCGCCTACCATCATGCCCGGTCGACGGTTCAACGACAATGAGGCCCAGAGTTTTGTACCGATGCCGATGTACCTCATGCAAGGCTCACAACCATACCGAGGATACCCGCCACAGCCTGGCGCTCCACATATACAGATGTCGGGACCGAACATGCAGTTTGAAGACTTGATGAGCAGTGAGGAGTGGACGCAGACGTTTATGGATCCTGCGCTGGGGATGGATGGTGCAAGGCCGCCGCAGCATTACGGACTGCAGGGGCCGGATATGGGAGGGTGGCGCTGAGGGGCTCACAACGGCCGATTTCCTTTGATTCTTAGCGCATTTTTTATTTCGACATTCGCCGGAGTCCAAAAGTACGATATCCACGAGCCCAACTGGCTGGTTGGTACTGAGACGATCAGGAAGTACTACCCATGCAAGATTTCTGTCTGTTTGCATTTCAGTCCTTTTTGTTTCAAAGACATCTGGCTTTTTAGATGTCCATTATGGTTGTCATATATGTCGCTATACCCAGTCCCACAAAGGGCTACCAAATGCGGGTGCTCTCCATTCGAAGGACGGCCGATGAGGAGGAGAATGAAGGGCAGGTGGATGGTGTCAGCGACGACGTATTAGCAAATTGAAGTAACCTATCTTGAAACTTTATTTATGGCATATCTAGTCATCAACAATAACACTACAAGGAACTCAAAACTCCAAGACGTGCTTTAAGGGATGCGATGTGTCTATAGGCGCGTGTAGAAGATGGAAGAAGCGGTACATGGAGTAGCAGACCCAATGAGGCTAGCGCCACGCGCCACAATGTGGCTGTCCCTGGGATAACAGCAACGTCATTGTTTCCTGGTTTGGTTCACGAAACTGCCCACTTTGTCATTTTGCTTTGTTTTCCTTCACACGTTGCGCGGCCAGGACACGTCCCTTTTCCCTTCTCTCGCCTGAGGAGCTAGATAATCGTTTTCTTCCTCGGCCTTCCTGAGCACCACAAACCCGACTTGCCATCTACCACCACGACAAACCTGACAATGGCAACACGCCGCAAACCCGACGACTCCATCAACGGCGTCCCCCTCACCGCAGGCATGCCCAGTGCTACAGTCCGCTCCCCGACTCCCTCAGCGCGCCGCTCGCCCTTCCTCCCCACGCGCCTCGAAGCCCAGCTCATCGCAGTCTACCCCTTCACGCTCCTCCTCGGCAGCATATTCAGCACCCTCTCGCCCGCCACGCGCAGCGCCCCCTACTCAGCCACTCTGCAGTCGCACCCCTCGGAATTTGCACCTTCCTACTTCGCGCAAAAGAAGAACGTCTTCAACGTATACTTTGTCAAGGTCGGCTGGTTCTGGACCACGCTCGCCTTCGCAGTCTTCGTTACCTTCCACCCGGGGTTCGGCCAGGGTGCAAGTGCGCGGCGGGTGCGGGCCGTGCTCAGATATGGCGTTGTGACGACGTGGTGGTTTTTCTTAACGCAGTGGTTTTTCGGCGCGCCGCTGATTGATCGCGGCTTCAGGTTTACAGGGGGGCAGTGCGAGATGCTGAGGGATGCGGGGGCGAGGGAGGGCATGAGCGATACGCGCGAGTTCATCACGGCGGCGACGTGCAAGGCTGCAAGGGGCACGTGGAAGGGCGGTCACGATATCTCGGGACATGTCTTCCTGCTCATTCTGGGTAGCTCGCTGCTGTGGCTCGAGTTCCTTCCCGCTCTCACGCGATTGGAGGGTCTGAGGGATGGGAGGTTGATTACGCTGCCAGACGGCAAGGTTGCGAGTGTGGCCGTGGAGAAGGAGCTGGTTAAGCAAGAGGGCGAGGCTACGGCCAGAGGTGTCAAGTTCGCGCTCGCTGTTGCGGGCATGATGTGCTGGATGTTGCTCATGACGGCTGCCTACTTCCACACGTGGTTCGAGAAGTTTACGGGCCTTCTCGTTGCGTTTGTGGGGCTGTGGACCGTGTACTTCCTCCCAAGAGGCGTGCCGCAGCTCAGGGCGTGGTTGGGCATGCCTGGTGTATGAGGCCATTGATCGGCGGGCATTCGATGTATCACGACGAGTTGACGAACTAAGTGCATCAAAATGAGCATAGGCAGCGTAGTATTTTCTAGCTGCATGTAACGTGTTCCACCACTGAGCCGCGCACACCACTGAACGCGCGCACCTTAGCCAAGACCCCAGCACCACCTACCACCCATCGCAATGCCTCAACAACCTAATCTCGAGCTGCTTTCTTGTGAAGATAGAGTAATCCTTGCTATCCAAATAATTAAATCCAACGCGACAATGAGCGTCCGACGCGCTGCTGCTGCCACACAACGTTCCTGAAACCACTCTTTGCAGCCGACGCGCTGGTCAAACTTCATGACGTAATATCCACCACAATCAGTGCCGGCTTATAAAGCATGAAGTGGAGGCGCTTATACAATATATAAGGACACTTGATGCGCAAGGATTTGCCCGTATGTTTAACAGCGTACTCAATATGGCCAACCAGCTGCTTGCTGTACATTAGGGAGGTGTCATTAGAGTCAACTAGGTATATCAACTGGTTACCCGGCGTCCTGATGAAATAGTCTGTTGGTTTGTAAACGGGTACCGAAGAAATGCAGCTTTAGCTCCCAAATTCAGGCTCCAGTCATTAGGGGGCCTGCGGCGCTAGAAAGATAAAGGAATATTATTCAACATGAGTGAAAGTTCATTGTCTACTGCCTTGTGATGTACATGGGGTTGAGGTATACCTCAACGAGCGGAAGATCTACCTAATGGTAACCTCACAAGCATTGCAGAATGTGTTCTCCTCTAAATCCATCTCCGACCTCCAGACCTCATGACCGCCGTTACCCACACACCACATCTTCCGTCGTTCATTATCTATGTCGATCCCGTGGTTGCACCAGATGCACACATTGATACCAGGAGTGACGCAGTAAGCAATAGGAACTGGATCACGATTGTAGAATGGAGCTGGTGCAAGACACTCAAACCATGTGCTACCTTCACTATCCTCCTGACTTGCTACTACGCTAAGGTTGTTGCAATATTGATCCAGATTAACCGGCATAAGCCCAGCAACATAGCTAGACTGACCAGGGGCGGCGGCGGCAATAGCATCAGAATGAACTGACACCGTCGAACGTGGCTCACCAGAAGGCGCGACGGGGTCAGAAGCCAGTATAGGGATTGTCATTTGACTGGCACGACCACCGAAAGAGCTGGGAAACGACGGCGGAAGGTCTTCATCTTCGTTGTCATTGCTTCCGAAGGAAGCTTTTCAGCCGCAGAGTGACCGTCAAAAGATTTGAAGCGCAAACTGCGATTGGTTCAATAAAACCTCTTGTGATTGGTCACATCAATGTTGCAAGTTTTACATAAGCAGCATGTGATCTATCCATTGTCGATTTAGGTCAAGTATCCGTCGGACAAGTGCCTCCTCCTCTAGCATATCTAGCTTCTTTAAATTAGGCTTGAAATCGCGTCGTGGGAGGGCTCCG
>ML976045.1:145050-167436 GCA_010015635.1 Clathrospora elynae
TGTATGTATGTATGTATTCATTTAATGTCCTATATGAGTCTGAGACTATGGGAGGACAAGAGGGGCAGTAGCCCCTCTAGTAAAGAGGTGGTGGTTCTCAAGAGGGTGTGATCTCTGAAAGTACAAGGAATGTTGAGGGTTATGACCCTAAATTCTTCAAGGACTTGATTTGATTTGATTTGGGATCGATCAAATAATTGCAAATCGATTTGCAAATCGATTTGATTGTTGACAACTCTGCCTGCGACCGCCACGCTCACCGGCTTCAAGAAGTGAGACGCACAAGATCCGTTGCCTTGCCGAATCGCTGGCAACATCTTGATATCGGATCCTGCGAAGAGTTGTGCTGATGACCGGGAGGTGACCATCCTTTTTTCTAGAGAAAGAGCATACGGCCTGAGTCTCCCTCCCAGGCTGACCTTCATCTTCGGATGTCGCACACATGACTCCAAACAGCATCGACGGATATCCACCGTGCTCTTCATGTTGCGCTCCGATTGATGAAGGGTCTCATCGAATTTGGATTGAGAAGAAAATCGAAGCTTTATTGTATCACGACCGCCGGTCTTAGGTCCATTGTAGTCTACGAGACGGGACGTATGACCTCGGCGCGGCTCTCAGTCTCAATGCTTTTGCAAAAGCATCCGTTGCGCTTTTCCGGGATTTTCGCCCCATCATGGCCAGATTCGACTTCTGCAGAGATGCGCCGTAACTACACATCATCTGTGGCATTCGCGTGCACCAGGTTCGAGGCTGTGAGCCTGTGCATGTGGTTGTCATTAGCGTTGTTCCGCACTCTCGCTCACCACCACAAAAGACTATCGCGTACTTGCGCCAAATTTTCACTCATACCTTCCTTTCCGACACTAAACCGCAGGCTCGGCGCAACCCAATACCAGTCCCATGGCTCGCGCCTACCCTCAGCCCCACGTTATGAAGGTCAGCAACATCGGCCACGAGCTCGCCTCGCGTGTGCCGAAACCTGGGGTAAGCCCGACGGGGCGGTCAGAAGGTGGTGTTGCTTCGCGAGCTCTGATTGGCTGCGGAGGACAAAAGAATTTTGTGCCGATCGCAACCGGTTTGCACCCAAGCAGAACCGCCCGCGTGTGTGACATCAGCTGGACCCTGCATTCACGCTTTCCAAGGCGTTCAACGCACGGTGGGTCAGTGTTTATATAATGCCCTTGATATATATCTGTGTGACGTACCCGACCTGAGATGCAATATCCAAGATTATTTGTCGGCCCTGGATCTTTTTAACGTCAAATTCTTCCGCATTCAAACATCCTATCCTGATACATTATCGACCAGCGCATCGTTACACTTACTATTCGCGAGCTTCTGCACATCCACCATGAACGCTTTCAGGAAGTTTGTCAACAAGCGCTACCAAAGGTTCCAGAAGAGCAATAAGAAAGTCCAGACACCTTCCAATCCAGCAACCGATCCAAATGTCGGTAGCGAAAAGCGCGCAGCAGCTCCACAAGCCAACGAAGGACAACAGCAAGTGCTAGCCAATGCCGCCCCCGGTATGCTACAACTAGCTTTACAGAACAAATCCAACTCGAGCAATGTTTACGCATACATCACCGGCCTTGCTCTCGAGCGCAACAACACGCCAGTCTTTGTGCAGGCCAATGGCCAGGACATTTACTATCCCATCTCGCCCAAAGAGATCCAGCAGCCTCTACAATCGGATGTCGCGATCCCACTTGGCGCACCAGGCAATACCGTCAACGTGAGGATCCCGAAAATTGCTGGCGGACGCATCTGGTTCAGCATTGGCGCGAAGCTCACTTTTAAACTCAATCCGGGCCCCGCAGTCGTCGAGCCCAGCGTGACGAACTCGAGCGATCCGAACTTCAACCTCGACTGGACGTTCTGCGAGTTCACCTTCAACGATGCACAGCTCTTCGCCAACATCAGCTACGTCGACTTCATCAGCATACCTATCTCGCTCAGTCTCACCAGCACCCAAGGCGCCACGCAGACCGTGCCTGGTATGGGAGCGGACGGATTCCAGAGAGTCGTCGATGAGCTCCGTGCTCAGGCACAGCGCGATGGCCGACCTTGGGATAAGCTGATTTACGAAGTCAACGGACGGCCGCTGCGCGTGCTGAGTCCGAACAACCTTCTTGTTGGGAACGCGAGTGCGTGGGGCAATTACTGGGATGGCTATGTCCAAGCTGTGTGGAACAAGTACCGCAACGAAGATCTTACCATCAACACGCAAGCCGCAGCCGGCAACGTGAAGGGACGCGTGCAAGGGAACGAGCTTCAACTCGGCGTAGCAGGCAACTTTTCCCCACCTTCCGTGAGAGACATCTTCACCTGCAGCACGGGACCTTTCGCAACGGGATCAAATCAGGCGCGCAATGCAGTCATCCCGCGACTCGCCGCTGCTTTCAACCGCAGCATCCTGCTGAACACACCAGACAACCTGTTCCCGAACGGCAGCAATCCGAGTGCGTACTACAAGGATGTGACCACGAACCACTACTCGCGCATCGTGCACGAGGTGCAGCGCGATGGAAAGGGTTACGCGTTCCCATATGACGACGTGGTACCGGATGGCGGTAAAGATGTTGCGGGGACTGTCTCTGCTGGTAACCCTACACTGTTTACTATTGCTGTTGGTGGGAACTGAGTAGGCTGCCATGTTGGTATGGATTGGAGTACGACGTGGCGACCAATTTGCTTGTTAATTTGCCTTCGTATATAGTTAGCCTTCTTGATTGTACACTTTTTGTGAGCTTAGTAGTGTACATAGTTGGCCTGCGGTACATACCCGAAACCCGAATGAAGACAGTGTATATATACATATCCCTTCCTTTCGCACTCGTGCTTGCACACGATGGTATCGATTGCTGTGAAAAAGCTACTTTGATTTCTCTAGTTAGCCTGAAAGCGGTAACACGTAAGGCTCGATGAGTGAGGTGCTAAAGTCGAGGCGGGAGAAGAGAAAATGCATATGTTTATTGCTTCTTCAAATGATATAGACCCTCAAATGCATGAATTTGCAATCGCTTGATAATTATAAGCCTGTACAAGGCGTCAAGTGACGAAGAAGAGGAGTTGGTTGTATTACAAGTTATGTACAATGCGGACAATATACAGACGAGATTACCTAAGGAAACTAGCCCGGGTAGGCTGACAATCATGGTACAGCTACAACCTCTGCCTGGTCTGCGGTAGACTTGTGTAAGGTGTTTGCGGCAGGAATCAGATATATAGGTATAGTGTGACGATTTTTGAGGTGAGGACGTTCCGTGCAAACACGTGTGTTTGTTTGCCGCTCCTTACATGTCTCCATGAGCACCTTCTACTCCCAAGCTGCATCATAGACACGTCATATAAATAGACCCTTCCTGCAGCCAGATACACACACACACACACGAACAAAACACGATAGACAACAGAATACAATTCACTTTGCTCTCATGCTCAATCCTGCCTGCACCGCAACACATAGGTTTGTATTAAGATGAATCCTTAAGGAGTTTTCCAGGCTCCATAAGGGAGTTATATACAAGTACGGCATGCAGCCTAACCTAGGCCGGGCCGTTGTGGTTCCGTAAGCTTCCCGTGGGGTGAGCCGAGGGGTTGGTGGCTAGGATACCGTGACAACTTGCCAACAAGCAAGTGGCTTGAAAGCGCTTTCTTGATTAGCTTGATTATGTAATCAAATGTTGCAGTGTATGTATGCAGTCGGCAAAGGGTAAAGGTACAAGGCAGTGAATCAAAGTATGAAGTGTATTCGTTGTGTCTGTTCTGTTGTCCGTGTTTTGCTGTTGTGGCCACCTTTTGTATGGCCACAGATGTGGTCTGTTTTCATGACGTATCTATGATGTATACGTGTGTGGAAAGTGCTCATGGAGATGTGTAAGGAGCAACGAGCAAACGCACATGTTGCACGAAAACGTCCTCACCTCACAAACCGTTGTCAATAGGACTAGGTGTCGAACATGGGGAAATGCGTGATGTATTGACTATGGGGACGAGAGCTCCATATATGCTGGGAACTCGGACAACCGTATCACAGGTACAAACGCCTGGAAGGTTGTCGAGCACTATACCTGAGGCAGAGATCATACGATAGGTGGCAACCCTCCCGTAGGTAGCAAACAGGCTCGGGTATGCATGACTCGGGTACATACATACCTCGGGCACAGAACCCAGAAGGCCATAGATGTCAATAGGCTACTAGTCGAGAAAGTGAGGAAATCACTGTGGTATTAGAGCTATGGAGCGAGAGACCTGATGTACTCGCTAAGAAGAGACTAGTCCTATTGGGAAAAGTAGCGTGAAAGATGGGATGGAAAGCCTGGGGCAGAACACCGGGCTCCCAACCGACAATAGAGTACCGTGGCTGACAACCGTCACATCAAACCTTCAAGCCAAGCTGTTATTACAAGTTGTCAGACATGGTGCTCCATGACCTTCTGTACGTTTGTGCCCGAGGCATGTTTGTGCCCAAGATATGTTTGTGTCTGAGACATGTTTGATATCTACGGTGCTCCGCGGCCTTCTAGATGTTTGTGCCCTGATTATCAGCGTATAGATAGAGCCCTCATCCCCATAGTCAATACATCACGCATTGCCCTATGTTCTTCACTTGGTCCCATTGACACAAGTTATGTACAATTGGGGAAATATATAGACGAGATTACCTAAGAAAACTAGCCCGTGTAGGCTGACAATGAGATCTCGAGTACTGACGTTCCGTTAGCGTTTCTGATCAGGAATTGAAGCAAAAAGGCGGCCATACAGCGTTGAGATGCGGCGCCGTAGCTATCTTTCTTCCACGTTTCGAGCTAGGCTTCCATAAACTGCTCGTGCATGAGTGTTTGTCCATAAGACAGCGGCAGATGTAGGGCGTCGGATGTGAACAGCGTGTCTTGTATTTGATCATCAATCTGTCGCCAGGAGATCCGGTGACCGAGAGTCTCATCCGACTCGTACTCTCGGTATTGCTTCAACTTCTGGGCCCACTCTGCCATGTAAGATGTGTGCTTCAGAAGGTTCGGCTTCTGAAGCCCCGCTGCGACCCTGGAGAGTATCAGCCTAGGCTGCAGGAACATAGCCAAAATCAGTACTCACATTGACGACAGGTAACAACAGCCAAGAAAAGCCCGATGTGGTTCTCGCTGCTCTTCAGGGGATAGCGGTGGAGGTTTGGGTCGGTGCGGGAGGTTTAGTGGCTGGTAGTCCTGGTGCAGGCCAATGTCGAGCGCCAACCCAATCACAAGATAGTGCACGAAAAAAATTGCTGAGTCTTGTGGCTGAACGCAAAATGATACCTAGACGCATGAGCGGAGTCCTGTCAGCCTTTGTGGACACACTTACCACGACAAATACAAGAGTATGCTCTGAACTAGTCCCAGTGTTCTTCGTGGGTGGATGATTGTACAGGTCGCCAGCTCCGTGCGATAGATACCGTCGAGCTGCATCTGGCGTGCATGAGCCTTCCAGGAAGCTACCGTTATTATGGCTAAGAAGAGCATCGGCTTGCTCGCATGCAGTTCACTGGCTGTCTCACTTTGAGGTACAATAACGAACGGAAATGAAGCCGACCTTATTCTGTATTCCACCAGGAGAGCACTCGCTTTGCCAGTGGAAAGGAGTCCCCGAACTAATTTGTTGTCTATCTGTGCTTCAGATTGTTTTGAAGGTCGGAAGAAGCCCTCCGGAGCCTGACTAACGTCCTCGCGATCACCAAATTCGTGTATGTTGCACATTATTTCGAGATACTCCCGATCGGCTTCAGCTCCAGTCGGCGTTGACTCATTGCTCCGTTCGGACTGCAATATAGCGTGCTCGAATGAAGGGGCCGGTATCCAGCTCCTGGCACAAACGGCTCCTTTTTTTCGCCAGACTTCCTGTCTTGTCTTCCGAGCAGGTGTTGAGTAGCTGGCAGCAGCTGGCTCTAGTATAGGCTCGCTATCAACTGCATTGAAGAATTTTGTAACTAAACCATCAATCTTCAGCTCGACTTGGGCAATGCGCCTTTATGAGGCTTAGTCTGGTGTATAATCGAAATGCAAGATGACCTACGATGGCGCACGCAGCTTCTTCGCTCGGCGCGGAGCATCCGCCCAAACACATTCTTTCCGAGAAGCAAATCATTTATCGCGCGATCAGCTTTTCGAACAATTCATTCGTAAGTTATCGGTTTATTGGGCTGGCTGTGGTTGGCAGAAGCGTACCTTTGGCAGGTCCCGGCATGGTTGCTTGGTAAACAACGCGTTTTAAGAATCTGGCATCGCTGACATGCTTACAAAGTTCGCGATAGACTCGCCCTAGTCCCGGATGAGGGTTCAGTGTTTTCCATCCGATGGGATGACGCAATATGGACACTGGAAAGGCGATGAAGGTGATGAAGAGAGATGGGACGGGAGGGAAGGTGAATCCGTAGGCCGTGCCGCGCTAGTGACTCAGCCAGGCTACCCCCAGCGATTCAGCTGTCGAGTCGACCCTTCCCCATCGCGACACCTCTTCCCAATAGGATTGGCATCACGACCCTGGGACTCATTACCGGCCATTCCAAGAGGGATCCAGCTGGTCCTCTCCTGGGTCGTTGAGAAGAGTCCATGCTGCGGGCATGTTGCATCAATGATGAGCAGAAGCAGCGACTGGATCTGAAAATAGATGGGAAATATACGTTTCTGCAATTTTGTAAAGGCCGATTGTGGAAGACTGCGGTTGGCAGTTTTGGTCGTTGCGAAGGTCTGGTACAATTGCGTTCTAAGAAGCGTGGAATATGCGAAGAGATGGACAGGCGGGAGAATGGACGAGAAAATTGACGACAACGGCATTCATGTTAACACACTACTCACTGATGCCGTTTGCGATATATGTCTTATCATCGCTTGTTAATTCTGTTAACTTCCGCTGCCGCCTGGGGAGGCGGACACGGATTGGAAGTTACATCTTGTTTTGCAACCGTGCCTGTCGGTCAGGCTGCATATACACGCATCGTACGTCCGACCGCTGTTACATATCATGCAGGCTTCCCCGCCCTGATTAACGCACTCAGCGTCTCATTCCTCTGCGTAAACCTCCCAAAGTCCTCCGGATACTTCGCTACCAGCAAATCGCTCACTATCCTCGCAAACACCACCTCGCCCCATGGGTTCAAATGCGTTCTATCCTTCTTCTCCTCGCCCCAATTGTATCGATCCGCCTCTTGCTGGCCAATCGCATTCACATAGTCCGTCGACGCCTTGTTCAGGTTAACGTAATGCAGGGAACCAGCTTTGGCGACTTCAATAGCAATTGCCGTCTCGTTGGCGAGGTTTTCAATCACCCGCTTAGTAGTAGTGTTGAATGTACGTCGGGTAAGAGGCGTCACGAGGATGGGAATCCCTCCTGCGACTTGCACCTCACTGGCGAAAACTCCAAGGTTGGTGCGGAAGTCTATCAGCGAGACGCCTGAGGTGGGCTTCTGGTCGTTGTGGCCGAACTACAGTCTTTGAGTCATACGACCACGCGTATCGATTTTCCACGACATACCTGGATTGTTACGTAGACGGCATAGTCGTTTTTATAGTTCGCAATGTCTCTGGTGACATTGCCCCAGTCTCCTCCATCGCGGAAACTCTTCGTGGTCGCGCCGCTGTGCCCATAGTTGTGCCCCGATGAGCCGTTGGCGACCGTGGTGGAGAGGAATGCATCGCCCCAGCCGCCATCATGTGCAGTAGTCGAGTCACCAGCTAACAGCCAGTATACCGGCTTCGCGACGTATTTATTTAAGGCGGCGGGCGCTGCAAGGGCAATTGGAATTAGGGAAAAGAATACGCCTAGCATGTTGGCAATAGTAATGATGTTAGAAAGGCAAACCGCGGTTGGGTTCGAGCTCTCTTTACATGATTTATCTCGCAAAATCCCTCGAGAAATTATCCGTTGTCGCAACAGGAAGTTCCTTCGAATCATCGTAAGCTTATGCCATTCCGGAATTGATGTGCATGGGTTATAGATGAAGCGGCTAGTATGATTGCGGGGTGCGCTGCCGATCTTTCCTTACCTCGCGACATCTTGGACCGAGACTAATAGAGAAACAAAGAGAATACGGGTTTTCAGGCCTCATGGTGTTAATGCATCGGCTGTGCATTTATATGAATCGTCGTCAGGTTGTGCAAGGGTCGGTGTTGGTCGGAGCGGCCAGAGACATAGAGCTAAGGTGTAGAGATATGCTGCCCAGAAAAGCGTGGAAGATATACACTGTCTCTTTTGAACAACCGCGTGTTGTGAGAAGAAGACACTTTAGTCTGCTACGGCAATGACACCGGCTACTATTCAGAGCTTATCTGTAACCCTCCCCATCGTATCCACCACCAGTCCATTTCCTACCTTGCGCATCTTGTGAGCTTTTTGTATCGTGTAATTCATTTGTGCTCGATGCTGGGGTATCCCAAGACCCATATTGGCTACTATGGGACGCGCTGTTGGTGTAGAGACTGCTCTGTTGCGGATAAGGCATATACTCCCGTTCTACTGACGGTGGCGTGTAAGGCGTATACTGTGCAGATGCAGGTGCCTGTGATGCTAAAGGGTAAGGGTGAATGAATTGCTGTGACCATCGCGGTGGCAGTGGCGGTGGGTAGCCTTGTGCAACAGTCATAGGGACATGGTATGCAGCTGGCCTGGAAATTTCTGCGGCATAGTCGTGCTCTGATATCGATCGATCTATCGGTGCATTTGGATTTGGGTACCTGGACTGTCGCTTTTGCTGCTGATTCCCACCGGAAGCTTCTGGACTTGCGACTGGCTTGCGATTCACAGCTCTGTTCCCGGTCTTGCTTTGCCTCTTGAGTGTATGATCCACGCTAAGAGGAGGGTTATTCGACTTTAGTGTACTGGAGACTAATTCGATTGGGTACTGCCTCTCCGGCTGTGAATGTGAAATCGAATATTGTGGTAGCTGAGACGCTTCAGGTGACTGTACTCGATGCAGTGAAGACGATGGGGATGTGACTTGTTGGTTGCCGAACGGAGGAGCCGTGTACGCATTATACGCACGAGCTACCATTGGAGGCTGGCTTGGTTTTCCATATGAGGTCGGTTGTCCCGCGCGGCCCGCCCTCAAGTGGGAGTGCTGGCTCCATGGCTCCTGTGAGTGTTGGCCATACGAGGAACCATATCTCTCGTTCTCAGTCAGCCCATCGAATAACTCATACGTTGCTACAGAAGGCTTCGGCGGCACCGGTAGAGGAGGTGCCCGGATGCTGAGACTGTGTGGAGTTTCGCGGTGTTTGACAGTCCTAAATCGTTTGATGGACGGGTTGCGATTGCAGCGATCCATAGCCTCCTTCAACGACTTTTGAATCTTGGTTACTTCGGACAACTCCTCCTCATGTTCTAAATCGGTCACACTATCCTCGTCTGTTAGCCCTGTCACTGATATATTGTCGCCCTCCCAGTCTTCTTCTTCATCGTCTTCGTCCTCTTCTTCGTCCTCGTCCGCGTCCGCATCGTCTTCGTCTAAATCTGAATTGTAACTGTCTGCTTCAGGGGCATCAAGTGCTTCCCCTGCAGATCCACGGGTCGGATGTCGGGCGTAGATATTGGCGCCCGCCTTGAGAAGGGCATCGACACAGGCCGACTGGCGATAAGCGCATGCTTCCACGAGCGCCTCGTCAAGTAGATGATCCGGAGGTTTCATTTCGATGAATTTCTCGAGAAGTGCTTTGTTGCCTCGAATGGCAGCAGCAGTGATGGCGCTTCCATATCTACCGCCGTGAAGTCTGAAATCGGCTCCAGCATCCAATAATCTGCTAACAAAATCGATTCGGTTGAAGTAAGAGGCTGCGATGAGAGCGGTATGGTATTTCCCGTCGCAGTGGGTGACGAGACCAACGGCGCGATCAAGGATATCTTCAATCATCTCCAGGTCCGCCTTCATCGCGGCTGCCTGCAGTGCATTCCCATATTTTCCGCCTTTGGCGTACGCGTCAGCCCCATGTTCTATCAGCATGCGCATAATTTCCAGGCTTTTGCCATAGGCTGCTGCTGCTACAGTTGAGCCATGGAGACCACCAAGAGCTGTAGGGTTGGCACCGTTTTCGAGCAAAAGTTTTACCACGGACAAGTCTCCGGACTGTGAAGCGGCCAAGATAGGAAATCCATGAAGCCCGCCTTCTACGTTCACATCAGCCTGGTGCTCGAGAAGCAGCTTGGCGATTTCATGGTACCCGCCAGCCACAGCTGCAGCAAGTGCCCCACCAAATTTGCCACTAGCCACTTTAACATTCACAACAGCGCCTTTTCTCAAGAGTTCTTCGACGACCTGGAGTGAGCCAGCAGCACAAGCAGCCTGAAGAGCAGTGCCGTATTCACCTGAAATGGGTTCTGTGGTGGTGATATTAGCACCGGCGTTAAGTAAAATGCTGACGGTTTCGACATCGTCGGCCCATGCCGCAGCTTGCAAGGCAGTTCCATACGGCCCGCCGATTGCGTTGATATCCGCTCCCGCCTGGAGTAATACCTCGCAACAATCTTTGTCACCCCCGGCACTAATAATTTATCAGTATCTATCAAATCAAGAATAGTTATAGTGTGCTTACGCGGAGGCGTGAAGTGCCGTGCCGTAATTCTTGCTGGAGATGTTCACATCAGCTTGGTTGGCCAGCAAGAACCTAAGACCTTCAGCATCGCATGCAACTGCACAATTGATCAAAGCCGTTGTGCCGTTATCGCAGGTTGCATTGACGTCTGCAACATTCTTCAATATGAGTTTCAAGTCGTCCTTCGCAAGAGTCGAAGCAGCCAGAGAGATAACCGGCCATTTATCCGTTCCGCCTCTGACGTTAACATGGGCACCATGTTCCAGGAGTATTCTGGTAGCAGTACTGTCACCCTGGTCGACTGCAGCGATGATAGCATATGAGAAGTTTCCACCAGACGCGTTGACGTCTGCTCCCTCTTTGATAAGAAGGCGAATTGTGTCTTCGTCGCCAGTTTCAACAGCGGCTAGTTTGGACGCATTAGCGAGCGTCAGAAGTCTACTAGACGAGAATCATACCTTGTAACTCATTCCCATAGTAGCCGATAGGCTCAGTATTGATCTTAGCACCATGTTTGAGCAGCAATTCGACGTTATCAACATCACCAAACCAAGCGGCCGCCTGCATGATGTCAGTATTAATGTCTCTGTGCGCATTATGGAGAAACTCACCTGGAGGGCAGTTCCATACTCTCCCCCACGTTTGTTGACCTGGGCGCCTTTCGCGAGTAACGCCTCCATGATTTCCGTGGTGCCGTCGTATCTATTCAGGGTAAGCGAAGATCAGTTAAAGCTAATAGTTGACCTACGCGCTAGCAGCTAAAGCAAACCCATATCTAGCACAACTGTCAGCAGACGAATACGCGACAAAGCTTGGCACCTACGTAGGTCCTTCTGCGTCTGGGTTGGCACCAAATTCCAGAAGTAGCTTCACAGTTTCTTCATGTTCATTGTCGGTGGCCTGATACAACGCTTCATCTAGTTGCGCTTGATCAACTCCTCTGTCATAGAGTAGCTTGAGGACGTCCGCCCGGCCATAAAACGATGCCAGAGTAAATGCCCTTTGATGCCTTATGCTTGAAGGCAGTGTCGAGCTCTTATGCAGGATAGCCGTTACTATGGATGCATAACCCCTCTGAGCGGCAGCTTGTAGTGCATGCTCCAACACTAGAACTCTTGCCTCGTTTTCCAGCAAAATCTCAAGGACCGCCAGGTGATCATATGTAGCGGCGGCGCTCAAGAAGCTTCCATAGGTCTTCATCACGTGACAAGGACTCCAGTTGTGCGATAAAAGATACTTGGCAATAGCTGCATGCCCACGGCGGGCCGCCGCACCGAGCGCGGAACCATACACGTAATCTTCATTGGGGTCGACATCGGCACCCTGCTTGACCAGGATGCGCACGCCTTCCAAATTTCCCATGAAGGCAGCGATGTTTAGTGCGCGTCGACTAGGACCACAGATAACGTTGACCTTTGCCTTGCAGGCCAGCAGCAGCTCTGCGATCCCATTGTGCGCATTTTCTACAGCCGCATAGAGCGCCGTTCCGTATTCGGACGAAGCTGCATCGACGTCTGCGTTTCGTGATAAAAGGGTATTGACGATGTCGCGGTGGCCATTGCTCGACGCAGCGTATAGGGCAGTAGGCTTGTCGGCATCTTTGAAGTCGATATCGGAGCCTGCCCTAAGAAGAGCGTTGATGATTTCCTCGTTTCCACCACCGCATGCATAATACAGAGGCTGGAAGGCAAGAGAATCTTGCTTGTGGATATCGGAGGTCGAGTTATGCTCCAGAAGGTAGTCAACCAACGAGCGGAATTCCAGGATCACAGCGACGTGGAGTGCTGAGACCTTAGTGTGGCCCGGTCTTGTATGAACATCCTCAATGCTTCGCCACCATTTCTGTCGGGCTTCCGAATCTTCCAGCCAAAACGTATGATTGAAGTCAAACTCCTCAAGCACATCTGGGGGTGCACGTTTCGCGTGCTCCACCCAATACCGGGCAGGATACTTCAATTCTTCGTCTTGTCGTTGGCCAGCATCCTCATCATCCGCGTTCGAGGTGGTACTCGTCTCGTTGTCAGTATCCTCAGTTTCGGTATCGACGTCCTGCTCGCCTGTGCCGCTCCCATTGCTTTTTTGTGCTGACTTGACAGCATCGTTTCCTTCTTCCGTCATGACTGGATCGGCGTCGTCATCCAGACCTGTCGCTGTATCATCTCTCTCACCGTGCTTCTCGAGATGTGCTTCCTGTTGCTCGATAGAATGATACATGTAATCCATTAAACGAAGGGCGATAATGCCATGTTGCATATCGTTGAGCTCCAGTGAAAGATCATTCTTCGCATATTGCTGAAGGTGATCTTGCGCAGCGATATCAATCCACTCGACCGTATTGTTGTCCGGGTCCCAATCGTTTCCAGAGATCTCGAGAAAGGCGCCACATCGCACGACGTATGCCTTCAGTGTGTCGTGGTCTTCGTGGTCTTCGGAGGGCAGTCCAGCCATGATAGCAAGTTCTCTGAGTGTTGGTGAAACGTAGGCTAGGATCCTGCAACGCAACAGCTCTTTTGTGTACTCGTAACCCTGTGCCTGTGGATCTAAAACGCGCTTCCTAACGTGCTCGAACATGTCTGTTAGCCCATACGGAAACGATTCGAGCAACTTCCGGATATCGGCGTGCTGTGAGTGACCCGAAGCTAAAGCGTTTTTCAGTTCCTGTATGACTAAAGCAACATAGATCCAATTGTCCTCTGCGCGTGAGTGTATGTGGCGTTTGACAAAATACGCTAGAGATGACGGTAGGGCAAGCTCATCTACGCTGATGGAAATGTGGGTCCTGAGATCGTCACTAACATGCACGGAGTTTTCCGCATCGTCTAGATTGATCTCGAGTGCTTTCTCCTTCAAGCACTTCTCAATGTTCGGACGGCCAGCTCGGCTGAGCAGCAGCCACTTCACAGGCTCATTTTCCTCATCGCTGTTTGTTGCATGGACGTCGGGTGTCTCTTCCATGAACAGGAGAAATTGGCTCAAGGATTCTTCTGCCATTTGCTCCAAACCATAGAGGGTCACATAGACGCTGCCGCCAGGCAGATCCCTAGCCATTTTGTGTAGCGCATCCCATAAAGCAGGTACCTTGAGGGTCTCTTCTGGGTCATATTCCTGCTTTTCGGAGCCTTTGCTCTTTCGTGAGTCGGATAAAAGGTGGCGTGCCAGGTCCTGGTCAAAATCGATAATCTGTCGAACGACCATCTGCAGCAGCCCTTTCAACGATCGTCTCATCGTGTCGCTTTGGTCGCAGAAAAACGAGGTGACAATCGAACCATGTTCGCGCGCTTTTTCCAGGAACTCGATGGCGGACGCTGCGATGGAACCCTGGCCCGTACCCGCTTTCCCGTGAACCCAGAGAACTTGAGTCGCATCTGAGCTGCGCCAATTCTTAAAGCTGTCAAGTTCCAAGACTGATGAGAGCTTGGCCGTTTTTGGTCCCCTGTAAGACCCTTTTGTAGTAGCGTCAATGTCCACGAATCCTCTGCTTAGAGTGTCGATCATGCTATGATAAGTACGATCATTGACCAGGGCCTGGCGAAGCATGCTCTGTCTTGTCTTGAGAATTCCATCTGCCTTCCGTGCTGTCTCTCTGATCTCGTCACTAACGGAAGTGTAATTACCGTCCTTGGGTTCTTTGTATTTGTTGAGCTGGAAGTGGTCCGACATGAGCGAGATGCTTTCGAAACTTTCGATCGTTGCGGAAGCTCTGTCAACAATATGCTCTTTGCTCTTGAGCCACGGCATTCCCTTATTAAAGTAACCGACAAGATCACTTTCGTTCTCTTCCCAGAAGCATACTAACCGGATTTGTGCATCTCTTGCAAGAAAAGCAAAATCGGCTAGTAGGCTGCGCAAGAGCTCTGAGTCCTTATCGAGCACTTTCAATAAACCAGTCGGTGTGCCCCATCCGACCGTCTCCGCCATCGTTGCCAAGACCATCGCTTTGGATTGACTTGATGTACCATGAAATGGTGTCCCAAGGAAAAAACATCCAGCGACCCAAGGGTACACGTTTGGAAAATCTTTCTGGCGCAGTTTCGATGTGACTAGCGCTTTCTCGAGAATGATGCCACCCAAACAATGAGCAACAAAAATGATGGGTGTTTTAGTACGGTTCTTAGAGCGCGTTAGTGACAAAAGCAGCAAGAAAGTGGTGGGGTCCTTACACCTCTGGAGCGATCGAGCGCATATAGCAGCTTGTTTGCCACATTTTCTAAGCGTTCGTCGACAGCTCCCCTGCCAAACCACTGAGACTGGTACTGGAAAACGCTGATTCTGGCGTGTGGTATCTTTTTCGGTAGCATGTTCGACTCACGCAACCAATTGACTCCGTCCTTTTTCCATGTGTATTCAGGGTCCGCGCCCAGGCCAGGAATGGCGATAATTCTAGATATATCAGCACGAGGTTGATATATAAGGCGATCTACCCACTCGACTTTGATGGTGTTCTTCGAAGTTGCCTGCTCATCGGTTGGATAGACGACGTTAAGCCCAGGATTGAACGACTGCGTGTGTTAGCGGGTCTGCGTTCGAAACCCACATTGGTAGTTACCTGTGCATCGAACCTCGAATGCGACACCTTCGTCGCCGCAGCCATAGCGATTTGCTTTGCCGCCGCGAGGCCACAATGAGTGTTGACGGGGGCTGCGGATTTTCTGGCGACAAAAGCCTATCTCAATACATATATTGAGAGGAATACTCCGCATCGTCCTCTTCCCCTGCATTCTAGGTCGCGTCGAATATTGGGGGCTTAGTAATTTGGGGGCGAAATCGCCTAAAAGGGGAAGTAGTCTAGCGTGTGTCAGCCATGGTGCATAAGCCCTAGACCACAACAGTAACAAATCGCCAGCCAGGTGCTGCACCAAGGTGGATTCACGATCGCCCCGGCGGCAAACCTCACGATGTGGTATTTCGCAACGTTTCCCATCCAGGTATCTGACAGGCACTGGCTCGTTTTCTGCACGAAATGTTCGACTTTCCTGCAGTTAGTGTTTCCCTTGCGAGCCTGCACAACAACCTCGCTGACAGTGAATAGCGAGAGACCCCAGTCCCGTTCTACAGCACGCTACTTAAGAGTGTAGATGTGGGCGAAGGAGTATTGCAGCCCGAAATACCACTGCTGCCAGCGACATATCGCCAGAAATACAAAATCAAGCCCGTTGGCAACGACATTCGCGCGTTTCTGAACGTGGAGCTGAGTGTCAACCGACTGAATGAGGTCCACAGATGGTTGTGGCTCGTTGGTCTTCCATCAGCACCGCGGCCACTACATTACCAGGTCGTGAAGAAGAGAGAGATCGTGGTGACGGAACAGCTCGACCTTCACCTCGTCTGGTCATCCACGTCGTCTTCTTCTATCTTCATCAAGCCGCTGCCGCGCTTCCTTCTCTGCCCGACCTTCTGGCGAACGCAGATCTGCCCGGACTGGAATCTGTACGAGACAGCATTGGGGTTACTGTTGTCGTATGTCGCGCTCATCGAGAGAGAAGTTGACTACAACTTGGCGATCTACCACGGCCTGATCCCCAACGAGGTGACATGGCTGGGTTGGCTGGCGCTCGTCGAAGAACTGTTCTGTGTGCCGTCCCAAGCAAAACCTTCCATCGTCGATGCATCTTCCACATGCTCAACAGAGATGCTAGGAGGTCGGCCATCGGTTAACAAACGCTTCCTCTATGGCGAGTTGCGTCTCGGTCGGCTGGACTGGATCTATCGATTGACGAGGGGGGACATGCGTGGATACCTCAGCGGCTGCACCACGTACGGCGCTTTCATGCGCGACAACGTCAACTCGCTCATCGCCCTCTTTGCATACACGACCATAGTGCTGTCTGCGATGCAGGTAGGGCTCGGGACGGATTCTCTCGCTGGCGACTATTCCTTTGGCATGGCGTCGTACATCTTCTCCATATTCTCCATAGTGGCCCCGCTCGCCTGCATTGCCGGCATCCTGTGCGTCGTTACGATGATGTTCGTCATCAATTTGGTGCGGACACTGAGGATTCGGGATCAAAAGAGACGTGATGGCATTCGAGTTTGAGGGAGTGATGAGAGACGGGTGGGAAGAGGTTGCGACAGCATTTCGGGCCACTTGTGTTGTTCGCGCCTAAGCTCATTAAAGCGGGCCGATGGTGGTGATGACGCGACCTCGCGACGGCACCTGCTTGCCCCGCCAACCTTGGAAACCTCAACACCACGAACATCTCATGACAATGCCTGCATGTGCGATTGTGCATTGCTGCACGGCCATGTCCCTCTCTCCTCTCCGCCTCATTTACGCCCGCGCTTTCGAACGCGAGACTGTGCGCCCGCAATGTTCGGTTCCGCCTGCTTCAGGACAGCCCATTCCCACCTCGTGCAATACTAATACACCACACGTTGAACAACAAACTCGGAATGGCGATGTCGCTATTTTTTGTGTACATCACATCCTTTCTATCCTTACAACGACCTTCGAATAATTTAAATGGTTCCCCGCCTCTGTTGCCTAGCGTTACAATCACTCCTGCGATACTACTGCTCTAATACCCAAGCATTCTTAGTCATGGCAGGAGAGATGGCTAGAAAACCCTCACTGCTCAGACTGCCCGCTAAGTCGCGCCTGCGAATCGGCTACCTCGTATAGGTTCCGGTCTAGCTACCCTTTCGTGCAGCTTACGCTTGTAGGTTATGCATATGATACAACCGGCGTCTTTCTCACCGGTAATATGGTAGACTGCAGCTCGGCTTACTAGGTAGCGTACAGTGAGGCGGGAGGATATATTCCCTGGGTAGTTCTTTAAGTAGTTCGTTAGTTTCTAGAAGCCTCTGATCCCACACACTATTAAACTCTTGCTATACTCCTTTGTAAACACGCGCATGTGATCCTATGGCTAGATGAATCGTCTGATATCATTAGTTCATAGTTCAGTTCCACATAGGTAGCGTTCGTTCACAAAGTGCGTGGTGGAGATCGGAATCAATAAGCCCTACCGAGGATCTGCTCCAATGTTAAACTCCGACGCTTGACCTACCTGAGCGTTAGCGCATATTCAGGAAGCCTTATATCTGACACAACTTTTGACGGTTCAACCTCCATAATTCTGTAAAGATCCTTCATGATGTCGAAAGATGATCATCAACTAGATACGGATGGGACCGTAGAGCTGACCGACTTTAGTCCCAAGAAAGCACACGAAGCTTCAACCACACCCCCAGACACTACGGCAGTACCACAATACCCTCGCGGGATCCGCCTCGTATTAATAACCATCGGCCTTGTCCTTAGCATCTTCCTCGCCGCCCTAGATTCCACCATAATCGCGACAGCAATCCCAAGCATAACAACGCAATTCGGCAGTATCAGTAATATTGCGTGGTACGGCTCTTCCTATTCCATCACGAACACGGCATTCCAATCCGCATGGGGAAAAGCATACCAATATTTCCCCTTGAAAGCCACCTTCTTCCTAGCTATCCTGGTGTTTGAGGTGGGCAATGTGATATGCGCGAGTGCGCCGACCAGCGAGGTGTTGATCTTTGGGAGAATCGTTGCTGGAATGGGTGGTGGCGGCGTTATGACGGGCGCGTTTATTATTATTGCAATGACTGCTGGGCCGGAATATAGAGCGACGTATATGGGGGTCCTGGGTGTGACGTTTGGGTGCGCGAGTGTGGCGGGTCCGTTGATGGGCGGAGCGTTGACGGATGGACCGGGTTGGCGGTGGTGCTTCTGGTATGTGTTTCACATTAAGAAAAAAACTTGTTACCTCAAGAGAGACTAACAACTCGCAGGATTAACCTGCCCATCGGTATCGCAGCAGCCCTGACCATGTTCCTCTGTTTCAAAACCCCTCTCAAAACTCGTGAAGCCCCGCTCCGCGAGAAGCTCCTGAACCTGGATCTCAACGGTGCAACCTTACTATGCGGGTCCTTCTCCTGCTTCGTACTAGCCATGCACTGGATCGGCATCAACCCATGGACCAGAGCGCGCATCATCGGCAGCCTCGTCGGGTTCGCAGGCCTCTTCGTCTGCTTTGTCATCAATGAGTGGGTTATGGGTAGCAAAGCCATGGTGCAAGCGCATCTTTTCAAGAACAAGCTGGTCCTTGCCAACCTCTGGTACGCCTTCTTCCTGGCTGGTGCCTTCTTTCCACTAATGTACACCCTGCCAATCCAGTTCCAGTCTGTCAACAATATAACGGCTTCTCAAAGCGGTGTCCGGCTCATTCCATTGGTGTTAGGGATATCGGTCTTCACCATGATCTCAAACGGCCTACTCACATTCTGGCGGCACTACAAACCTTTCTTCCTCGTTGGTGCGCTCTTCGCGGTAGGTGGCAACTCGATGATTTATACGCTGGACGCCAGCACACCAACTAAAGGCTGGGTCGGCTGCGAGCTCGTCACAGCCATCGGCGTCGGACTCGCTCTCCAAATCCCCATGATCGCCAACCAAGCTCTCGTCCCCGCGGACGATCTAGGTGCTGCAACATCCATGTCGCTCTTCATGGAAAACTGCGGAACTGTACTATTCGTTGCATCGGGCGAAGCGGCGTTCACAAACGGGCTACTGTCGAATCTGGCCCGCAATCTTCCCCAGGTCGACGCGAAGAAAGTGCTAGATGCGGGTGCGACGCAGATCCGCAGCCTGTTTTCTGGCAATGAGCTGGATGAGGTGCTAGGAAGCTATCTGGCTGGTTGTAAGACAAGCCATGTTATCACGGTGGCCTGCGGTGCTATTGCGGGTTTGATCAGCTTATCTAATGCAGGACCGGCGGTTGTTAGGGAGGTGAGGCTGCGGTCGAAGAATTCGCATGAACGATGATTTGAGAGCCTGGTGAAGGTTCAACACCCCGATGACTACTGTTAACTACCACGTCAATATTTCCGTCGCGCGTTTCTTACTCCTTTGGGACCCAGCAGGTGTCTTGCAAATTATGATCCGCAGTGCCTTGTGACAATAAAGCTTTGTGTCTTCTGGTGCTTGATCAATACATATCACCAATGGTTGCACGTCTATGATCCAGAAGGCGTCCCGCCAAAGGTCGGATGGGTGGTGCGCGTGGGCGCAATAGATGACGTAACACCAGCGAGCTAAGCTAGACTGCGAATAGCGTCACTCATCACGAGCCACGACCGTGCGCAAGGCGGCAACCCAGCCATCGACACTCTCATCACAACGACTTCAAGACTCGCCCTTCCATCTCTCCCACAATGCTCACTCAACATGTCGCCAATCACATCAACTTGTAATACTCGGAGCAGGCCCTCTCGTACTTTAATCGCTTTCGGCACGCTCGCGCAGGTCGTGTTGCTCGTCAGCCTTTTCTGGATTTGCTCCGGCCATGGCGCTCTTCCCAATCCAGCGCCTGTAGGGCAAGCCGCAGTCATTGCAACACCGAAGCCAGAAGGCTTCACTCTGCGAAACCTCCTCCATCATGGTGCTGGACAACCTGGTCCGCGTGTCCGAAGGTTAGATGTAACGAACGAGCGATTCGCGGCTGCTGAGGCGGGATCTCAAGTCGGGCCGTTCACTATCAAGACATCACCTGTCAAGATTGAAAGACCTGCATTGCGCAACTACAATACCCAGATCCCTATGTCGCCGATATGGGTAGCCGAAGACGTCCCAGGTCCGGATGTTGAAGATAAGGAGACTGTCATCAACTTTGCCAACATGGCCGAAGACGCGTACAAGGCTGGACCGAATGACCCTGAATGGATGGACATTGATGACCAGTACAGCTCATCTATTCCCTTCGGTTGGGAAGACAGCGGTATCAGGGGCCACGTGTTCAGCGACGACGCGAACTCCACCGTCATCCTTGCCATCAAAGGAACCACAGTCGCCATGTTCGAAGGCAATGGAACCTCGGGTCATGATAAGGAGAACGACAATCTGTTTGCCTCGTGTTGCTGCGGTCAGGGTGGTACCTACCTTTGGCGCAAGGTGTGTGACTGCCAAACGGGTACGTATATGTGCGACGACAAGTGTGTAAGACATGAGATGGAGAAGCCGAACAAGTACTACGCGGCAACAGTTGAGCTTTATGAGGAAGTACACAAACTCTATCCACATGCGAACATCATCACGACCGGACATAGCCTTGGTGGAGTTCTTGCGTCGTTGATTGGTCTGCGCCATGGCATCCCGGCCGTGACGTTCGAGGCCTACCCACAAGCCTTGGCAGCCAAACGCTTAGGACTACCGGCTGCAGGCGACGTTGCTCCGCTGAGGAAGAACACAGGGGGCTTCCACTTCGGACATACAGCTGATCCAGTATACATGGGCACCTGCAACGGAGCTTCAAGTTTCTGCTCCATCGGCGGCTATGCTATGGAAACGATTTGTCATACTGGAAAGAGGTGCGCATACGATGTGGTCAAAGATTGGGGTTGGAGACAAAGTACGCAAACGCACAGCTTAAGATATGCCATCGACAATGTGTACAAGAAATACGACAAGGCAGCAACATGCCACGACGAGGATGTCGGTTGTGTGGATTGTATCTTGTGGAAGTTTGAGGACGGCACGCATACCAAACCGACGACTACATCGACAGCGACAAGCACTACCTCTTCAAGAACCCGGACGGAAACATGTAAGACGCCAGGGTGGTGGGGTTGTCGCGATGAAACGACTACAATGGCCTCAACGACGTCGTCAAGCTTTTCGAGTTCTACGACAAGCACAAGTACCTGCAAAACAGTAAGTCCATGAACTGGAGTATCCGCATCTTCTGCTAACTCATGTAATGTAGCCTGGCTGGTTTGGCTGCAAGGACAAAACAACTGCGAGTACGACGACGACGTCAATAGAGCCGACCACTACCACTTGCTCGAGCAAAGGCTGGTTTGGTAAATGTCAAGACGAAGTACCTGCGACAACTACACCAGCAATGGAAGGAAACGCATACTGGCGGACGGCACCTACAGCCACGCAAACGTCTTAGTAGACCTACACTATCAAGTAGACATTGCATGTGTCTTTTCCTTCTAACATGTACGGGCCTATCGGGTCTTGTTATGTCTACCTAGGCGCAAAGCAAATCGTATATAAGCCGCCCGCGGCGACGTGTAGTGCGCTCGAAACAAACGTATTTGGATCATCCTTATTTAGCTGTAGCATTGATCCTCTGCGGCAGTACTTGGAGACGAGCAATGGTTGCGACCCGCCCTCGTGGGAATACTGCATACCAGACCACCTGAATCTATATGATCATCTATACGGTGGAGACGGAGAAGCCGGGTCGACATCAAAGATGAATCACACCAACCATGTAGCGCTTGCAAAGCTAAAGGCCGTGCTTGTCAACTGCCTGGCCCCATGGATCCTCGTCACTCTCCCCAAAGTACAAAGCCTTCATTGTACTTTGTTGACGGTCTCAACTTCGCGATTCCTAGTCTTTCGGAAGACTCTCATGACCGAGTACTGCCGTCTCCAGGCGCCAACCCATCACACATGACGAAGCTGGTCACTGATTCGAACACATTCATTGTTAACGAGAGGCTGCTGGTGACGCACGATATAAGTGGCTATCTTTGTTGGTATCTACTTCCCAACCTGCCAGCACTCAAGCACCTCTTTGTGCACCTTGAATCAACTAGTCTCAGCGTCTTCGAAATGGAAGGGATGGGTTTCGAAGCTCTTACGCGTTTGATCTCTGGAAACAATTTAGAGACGTTGGTCATCGACACTGCAAACGCTATCAAGATACATGGCTCCAATACTGGTGGGCTTCGACAAATTAGGCCCGCTGGGTTTTGGACACACGACTGGGACGTTGGCGAGAGCGTGTGGGATGATCTCGAGACGACCAATGTCAAAGTGGAGTGGGTTGAGGGCTTT
>ML976045.1:174556-198493 GCA_010015635.1 Clathrospora elynae
GAACCTTAGACCTTGGGGTGTTCATTCAAAATGTAAGGATCTAAACCTAAAAGGTAATAGGCACGACTATATGCACTAGACCACTGGGCCAAAAGGCAGGCACAAGTTGAATGAACAGTATTCAACTTGCATAGTCGATATTTATGCACAATGAGGTGGAACAACTCCACTCTCAGACCCACTTGTGGGTCTCTACATGCGGGCCTAGCCCTCACATGTAGAACTGCATGGGCCTAGCCCATCACATAGAGAGGATAGCTTGGATAGATTAGACAACCCTTTGCAGTTGCCTTAGAGGACCTTTCTGCATTTGGCGGTTGTAGTAGCTGTGGTCTGAGTCTGAGTCTGAGTCTGAGATAGTGCTAGAGTTACTATAGAATGTAGGCTCTAGTTGTTAGATAGTCTTCTTTACTAGATGGTTGTCTGGAAGCTTCCTGGCCTAGAAGGCATACTGGTGGATGGCAGTGTTTAGTCTAATAACTAGAGGGGGAAGAGCAGCTTCTACTTCTGATGGGGTAGTAGGTGAGCTGCAGAAGGTTCCTAGCACCTTCCTAAGGGCCATGTTCTGGAGAGCCTGTAACTCTTTCTTGACAAAGGCCTGGCCTTTCTAGTAGACCTGGCATCCATAATCAGCTACACTGGCTATACAGGCCATGTAGAGCTGCCTGATAGCATAAGGGGAAAGGCCACGTTTACTGTTAGCAAGGCGGCACATCCTGTAGAAGGCAGACCTAGCCTGGCTAGACCTAATAGCTACATGCTCCTTAAAAGAGAGGGCATTGTCAAAGTAGATGCCTAGCCACTTGACAACCTTCTTGGGGGTGACAGTGGTTTAGTCAGGGAGTATAAGAAGAAGAACAATAATAAGAGAAGGCATGAAATGAGCACTGATATGTATACAGACCCTTTGTGCTAGTGATGAGAAATGGCATAGTAATAGCAGGTTACCGGACTAGCATGCAGCAGCATTGTGTATAGGTAAAAGCAGGAAGAAAATAGGGTTTGAGTGTCTGAGAGGTTAAGAATGAAATAAAACCGCAACGCAGCAAGTCTTTTATAACTGACGCTGAATGAGGTGGTTATGTAATAGACGGAGACTGAGCACGGATCTAAGATTTTCCGATGCCAAGATATGCTGGCTTAGAGGCCTCCATTTTCGGACGCAGAATCGTCCACTTTTGGAGGCACGCAACCCCATCCAACATCGTTTATGTGGAATACAGAGTTTTTGTGGCAATCTTGGTGAGATTTGGCTATGTGATAGACCACGACACTAGGTCCACGGGCAACTTCATGGTAAGCTCGCGACACGGCCCGACATTGACGTGAGGAGGTACACGCATCGAATATACTGACTTCAGGGAGCCCTGGATCTGCAACAAAGCCGTGCAATGAGGTATCATGAGTTCGATGTCTGCGAGACTTTGATGTGCGTCCCGGGGCATGCCTTCGAATGGCAATGTCATCCAATCTGGTGAGGAGTGTACCGAGGGCTTGTTCAAGATGATTGAATTATGAGCCTACATCTATTTAGCATGGAACGCACTGGAGTTCTCAATGTTCTGAATTTACGTCTGAGTTTCGAATGGACTTGAAGAGAGGCCAGATTGCGACTGCTTTGCAGTTACTCGGTCCCCGCATATTCATGAGCTTCACAGCCGCCGCAAGATGGGCCATTGAGCCCAGGGCAGTAACCCCGACGTACATTTCGTACAGTATCAAGTTGAGCGGCACAAGAACATCTTCCTCATCTGGTATGAAATCACGTTGCGTTCTCATCTTGGCGATGGACGTGCGCCGGGCGCTCAGACTGAGGGTGTACCATCTCTAAGGGTCGACAAGGATACTGGGGTCTTGATGAAGCTTTCCATAAAAGGCCATGGATACTGCGCGAAAAAAGAGCCCTACGGCAGGCTTGTCGGCGTTACTGTGAGTCTTGTGCATTTGGGCAAGCCATTGGAGCTGTGGGGTGTATGTCCGTGTCCCCTGACTGAGCTCAGCACAATGCGTTAGGAAGGCTGTATCTCGGGCTTTAAGTAGAGCTCTAGACGGCTGATGAAATCTTGGCGGTCGATACTGGTAGCAAATCGCGGTGATGGCTTGCTCCACATGCTCCGTGTACCTGCGGCCTATTGGGAACATGGAATTTGGCACAGACATGTCCACGGCCGTGGACAGGTTCGGATGCTCTGCATGACGTGGGCTAAGGGAAACTACTGGCCCGCACCCACCCTTTTCACGGATTGCAATCAATGCTCTTGTAGACTTCTTCTTCTTCCGACCGCGTGGTTTGACTACTTGTTCTGCCATGTCGATGATAACAGTGCCCTGAACAGGTCCAGAGCACATAAGCCCCAGGCGTCGAAATTGGTTGCATGTCTCTGACGTTTCATCACACTACAACAAGATCAGTCATCTGTTGGCCGTGTTTCCTGCTGAGCGGTGATTCCTACCTTGACCCGCCTGGTACGACACTGCGAGCAGGCTCTGCTGCGCTGGGACTTGGGAGGCATATGGGATATCCAACAATAAGTAATACACACAAACGAGTGAATGGGAGATTTCAGTTAAAGGAACGCGGAAGGACTGCTGGCAATAAACGTAAATTTTATTAACGCATTTAATAGGCTCACCATGCAGCAGCAACTTTGCCGTAGTGATTTAGCGTCATTTCCGTGATAGTCGACGTGCATGCCCGTCTGTCTTACCGATGCCCCCAGCAAATCACGATGATGCAGCCTTGCCAAAGGTGTCAGAAGTTGCAGTTTCTTCCTCAAATAACTGCAATATTGTCATTAACATCTGGAGTTTGGGGGAAGACCTTGCACTAAGGAGCAAGAAGGCTTGGGTCAACGTCTTACCTATATGGCTAACTTACCACAGAACATAGATTGTCATCCTTGAATGGTCGAAAGCTTCGTTGGACCCGTAGAAGCAGCGTTTGAAAAACTCAAAAAGCACGGCTGTGTTGATGTTCACAGTCGCGGTGTCGACGCGCGTCGGCTCGCCATGCCAATTACGTCTGACCAGGATCCGGACGGAATGATGCGCCAACCTTGTTGATGCCGCGATTTTTTGCTCAGCTTGAACATTTTGCATATAGCAAAGAGCACATAACTGCACAAAAAATATCCACGACTTCCAGCACAGTAATGGCAAGCGCAGTCCTCGCCGGAAGCACCGGGCTCGTCGTACGTCTAGCTGAAATGGTGCGAGAGGTGAAAGCTAACATGCCCATAGGGTTCCAACATCCTCTCCCAACTTCTCGCCCACCCCTCGTTCTCCACCGTCCACGCATATAGCCGTCGCGAGCTCCCCAACCCCGATGGCTCCACAAAGCTCAAGCCCATAACGTCGACCGAGACGGCATCGTGGCGCCCCTCCTTCCCCCGCGATCAGAAGCTCAGCATAATCTTCTCGGCACTAGGCACCACACGCGCGCAGGCCGGCGGCTTCGAAAACCAGCGGAAAATCGACTATGATCTAAACGTCGAACTCGCGACAGCAGCGAAGGAGGCTGGCGTGGAGACGTACGTGTTGATCAGCACCAATGGGGCGAATAGCAAGAGCTGGGTCGGGTATCCAAAGATGAAGGGCGAGCTCGAGGACGCCATCAAGGGGCTGGAGTTCAAGCACACCGTCATTCTGCGACCAGGCCTTATCGTCGGAGAGAGGAACGATTCACGGCCGCCTGAAGCCGCGCTGCGGGGTCTCGCAAAGGGGCTGAGGAGCTTGACGCCTGCGCTGACGGACTTCTGGGCGCAGGATGCGAGCGTGATTGCGAGAGCGGCGGTGAATGCCGGAGTGCAGTGTGTGGAGGGGCAGAAGGAGGGCGGGGTGTGGATGATGGATATGGGGGAGATTGTTAAGCTGGGGAAGGCGTAGAGCTGAGATGGACTGCGTGGCCGAGGAGAAGCATCAGACGTAGCTTCTGAGATAGTACAATACTCAGCCATTGAATTGATTTTCTGCGTACATGTGTGGATTCGATGGCGCGAGCCTTGGCGCTGCATAAGCAGGAGACGTGGAAAGAGAGCCTGTATCACACTGTAGTACTGCCGTCTCAGCTATTCCTGCATCTCAGCTAATCACAAAATCGTATCTACAAATTCCATCAATCCCGACCAATAAAACCTCTCCACCCCCAACAAAGCGCACTTACTCGCCCACTTCCCCCGCAAACCCGATTTTTCTCCAATAGAAGAATCCCATTGCCCCCAAAACATGTCTGCAACTGACGCACACATCTTCTTTGTGTCACACCACACTCACGAGATGATCGCACGCAGCTGACTCATGCCGTCGGCGGCCGCCGACCCATTGCCCACAGCCGACAGGGTTCGCGCAACATCACACCACTCTCTCACCACCAGCATCGCATCCGACCTGCAACCAATTACGCGCCCCAGAAATACGCGACAATCGTCGCCGTCCTTTGCTGCTTGTTGTCAGAGACAGAAATCTTGCTTTTGGAGGCCTGGGTCATGTTCCTGCGGCGTCCGTTGCCGGTCTGAGTGGCTTGAGAGGCCGTATACTGCGCGGCAATGTGTCGGGGGCGTGAGATTATCAGGTGAGATATTAGTGGTGCGATACTTCTGTTTGCGACAAGGCAGTTGGTAGGTTAGTGTAAGCATGAAGGTTTAGTATATATAAGTTGTCGGTTTGTACGACCTTGGTATGCGCGATCTACACTCAGTTTCACATCACAACAATCATCCACAGCACTTTTAATTCTACAAATTACTCAGACACTGGATATAGACATTCGTCTTCTCTACTTGGAAAAGCTATTACCAAGTCAAAAAAACTCAACTACAACAACTCGGTCCTATTACACACCACCCACATCCACATCCACCGAATCAAAACACCACATCAACGCAATTCAACTCCAGGTCCAAAATGCCTTCAGCAACGCCCCTCCGCACAATGTGGCGCAGCGTCTCCCGCGGCATGGTCGAATCCCACCCTTTTGCCCGGAACCCCTTGTCCATGCCTCCACATGCATGGCGCGCGGGTGATCTGAGCAAAAAGATTGTAAAGACGAGTGCTGTGTGAGTTCTCCCTTTTATTCTCCCTCTTTCTCTCCCCATGCCCACCATATCCATATCCACACACCATTCACACACTTCTCCACTGTCCTCCATATCATTCCGTGTATGGTACGTCCGCGAGTGCTATGCTTATTGTCTCTGGCAGTTTCTTCCCCTTCTACGTCGCCATGTTCGGATGGCCTGTCGCTGCTGCGTGGTGTTTCAACGGGAATATGTGATTTTTCCATCTGGTTTGAAGGGGGGACGCGATGCTGGTCTTTGTGCGGAAATAGGAGGAGGGGGAGGTGCTTGGATAGTAGGGAGGTTGCGGAGTTGATTTTGAATATGCGGTGGGGTGATCAGCGAGTGCTGCATTGCATTTCACAGGCATGGAGTTTGGGAAATTTGGGTGCATTAGGGATGGCCATTAGCAAGGGGTTATTGGAAAGGGGATTGTGAAGAGCGAAGAAAGGGGGCGGGAGGAAAGATACCAAATATCAAATTTCTTTGCAGTTCAAATCATATGGATTTTTATTACTCGCTGTACATTACTCCCCTTTTTCGAAGTCAGTGTACCCGCCATGACAGTGCAACCAGATGCGCGGTGTTTCCTGGGTCCTGGCATTGTGCTCTGTCGCACACGCCTCAGACTTGTACCCCAAGGTCTAGATATTCAGGACAATACGTCCCACACCCCTACTAACACAACTCAGCATCGTCCCAGTCTTCTCCTCATCCAAAAGCCCCGTGCCGCGGTGCTCCACACGCCCGCCGCATACGTCTACCCTACACGTTCCGCAGTTGCCCACCTCGCACGAGCTGTCAATGTCCATACCCACAGCCTTCAGCGCATCGAGCAAGCTCTGTGTAGCCCCGACTTCAACTGTCTTTTTGCTCTGCTTGAGCTCAGCCGTGAACGGATCGCCGGAGGTAGTGACGGTGAAGGCTTCGATGTGGACCGAGGATTCAGGGATGCCGTATGACGTGGCGGTGGCTTGGACGGCGTCCATGAGACGGCTAGGACCACAGGTGTAGATGTGCGTTTGGAGGTCGGCCTTGGAGATAATGGCGGAGAGATCGAGACGTTGGCCCAGGGACTTGTTATAGATCTTAACACTGGATCCGAAAGCAGTGATCTGGGATGCGAAGGGCACTGTTTCCGCGACCGCGTAGTGGAGGCTGAAATTCTGCTTCGCGTCTTGGAGGTACTGGATCGCGGTGAGGAAGGCAGTGATGCCGATGCCGCCTGCGATGATGATATGCTGGTCTGCATCTTTGGCGAGGGGGAAGCTTGCTGTGATGCGCCCGACAGTGAGCACGTCGCCGACTTGGGTCTGCTCATGCAGGTACTTGGAGCCGCCGCGGCTGGTTGGTTCGAGTGCGATACCGAGTTCGAAGCGCTTCGAGGTTCCGCCGATGACTGAGTATGCACGGACTAGCTTTCCGCCCAGCTTCAATCGTACATGGCTGCCAGGCTCGACGGGTACGGGGTCTGCGATGTCTTCAACGGCCTCGAACACGAAGGCGGCGACGTTGCTAGTCTCCCTCCTCTTTTCCACAAGGCGGTACTCATTCCAGGTATCCATCTGCTCGTCTCCAGTGCCGAACATCCTACCGTTCTGGTCCTCGGTCACACCTTTGTCCAATCTCTTTTGGAACTTGCCTTTGATGTCCCAGCCAAGTTGTCGCAACTTAACAATCTCCTTCATCATCTCCACGTTTTCCGTCTCAATGAAGAGATAATACATGACCCGCGCCACCGTCCACTCTGGATGCGGTCGCTCCAGCAGCGAAATCATATCTCCGGCGCTGACTGTACCCGTCTTGATGATTCGGTACATCCAGCCCGCGCGCAGGAGCGTCTGCGTGCGCTTCGCCATGTCCTTGACCTCGAAGCGATGATTGAGCTTGTAGCATGGTCCTCGCGGCTCGCTGACTTCGACGATGATGTTACCGATCGCAAGGCGGTCGCCAATGCATATTGTCTCTTCATTGACCTCCTCGTTGAACATATTCTCTCCGAACGCGCCGGGCTTGAACAAGTGCTCCGAGGCCGGTAGCTCCTTCTTCCACTCGTCGTAGTGAGACTTGCAGTAGTGGAGGAGTGCTTTGTCCCGGCCGCCATGCCCGTGGAACGCATGCTCGTCTGTTGGAATGCCCGTCTCGCAAATCTCGATCGGACCAGGCAATGGGGACTTGTAGATTGCCGTCTCAATCTTGCCGTTTCCGAGAGTCTTCTTGACCTTGCCAGCACGCAGTTGGCCGAGGGGGAAGGGCGCGAATGGTGCGGGGTTCTTAAGCGTGTTGGGATCTGGCGGCGGAGGCGGGATCCAGTTTGAGAGCGCCATGAGCGTGTTAGGTAAAGCTCGAGCCGAGTTTCCTTTAGTCGCTTTTGTTTTCTTGTTGATGAAAGTGTTGTAGCTGTTCCAGGCTTTACAGGGGTTGAAGCGGGAGGCCTGACGTGAGTCACGCGACTGAAAGGCAGCGTATCCCGGATCCCCCCAGAAACGTGCTCACTATGAACTTGCTGGGCTTGAATATCTTCGGTTAACACAAGGGATGCACTCTGGTCCCTTTCAGTATGCAAAAGTGAGGATGTTCTAGACTCTTGCAATGGCGGTAACAGACTCGGAAAGCAGACAGCAGAAACTGATAATCGTAGGAGATGAAGAGACAGGGCGATATATCAGAACACGGAGAATTGAAATTGATAGGACGGATACATGCCCTCCTTATGACAGAACATGTTCAAGGTGGTTGATAAGCTCGGCACGCAGTTGTGCGTCTTCTAAACGTCCCGGCCGTCGCATGTACTTTCTAGGATTGGAGTATATAATGAGTCATTGCACTTATCTCTAATCCTAAGTGGATATGGTGCCTAGTGGCCGAGAGAGCTTAGCTGCAAGAAGACAGAGATTGGTGGTAGAGGAGCTTAATGGTCCGACATCGGAGAACATCGTTGCTCCCCGAGCCGTATCTGCACGTTGGAAAATAGGGAGCGGTGAGAGAAAATTTGGTGTTGGCTATCATATAGCTCAAAGGAGATGGCTGCCCTTCGGGTAATGGGGAAAGTCTAGGTCACGTGGAAGAAGTGGACTCGGTTACACCTGCACTTTCTTAATTGACGTCAGGCTGAGGGTCGAATCACAGCATCACCTCGTCATTGCAGTCCAACACGCCAGACTGCTACAAATTCGACACGCTCTGATTCAAATACTGTCAGCTACCTCAATCGAGCTTCTCAAGGCTCCAGACCCCTACATCGCGTACCTATCGCGAGACGATCAAGACTCGAAACATACTCAAAACCTCACAATGTTCCGCCTCCAACCCACACGCGCCCTGCAACGCGCCGCCTTCTTGCGCCCGTCGATCGCCCGCCCAAGCTTCTTCAGCACGACGCACACACGCTCCGCTCAAAAAGACTCCCAAGACAAAGACTCGCTCAATCCCCGATCAACCGAGTACTCCAAGTCCGGCTCTGACGACGGCGCCGCGCACTCGGATGCCGCTTTCAACCCTAGCCAGACGAGCCCCGAGGAGGCCGAGGCGACTGCAGAGAAGGAGGCGGGCGGCAAGGACAACAGCATGAATGCGAGCCCGAGCAACCCGGATATCAGCGAGCCGAACAGCCAGGGTGTAGGTGGGAATGGAGGTGCGCCGGATAAGAAGAGCAGTGGTGGAGGTAGCGCGCCGAAGAATGGATGAATGGCAATGGTCAGAGGAGGCGTGCATTGGAGGAGCGGTTGAGAGCAGAAGATTATGAAGGGGGTGGGACTGAACGCGGTACATAGCGTATATAGAGCGTTATAGCATCACTGCATGGAGCTCTCTTTCGACCATATCTTCAAGATGTTGATTCCCACAATACCTCATGCATGCACAATATTTAAAGCGTGATAAGCACGTCTTGAATACGACATGCATCGCTCTGGTTCCCCGGGGCCGCCTTGCTGTGGTTGCCGCGATATCTCTAATTTAGAAAAATGACGTCATGGCAAATGACGAAGTTGAACAAACACGGCAGCTCCAGATCCTCCAACCCACAACCTGTAACAATCCTTTCAACTCTAACACAAAGCCAACACCTGATCACCCCATCAATTCTCACATAAACACCAAACCACCTACAATGGCACCCCGCACCATCTTCACCGCAATGCGCCCCCTCCGTACACCATTTCCCACAATATCCGCGCGCCGCACCCTCACAACAACCCCCCACCTGCGCATCAAAGAAGACGCCAACCGCAGCCCCGAGCAACTCGAAGCCGCCAAACAAGACCAGCTCAAGGAGCAAAAAGAAGGCAAGGGAAGGTGGCGCGAGGACCTGGCCAGCCACGGCGAGAGCAACATTGCGGCGGATAAGGAGGAGGTACATGACCACGGGGAGCATATCAAGAAATTGCAGAAGGAGGGCAAGGAAAAGGGTGAGCAGGGCAAATTGTAAGGACAATGCATAGGAAGGAGACCAACAATGGGGTCAGACGAGGGCGAGTACCGCGGTATACAGAGAAAGCAGACTACGGTCCTACATCATTTTGATGCGCCCAACTATCCAAGACCCTCCCACCAATAATGCTAGCCTCACGCTTCCTTGATGTTGAATCCGCAATATATATTCATGCCTATCCTCATGCCCATTCTCAAAAGGTAACAACAGACGCCTCCAAGACGCCCTCCTCGCCAATCAAGCTCTCCAGCACATCCTTGCCCACCGGCTTGTCAACTCCCAAAATCATAAGCGCCTCTTTACTCGCATCACACTTCACCTCTCCCTCCCCATCAACACTCCCCTCATTCTGCCGCTCCTCAACCTCCTCTGTCAACGGCGCAACATTCATGAACTTGATATTCACCCCCGCCCTGCCCAGCACATTCCCGACATAGCCAATCTTGCCCACCGAGTCAAAGTTGCGACAAATCAACAACGTACCGCGCGGTACAAACTCACCCTTGAACTTGTCGAGACGGGCGATATACGGCTTGTTTCCCGATACGAAACCCTGGATAACTTGGTCGTCGTCGACGACGTTGACCGCTTTCCGGTTGAGTGTACGCGCAGCCGACGGCGAATTATTCCTCGAGCCCGGCCGCGACACCGACACCGATTGCATAGCTCTTGCCCTGAGCGTAATGAGCGACGAATATGGCTTCTCGTCCACGTTCTCCCTGCTCTTCTGTTCGTTGATCGTGATGCCGCGTGCCTTGGCCAGCAACTCTGCATTCACAATGTTGATATTTAGGCCGTCGTCCGAGGTAATCGACGTCAGCAGGCCCTTGACCAGCGCGGCGAAGAGCGGCTTCGTAGTGTTGATAGTAGCGAGTTTGCCTTCGTAGATGAGGTCAAAGGTCGTGCGGAAGGACTCGTTCTTCGCTCTCGAGTAATGCTGTGTATACAGCGAGCCCATCTTCTCGACTAGACTGACGTACGGTTGCAGGGTGCGGTATTCGTCTGGGAGCACAATGGGCGCGTTGACTGCTGAGCGCGGGAGCTCCCCCGACAAAATGGATACGACTTGCTCGCAGACATCAATTGATACATTTTCTTGCGCTTCTTTGGTGGAGGCACCGAGATGCGGTGTCGCTACTACTTTGGAGTGGGCGATCAGGCGAGAAGCTGAGGAGTCCGGCGCTGGGGGCTCCGAGGTGAAGACGTCAATGCCGGCTCCGGCGATGGTACCGGCGTCGAGGGCTTCCACGAGGGCGTCTTCGTCAATCATGCCGCCTCGCGCTACGTTCAAGATCCGCGCTGTGGGCTTCATTGACGCTAGCTCTGCTTTACCAATCATGCCCTTGGTCGACGCAACGAGAGGGGTGTGAAGAGTCAAGAAATCTGCTTCTTTGAGTATATCTGCAAGGCTGGGCTGAAGTATCACAGATGCTGCCGCTGCGAGGTTTGGGTTCGCGTATGGGTCGTAGGCGATGAGACGCATGCCCAGGCCATTGGCGATGCGAGCTACCGTAAGACCGACTGAACATTTGTAAGTTAAAGCTTGAACGTTGACAACTGTTCACTCACCCTTGCCCAAGCCCACAATGGCTAGAGTCTTGCCCTTTGCCTCAACACCCACAAGTCGACTTCGTTCCCACTTGCCAGCCTTGATACTCTGAGATGCATCACCAACGTTGCGAGCGACAGCCATGAGTACTATAAATAGTCAGCAAGTGAAAGATCCAGGTTTGCTCAGGCGACCTACGCGCAATCGTGTGTTCAGCAGCCGCATTGATGTTTCCAGAAGGCGAGTTCACAACGATGATGCCATGGGAAGTCGCATTTTGCACATCCACGTTGTCAACGCCAACACCTGCACGAGCCACAACCCTCATTTTCTTTGCTGCACTGAGAAGATTTGCCGTTACCTTGGTCTCTGAGCGTATGATGAGAGCCTCATAGTCGCTGATAATGCTCTTGAGCTCTTCCGGGCTGAGATCCTTCTTCTCATCCACGTCGAACTGGTCCTTGAGGAGGGCTAGGCCATCTGGTGAGACCTTCTCAGTTATGAGGATCTTTGGTTTTCTGGTGTGCCTAAGGATATTCATCTTGGATGTTGAAGTGTTGTACGAAGAAGTGAGGTGGTCGCTGTGGAATGTGAGGAATCAAAGCGCGACGGTCGGGAAGCTCTTAGTTTCGTATGGAAAAACAAAAAATTGGGCCGCTTGTCAGAGTCCTGCAGTAGCTGCGTCAAATGATTGTTGTCTATGAGCTTACTTGTTAGCAAGAGACTACCCCGCACTATTTATCCCACGGGGAACGCCACCACTACAGGTAGATTTCAGAAGATGGTAATATCCAGAATTGAAGGTTAAGGGAATTTGCTTTAGTGACTCGTGAGTGTGTGGAGTTTGGAAAGAAATACATAGACACTGTAGACGTCAGAGTTGAAACATTTGTTGTAATGCTGTTGCGCGACCACTGCAAAGTGGCATCTGTTGTGGTATAATGATGTGCTTGACTCGCGCAGCGCGAGTAACCGCATTCGATATGGTTAAAGTCCATTGTAAGCTGAGTTATGTTGAGTGGGATGTGCACATCACGCGCGGGTAGCCGGCGTCGCTTTTCTACCAATTACTACGTGTCTTGAGCTTCTCGTTCTGCACAACCTCGATCCAGTAACCATCGGGATCTACGTGATGTCAGTGCTTATCAGTATACATTTGTTGGATAGCCACGTACCTAGCACAAAGGCAATGTTTTTCATGCGACCCTCAGTAAGCCGCTTCTTCCAGTTGACGTTCTTCTCCTCGAAGCGAGCACAGGCAGCGTCCAGGTCATCGACAGCGATGCAGATGTGCCCAAAGCCTTGCGGCTCGTTATTGCCGTTGTGGTACTTGAAGTTTGCGTCATTCTCGGTACCATAGTTCCAGGTAAGCTCAAGCAGGCCTTCATTGTCCGCTACGGGATTGACACCGTTGGCCGTCTTATCGGGCGCATCAGGGCCGTATCCGAGGAAGTACAGGTTGAAGCCAGCGTTTGGGCTCTCCGATGTGCGCTTCAGCTTCATGCCCATGACGTCTTTGTAAAAGTTGAGCGATACGTCCTTATCTTTGACGCGGATCATGGTGTGGTTCTACTGCTGTCAGCATGTGCAATCTCAGTCTCCAAGAGTGCCACCCACCATGCGGTATGCGCTTGTGTCCGTATCCTTGATGCTTTCCGTCTCTTCCAGCGGCTTCTGACCGATGACTTCAACCCAGTAGCCATCGGGGTCCAGCACAAAGGCGATGTGGCGCATGCGCCCGTCTGTGAGCTTCTTTTGGAACTTGTAGCCCGCATCTTCCAGTCGCTGGCACGCTGCCTGGATGTTGTCTACCGAGACACAGAGGTGGCCAAAGCCCTTGTGTGGTTCCGTATTGCCGTTGGTGATCTTGTAGTTCGGGTCGTCCTCGGTGCCGTAGTTGTGTGTGAGCTCGACGATGCCCTCGCGATCGGTCCAGTGGTTGCCATGCGAGACTGCCTTTGGACTGTCGTAGGCGAGGAAGTAGAGGTCAAACTTGGCATCGGGGTTCTTGATTTCGTTGATCACTTTCATGCCCAGAAACTCGTAGAACGCGACTGATCGCTTCGGGTCCTTGATGCGGATCCTCGTTATCGTCAACAATTGGCCAATGGCGCGCATATATACTCACATGGAATGATTGAGCTTGTATTTGGTTGGATCGGTCGCCATGACTACTAGCGTTCGGGTGAGGAAACTAGGCCTGCTGTTTGTCTTTGTAGATCGGGTCGTCTTGTATATAGCTGCTCTAGGTAATGTGAAGAGTGCTGGGCGCAGGAAGAACATCAACTGAGCTGGGGTGAGAGACTCAGAGCGGATAACATCGGTCCGCCCAAGGAAAAGTGATTACCGTAGTATCAGGCGGAGGTTTTGTAGGGGGGTCTCGCGAACAGGAATGAAGCCTATACAGCCCTGAAGTGTAATTAAAGCATTTAGACCAATCATAAAGCAAGTCTCCGCTGTCAGCAGTGGACTAGCCTTGCAAGCTGTCAGCAATGGACTAGCCTTGCATGCTGTCAGCAGTGGACTAGCTTTGCATGCTGTTCACAACAGCAGACTAGATGCATTTCGGTCCAAGCCACTGCACGGGCCATCCACAAAACTTTCGCCTGATACCACAGTACCGGTAGTCTACCCCTCATGCGGACTTTGCTCGGACATAAGCTTGACGACGCATTACGGTAGACCTGATGAGCGGCAGTTCACTTCGAATGCTGCATCCCCAGTCATAACCTGATGATTTGTGATAGCTCTTAAGGCAAATTTGAAAATTAACAGCGAGATGCTTCACGCATATCTATTGCGACTTTTCGTTTGGGTCTTTCTTGACACTGCGAGGTTCTGTTGTAGCAACACCAACCGTACCACTATTAGGTGTGCGAATCACCAGCAATAAGAAGAAGGGTACATGTAGCCTGCCTGCACATTCATATTGTGAGATCAGTTTGGGGTGGAATCGACCAGTAGTGATAGTAGTCATCGTTATTGTAAACTCCCGAGGTCTTGAAACGTCCCACGCACGTGCGACGGCAAAACAGCCCGAGTGCTCCGACCTCCTGGTCATAGCTCAAACTTCGTCACTTCATCCGTCCTGAACATCATTTTGGGATACTTGACGCGCGCTTGCTTCGACCGCTCGTCACTGGGCTTTCTTTAATCTACAAGCAGGCGCTGGCCCGTGAAAGCAGAAAGAGCACGCGGCCTTGCGGAAGTGGTTGGATCAACCGTTAACCAGGTACGTGGACCGTTCCACAGCTTCACAGCCTGGTCGTATCGCGCCAGTTTGCAATAGCACCTTCGCACCCGTCAACTCGCATTACTACAAATCGCACAATTTTCTCGCACACTTTCTATCCCGCCTCCATCGCTACCCGCATCCAAGTACACAGCCTCCTGACCATGTTCGCATCAGACAGACCGATGATAAACATTGCCAAAGTGAGCGATTGGCTCACACAGAATGCCAACGAGCACCTGTATCCTCGGCTCTTGTAAGTTGCAAGCGTTCAGTGGTGCTACCTCGACTGACGCGATCAGTCTGATGTCACCAAATGGCACGTTACTAGCGTATTCGAGACCTGTCGACATCAAGGAGCTCCGTGATCAAGCTGCCATCATCTCTATGGTGTGGAAGGAGAATTGCGTCGGACGGCAAAAGTCTCCTCCCCGAACGGATTCTGCTCATGAACAGTCAGTCAAGTCGGCTCTCAGAACGCTCACCATCGAGACCGAGGATTGCAATATCATAGCTCGCCGGCTACAGCCAGAGCTGCTATTAGTCTTGATTGGCAAGATATCACCCAACAAGAAGCAGAATTTCAAAACTGTGGCGGAAGGATATGGTGACCCGCGATACCCCGAGACGGAAGTACCTGCTTCGCGCCCTGGTTCAAGATCAACACTCCAAGGCGATGCGGCGGCCGGTCATTCTACACTTGGCGTTGGAGAAGGAAGTGTCGCCAAGAGAAAAACGCCTTCAATTGTTAGCAACATGAGCCAGCGAGAGAAAGACATCAGGACCGGTACGCTTCACGTTCAGCGAAAGAGACTGGATGCCCTGGGCCAATATATCTTGAAGGACTTTGAGGATACCGGGTTCGTCATGCCAGCAGATTCGGATCTACAGTAGGACGAGGGGTCCAAGCCGCTATCCAAAAGCAAAGTCAAAGGCAGACGGTCGACAAAGTCACTCCATCGGACGGCCGTAACGGAAGCAAGGGGTTCCCCACGCGAGAAATCAGGTCAAGAAGTCGGTCGCGAGCCTATCGGCCGAGTTGCCGAACTTCGGAAAGCGTTGGAAGAGGCTGCAAAGGGTGATCCAACACGATTCGATAGGACTTTTCCGCGATTCGAACCACAAGCCCACTCACAACACTCATAGACAGCTTCAAATATCCCCAGCCCTGTTGCTATGAGTGGGGCGCCCCGCAACCATAAACGAGTGAGGCAGGCGCAGCTTCTTGCGCGCAGAGCCAGCCCGCGGACCCCGCTGGAAAAGGTGGCGAAGGATGAGAATCGTTGATAGTTTAGCAGGCGAAGCTAGTTGCGTTGTGCTATGAAGCTGTTGGCATTCAGGTGTAGATCGTGAGAATTGCACGTGGAGGTGAGGGTTTCTGCGAGCTGCTATACATGACATGTTGTCTACAATCATTGCGCGCGCAATATGCAATTAATTCTAATTTCAGCGCATTTTCTTACGTACAGAGGTCACCTACGCCGTGATGTTTGATGCGGAATTCTGCGGATGGCTTTGCGTGGTGGGAGATGAGAAACGGAGACGTGTGTAGAGTATTGTAAGCAGACTAGCTTGTCAGATCTCCGAGATCCAAGATATCACCGCTGTCATCCTATCTTGGCATCTGAGCACGCAATTCGCGCTAACACAACTTCTCGTCGCGACAGCGCGACAATCCGCAATTTGCCATGTATCGCCCGAAAGACGTGCTAAAACAAGCCAATCATGGTCGTCGCGAAGGATTGCGTCTTCCTCGGTTCTCATTCTGCCGATGTCGCTGGGCTAGGGCACTTTTTGTCTTCAACAAGGCGGCGACAATCCACGACGCTGATATCTTTCCACGGTGAAGTTGGATCGATACTACCTTTAAGATGCATTTCCAGCAGTTGGAATCCGCTGGCCCTGGCGCCGAGCAGATTACGACCAAGGACTTCACGAAGAAGTCGTCGAGCCTCCCCTTCGGCCAGGACCTTGACTACCAGTCGATCGGCGGCCCGACATACCTCACGGCGCAGACACTCGTACAGCAAGTCGCCTATGCGCTATCCGACAAGATCTTTGCATACTCGGCAGAGTCATTCGACCTGGACGTCGCCGTCAAGTACTGGCAGGAGCAGGGCGAGAAGAATGCCTTCGGATACCCGACTGGTGTCTCCTCGCTGGAGACAAGGACGGGTGCGGGCGCCATTGCGCTGGGCTACCTGTTCTCCAAGGACTTTGACCTGAAGAAGCGCCACATCCCGCAGTCGATTGTCGCCTCTTCTTCGACGCTCAACTTCCTCCGCGCCGCGCTCGACCAGCTCTCGGCCCTCTACTCGGTTGCGAACCCGCTGACGGCCCACATCGCAGCTGTCGACTACTCGGCCAACACGAATGCGGGACTAGTGACCGACTATGTCTCCTCCCTTGCACTTGCCGAAGACCTTGGTCTCGGTCTGATCTGCAGCCCGTCTGTTTTCGAGACGCAGCACATGGCCCTCTTCGCGACGCTGCTATCGAGCGTCCTCCCCACGATCCACACCTATGACGGCATCAGCGTCGGCCGGGAGACGGCGCGGTTGGTGGATACGCTGGACCAGGCCAGGCTGCACAACAGCTACGAGGCGGTGCTGAAGGCTGTGTCGGACGTCGACAAGAAGCACTCGGATACCGAGGGACGCCTTTTGCGCCTGCTCCAAGCCTTCAACGACGAGCTAGGCGAGGACTACAAGCTCTTCGACTACTACGGCCACCAGGAGCCCGAGAGCGTCCTTGTTGTCTTTGGCACCGTCGAGGCATCTTTGACTGCCCAGGTCGCGAATGCGTTGTCGCGGGACGGAGATAGGGTCGGCGTTATCAACGTCCGCGTCTACCGCCCATTCGTGGAGGAGGCCTTCCTCGAAGCGCTTCCCTGGAGCACTCGCCGCGTCGCTGTCCTCGGCCAAGTCAAGGACGAGGCTGCTGTGCTCGACCCTGCCGAGTACTCCCGCCTTTACTCCGATGTCTTGGCAGCCATCCAGTTCGCTTTCGACCGTGACGTCGAGGTGACCGACGTCAAGTACTCGCGCGAGCAAGTCTGGACACCCAGCAACTTCCTCGATGCCTTCCGCCAGATCCACGGCGAGAAGACGCAGACCGAGATGCGCTCGTACGTCGATATCCTGAACACAGCAGATGTCAAGCAGTACTCTTTCTGGGACTTGGACGAGTCCCCCGCTGCCAATGCGCCACTCGTGGTCGGCAAGCTCTTTTCGGGCGATTCCTCGAAGAATGTCTTCGTCCGCACTGGACACGACAACCTCATCCAGGGTGGTGTCACTCGCACCGACATCCGCAACGCCGATTACACCATTGAGGCTCCATATGCTGTCGAGCAGGCCGATGTCGCTTTCATTGGCGATTTGGCCATTCTCAATGAGTTTGATATTTTGAACAGCGTCAAGCCGGATAGCTCCCTCATTGTCAAGCTTCCAGGCATCAGTGATGAGGACGTTGAGAAGAAGCTGTCCCCTGCTTTCCGAAAAGCCCTTTTCGATAAGGATGTTCAGCTCTTTGTACTCGATCCTGCCCTCTCTGAAGCTGTCGTTGAGGATGCTCTTCTCGAGTCCTACCTTACCCAGCTGGCGTTCCTGAAGGTTGCACGCGAGGACCTCCTGATCTCTGGTCTCTCCAAGCTGGCCGCCATCAATGGTACCACCGAGCTGTTCGAGATGCTCACTCAACAGCTGGAGTCCGCTTTCCGCGAGGTTGAGGTACCTGCCGCATGGGGCACTGTAGAAGAGGACGTTGAGCCCATCCGTCTTCCTTCAGACATCAACGTCAACAGCTTTGCTCCCTTTGACCGTATCGAGCCTGAGCCTCCAACACTCCTCAAGGACTGGCAAATCGCCGCCAAAGGCTTCGTCTTCAAGGAGGCCTTTGGCACCGCGAACCAAGTACGACCTGATCTTGGCTTCAAGACCAGTGTTGTCACTGTCAAGGAACGTCGCCGCCTTACACCCGTTACGTACAGCCGTAATATCTTCCACATCGAGTTCGACCTTGGCGATTCTGGCGTCACATATGCTATTGGCGAGGCCCTTGGCATCCACGCGGAGAACGACAAGGAGCATGTCGAAGAGTTCATCAAATGGTACGGCCTCAACGCCAACGAAGTCGTCGAAGTGCCATCCCGTGAAGATCCCAACGTCCTCGTAAACCGAACCGTCTACCAATCTCTCATGCAAAACGTCGACATTTTCGGTCGACCACCAAAGCGCTTTTACGAATCTCTCGCCGAGTTCGCCGACGACGAGCGCGAGAAGCGAGAACTATTGCAACTCCTCAGTGGAGAAGGTGCGACCGAATTCAAGCGCCGCGCCGAAGTCGACACCGTCACTTACGCCGACATCCTGCTTGAATTCCCGTCTGCGCACCCGTCTTTCCACGACATTGTCCGCATCGTCAACCCTATGAAGCGCCGCGAATACTCCATCGCCTCCGCCCAAAACGTCACACCCAACTCCGTCTCACTGCTCATTGTTACCGTGAACTGGGTCGATCCCAAGGGCCGCGACCGCTTCGGCCAAGCGACACGCTACCTAAACTCTCTCAGGGTCGGATCACCTGTTACCGTCTCAGTGAAGCCATCTGTCATGAAGTTGCCCACCAAGACCACCGCACCCATCATCATGGCCGGTCTCGGAACAGGTCTCGCGCCCTTCCGCGCCTTCGTCCAGGAACGCGCATACCAAAAACAACAAGGCCACGAAATCGGCGAAGTATTGCTCTACATGGGCAGTCGTACCCAGCGCGAAGAGTACCTCTACGGCGAGGAATGGGAGGCGTACCAAGACGCGGGCATCATCACTCTCCTCGGCCGCGCCTTTTCACGTGACCAACCCCAGAAGATTTACATCCAGGACCGCATGAGGGAGGGCTTGACGGATATCCGGAGAGCGTATCTGGAAAAGGAGGGTAGCTTTTACCTGTGTGGGCCTACGTGGCCGGTGCCGGATGTCACAGAAGTGTTGCAAGAGGCGGTGGAGGTGGAGCATAAGGTTAGGAGCCCGGGGGCGAAGAAGGTAGATGCGAGGAAGGAGATTGAGAAGTTGAAGGATGAGGGGAGGTATGTGCTAGAGGTTTATTAGGGGTAGTATGAGAGCAGGGAAAGGGGGGGGGTTTGGTTGAGCTTGTAGATGGGGACTAATTTTAAAGATTATGTGTACTTAGACTTGATGATATGTGTGTGTGTTTTAGACGTGATTGACTCGTGACATGCCAAAATCAAAGGTCGATGGGGGTGGTACATGATTGCCTGGGCATATATGGTCCTTGGTGACAACTTGGCCGCAAGAGCTGTGTAGTTATACACTCATTTCGCATTGACCAAAGCCCAAAACGCCGTAGATCCGAGACATCACAGTCTTGTAGATCACATATATGCTGTGCCGTACGAACCGTATACACCACTCACTACTTCAAGCTAGACGCAGGTGCAGCGAAGCGTTAGTCCTGTTCCTGTCTTTTGGCATCGGAGTGCTGCTGCTATGATGCTGCTGCTTGAGCCGTGACGTCCCATACTAACTAACTGTCAATGGGACCAGGTATCGAACATGGGGAAATGCTTGATGTATTGACTATGGGGATGAGAGCTCTATCTATACGCTGGTAATCAGGGCACAAACACGTAGAAGGCCGTGGAGCATCATAGATAGCAAACATGTCTCAGGCACAAACATACAGAAGGTCATGGAGCACCATGTCTGACACTAAAAACCTCCCCCTTTTCCACTTCCACCTCCCCGCTCGTCATTCCTCCCTCTTTCTCACACCCTTTCCCACCAAAACTACTCCCGCGGAGCTCTTCTCCCAGAGCCTTCTTCTCTCCCCGCGCCGGCGGCGCTCTAAACACCGGATGACTCTGATCCGTAATATCCAGCAGCGCAAGCTTGTCCTCGCCACAACGCGTCGTAGGCATGTCTTGAGTACAATTCGTCCACACCCCTGCGCCGAGCTCCTCGTGCGCGAGCCGTTGCAGTTGAAGTGTACCGTTACTGCACCATTCCAGCCGGGAATACGCGCGGCGATTGTACATTTTGCGCAAAATGCGTGGCGGGGACTCGACGAGGAAGGAGAGTGCGATTGCTAGGAAGCCGAGGGAGAAGGTGAATACTAGGCCGAAGACGCTGAAGTTTGAGTGGGCGTCTGAAAGGATTTTCTGGTGGACGGATGGGGTTAGTTATCGTTGATGATACGTTGAGATGAGCGTGGAAATATAAGTAAGTATGAAAGGTTTGTGAGCGGACCTGGTTATTGCAGATATACCGCTCCTGCTCGTTGGCGGGTGGAGGCCAGAATTTCCTCATGCGCGGATCGCTGGGTCCGGATGCGGCGTCTACCGCGCTGCCCTGCATAGCTACTAGTGTTGCAGCGTGCCAGTGTTCTACATCTAGCTGCCACTGGTTGTCTGGTAGCGGACCCTGGATACCGCTTACAAGGCTGTATCTCGAGTTCAGCGATGCACTACCGAGGGTTTGGACGAATGCGTCGAGTTCGTTTCCTGTTAGTGCTGACATGATGGACCACTTTGTCCTGTTTAGTTGCGTCTCCGTCTGTGTCAGACTAGTAAGCAGCCAGAATAATTCTTGTTTGCCGCCGAGGCGTGAGCATCTTGCTGGGTTTCCGGCAGCGTCTGGATAGCAGATTTGGTATTGCTTTGCGCATCCAAGGACTGAAGCGTCTTGGTCGGCAAAATAGGCACCCACTGTTAGGTTGCCCCATCCCGTGAAGGGAAGACGGTAGCCAGGGACTGTCTGGTGAGAGGCGTACCACGGATCGTTGATTTCAACGGGGCTGGCCACTTCATTGCTGGAAAGGAAAACTAGAGTGACGTCGGCATCACTCCTGTGGAGTGCATCGATGGGTGTGAAGGCGCGGTTGGGTGCGTTTGAACCATTGATTACGTTGGCATACACCATCCTGCGCCAACAGTCAGCCCCAAAACTGTTACATTACGAGATCCCCGGCAGCTATTGATGTTTTACGAACCCTAAAGTGTACTCTGGGAACCCGGTATTTTTTCCAGACTGTAATCTATCGCTGGCAGAGCTCTGGGGGTAGACATAAGAGGCGTTTCCTGTTGCGTTGGGCGACTGGTAAATGGGACCGTACGAGTACTGTGTATATGGCGTTTCGACACCAGAGGTTGTGAAGTTAACTGAAGTTGTGTAGCCTTTGGAGACGAGAGGTGCACAGTGCGTCGTGCGTCTATACATGAAGCGTTCCTCCGGGCGCGTGTTCATACCAAGATCGAAATGGCTATCCAGGTATCCAGTATCGAGAAGAAGGTTGCCATTAGCAAGATGGCATATATCTCCCTGAAAAGGGCAGCTCGCGTTGCGGTTCGACGTAAAGGGTAGCCTGGGTTTAAGAAATGTGTTACAGCCGTGCGTATTGCTATTGTCCGAATAGCAACTGAGCGCATAGTTCGAAAAGGAGACCAAACGCTGCGCAAGGAACGGCACAAGTACAGTAAAGAACTCCGGGCTTGTCTCAACTGCGGGGTTTTTATCCTGTCCAGCGATGTAGTGGCCTAGTATGTTGACTCCGCAGGACCCTCGTATCAGCACTTCTTGACCCATAGCAGACGCGATTCTCGACGACAGAAGACTAGCCGCCGTGAAGCCGACCGCCATAGTGGCCGTCAAAAGACCGAGGGGCAACACTCTTCGATACGGTCGATGGCCGACTTTGCGCCATGCCTTGAGGAGCTGATACCAACTGATCAGGCCGGCGGTAGCATTGTCGGAGTTCTTGAGTATGGCCTGTCGTTGGTGATATATGCCATCCTGAGGTATTGCAGAGGATTGCCGTAGATGAATTGCGAAGCAAGTGATTCTCCAGAGTCGCGCGCCGACGAAGGTGATGAAGAGTGCGACAAATGCGACAAGGAGATCACCGTTCCTCTGCGTTATGGTAAGGGTCGATCCGAGGACTTGGCCTCGCGACCAGTTGACCCATATGCCTAAGTAGACTCCGGGTTGAGTGTTGACACCCAAAATGGAAGACATGACTTGATGGACCGAGTTTGCTGTTTGGAGAGTTTGATAGATCTTGTTGACTGACTTCTGGAGCGAAAAGGGAGCATGGTCTACCTCAATCGAAGTCTGGGATCTTGCTCGGTGGATGTCTATCTACTTCGGCGGCTGATGAGCCTACCTGGCCTTCAGCGAGTGCTAGCCAGGTAAATTAATGGTCGTCGCATTCACCAGTAAGCACGATTTGTAGTCGCCGCGGTGCTCCATGATGCCCCATGAGCTTCTGGGTTCTGTGCCCGATGTATGTTTGTGCCCGAGGTATGGGTCCAAAGTATTTTTTTACCCTAGTACCTAGCATATTCTCGACTTGGTCCCACTGACAATGTCCTGCATGAAGCTGCCAGTACTAGTGCGTGAGTTGGTGTAGCAAGAGTAGCCAGCTTATTCGTTTTGGCCCCTTCGGGTGTCTGTTGATATCGGTGAGATAGCCCCTGGCCTATTCTTAATGGGGAACTGCACTACATCACCCGTATGCAGTAGAACACGATCGGCGAATACTATGATGCGGACTTATCAGGAAAGATAATCGTACCAGCTGCGGCCTAAATTCCTATTGGCAGTCTATTAAGTACCCAATATATATGCGTGATGTTACCTACCCTGAGGCCTGCAAATTCGAAGCACATATACCAGGTGTTGAGCTGAAGTCCATTACAGGTTGGCTTTTGCTGACTTTGTACCCCCAACTTTAGATTGTAAAGCGTCCAGGATGCTTGTAAATTGAGACACCCCCCAAGCGACCCGACCCCGCACAGATATTTATAGATTAGCTGTGTTGCATTCGTATCTAGCGCTGCATCCGTGCATCGGGTGAAAATATGGAGCAGGAGTGATTGTCAGCCATGGTACCTACGATGCCCCATGGCTGTCCTGAGTCCTGTCCCCGAAAGAAATGTCGATCCCCGAGGTACGTCGGTACTCGGGATATGGATGTCAGGCACGGTGCTCCATGGTACCTGATGCCCCATGGCTGTCCTGAGTCCTGTCCCCGAGATATGTCGATCCCCGAGGTACGTCCATCTCCGAGGTACATATGTACATGAGGTACGTCTGTGCCCGGGTTATGTATGTACCCTAGTACCCTAGTATATATAGAGCTCCCGTTCCCATATTCAATACATCACGCATTTCCCCATGTTCGACACCTAGTCCTATTGACAGTGATCGATGGCTACGAATTGGAAAGGAGCTGGAATGCCATCAAAGGCCGCTGTGCGTAGATACCAAATTTTGTATGGCCACCCCTCGGCAGCCGCATCTTGAAAAGTAACAAAGTTCGGGTTTGGGGCCGCTCTGTCTGTATATTGAAAGTGTTGGATAGGCCGTAGCACTAGTGCTGAAAACAAAGAACTGACTGTACGATTGTATTGTGGTTGATATCTGATTATCTATCGGAGGGCCGGAGAGGGGTTCTTATCCCATCCGGTCCTCCCTGGAATCGCAGCTACGTAGCTATCATGGCAGCCGGCTTACAGCCAAGCTCCATCGAAGCTCCTTGCAGTTCTATCGTGATATCCCAGCTCCATTGCGGTTCCCTGCCCAAGGCGGGGGAGACCCGCATCCGGTCGTATCCAGCCTTTGGCTGTGGCTATTCCCACACTGGAAGTCTTTTC
>ML976046.1:3514-18492 GCA_010015635.1 Clathrospora elynae
AGATTGCCGAAGATAAAAGCGATGCAGCAGCGAGGCGAGCAAGCAGTGCCAACTCGTAAGCAGAAGATGTCGTTTTGCCTCTACTTGCAATTAGACAGCTTTGAATACAGGCATAGTTCACCTACGTAACTGCGGAAACAATGTCGAGTATAGTTGAGATCGCCACTAGGTGTATCGCCCATATAGCCCAGCGAGGAGAAAAGAAGATCTGCAGCAACCGAACGAGCTGAAATTCCTGTTAGCAGACGACGAACAATTAAGGCAGGCAGACTGTCTAACATTACTGCTGGTGAGAAGTTAGAGATTACACATGATGACTCCGTCAAGCCAGTAGTACATGTCTTCTCTCGAATGGGCTACAGTCGCGATTGCAGCGATGCCAGCAGAGTTGGCAACAATCAATCGATCGGCGTGATTGATTCCTATCTAAGTCAAGTGCTTACTTGATTAGGCCGCCTTTAACCTTAATAGGAATCAATCACGCCAATCTGATTGATTGTTGCCAACTCTGGATGCCAGTGATCCCCATGCCTATTGAGACAATGCCGACAACGATTCCCGCAATCGTCTCCCACCAGTATTCGCACTCGGAAACATTGGCTTCTGCTCTAAGAAGATTTCTAATATCGAGGTAAGTGAGCGCGCTGCTCAGTATGGGTCCGACTAAGAAACAGATCGCAAGGCTGACTAATACAAAGAGTGTCATGTTGACGAGAATCGATGCAGTACTGAATATGGGGGGCTCCTGTCTTTTGTACCTGCTCTATGTGTCGTCTAAAACAGGACTTGTGGAGAGTTACATCGTCGGGTACCCATTCCTTGTAGTGGAGTATGGGCAGAGCAAATGGCAAGATAGGAGAGCGATCCTGAACAGCTGCATGCATACCTGTTAGAAGATCCACAAAATCTTGCGGTATTCGGCTTTGCCGACCACTAGGATAGGGCTTAGAAGCAGTCGTGATGGCTCCAGATGCCCAGATTGTGAGGAGGATAGGTCGATGTGACACCGTATACGCTTCGTTAATGTCTTCAGCGGACGCTAGTACTTACTGCCAAAGTCTGAATCTTCGCCTACAACAACCTGACTAGATCGTGTTCTCTTGCATGATTAAAGTCGGCAGACACGTAAAGCGAAAGCCTGTAGGGATCGGAGGCTTAGTAGGCTATACTTGAGAGACCTAAGTCTGGATTAGAGGAGCTGGAACTTGGTTATTCTCCGCGACCACCCTTTCAGCCTTTGTGGCAAGCTGCTGACCTTGCTAGGCCTGTAGAACTCCTCCACAGGCTATACACTGACGCCGCTGGTCTCTCTTACGTTGTTGACGCTGACTAGTTTCACGAAGCTTTGCATTCTCCTCTACAAGGATCGTTGCTGAATGCATCGCGAGCTGACAACCTTTAACAAGCTGGCGGATAGCTTGGCTTGTCAGGCTCTGTGACTGGCTACGACGAAGGTCTCATACGTGTTGAGCCTGCTGTTGAAGCTGCGCTACTGTACGCGGCGTTTCCGTTGTCCATACAACGTTATTGTCAGCTGCTGTCGTGGGTGAAGACGGAGTTCTGGCGATTGTGAGCGACGATATGATACGCTCTGGACTATATGGGATAAGCCCAGTCGTTTGAAAGCTGGCCTGGATGTTTTGCTCTGTAGATTCTCTAGGCCCGATCTATGTATAGATCGTGAGGAAGTCTATCTTGTCTATATGGTAGACGCCTTGGCGAGCTAGCTCCTGGATCTTGTGACCGTACGCGCGCTTAGGAGGGGAGAAGCAACTCACATCAAGTGCCTAGAGGAGGTGCGACGTGTGAGGTGGCATAAGTAGAGTAATAACGTTGTTATCTGGGCAGTACTAGTCGAACCTAGTCGTAGCATGGCTGCTGTGGCCGTTAAGGATAAGGAGATGATAGACTCCGCGCGTACGAGACGCTGTATGTCTATCAAGGTGCTTTGCCCACTCAACGCCGAGCTCATCTGTCGTCCAGCCGTTTTCTGATAAAGCAACTACCTAGTCTGGCGAGATGTGTTGATACCAGCCAGCCTGGTGGAGCTTCCCAGACAGGATCACGAATGGTGGGCGTAAGTTTTGGTTTGATCCATCATATAATCAGTTCGGGCGGCTACATTTATTCTTTTGGCATATACTAACTCCACTAACACTATTAAATCTTCTGCTGACGTAACAGTCATGGATTGTACCCACAGCACATACAAGTTCAAGATGCCCTTGTTGCATGTCATCGGCGTCGCCGCATTAGACTCCGTTCACTCCATGCTCTCCTCGTCCTCTCCATCGCCATTTATGCCAATATTCCTAAACCAGATTTCTTGCTGCTGCTGACGAAGTTGGGAGGGAACACGTCGAGTAAAGGCGGAGGTGATGGCTTGTAAATTAGGTGCCCAGGTGCGAACTGTGATTTCGGCCATAACGTCTTGATGCGCGGGATGCGTAGAGATATTCCAGACGCCATCAAAGAACTGGTGCTTGTCAGGAAGCTGGGCGTAGCGAAGGCTTGGGATCGTGCGGAAATGACGCTGGTTTAGAGACTTGAAAGTAGTATTGACGAAGTTGGTATAGCTGTCCCAGACGGCCCAAGTGAGGGTGTAGGGCTAAAAATGCTGCATTTCAGCAGCGGATAGAGCACCGGCCGCGTAAGGGAACAGCATATAGTTTGGGTCGCGCTCCGTAGTCTGTGTGAAGTTGCAGAGGACCCAAACCTCGGTAGAGTTTGGAAGGCACCTAGCGTACAGGTTGGCAGCGGTGTTGATCTTGAGGAATAAGTTGATCTGATCTTTCTCTGTGCCAAACATGGTGCCGATGTTGATCGTGTTCTGGATGATAGCGTCATCGGACGGCTGCGGTGGCGGACGAGGAACGTCGACGAAGGGATCAGAGATTTGGATAGCAGGAACCTGAGTGACGACGGAGTTGACAGCCCACAAGGGGCGCGCTTGGTGTTGGTTGGTTCTAGAGGACATAATGCTGAGGTGCACGAGCGGATCAGAGGCGAAGAAGTAAACGTGATAATGTTGGAGTTTCGAGGCTGCCTTTACCTCGCAGCAACTGCCTGCTCTTGGATAACGGTGAGCGCCGCCACCTGCCCTTACGATATGGTAGCGCAGGTGCGTCCCTGCGACTAAGCAATAAAGCTGGCTTTATGGTCGAGGAGGCTACTACGGGTGACTAGACGAGGCGACGGGGTGACCAGACGAGGCGACGAGGTTACGAGGCAGTTGTGGAGAGAGGACTTTGATGTCAGAGATGAGTAGAAGTTAGTGCGAAGGTGAAGGTCTTACTCAAGCGGCAATGAAGGCAGATTTAAGATGGTGAGACCGGTAGGCAAGGTGTAGCGTGAGGCCGGTTGGAAGTTCGGGGCCAGCGGGCAAGGCGCGGCGGTGAGGTTGAGAAGAATCCAGCGGAAAGTCGGCGCGCAATCAGCGCGCAACGGAGGTCGAGAGCAGACCGAGACAGGAAGCGACCGACTGCGTCGCTCAAACAGCCAGGCCTTCTCAGGCTCAGGGTGAGGGGCAATGACGCTGTGTAGGGGCGCGCAACCTGCAGTAACAGCAGCAGCAAAATCAGCCAGCGGCCAGCGGCCTGATGCATGGATCGTGAGGAATGTGAGGGTTGTGTGGGTTGTGAGTCAGGATTGTAGGGGTCGTGAGGGTCGTGAGGGCAGCTCCTGCAGGCTGCAGCCAAGCTTGTTGACTTTCCATCCGCCCAAAGCCATCTCCTGCAGACAACCTCTACTCAACAATCGTTCGTACAAGATCTCAATAAATGCTTCTTGGGCAATCCGACACTATAAGCTGTAAGCGGAGCAAACCAGCTCAAAACATCCTCTTCCTTCGCCCCTTCAGGCCAGCCTTGCCAGCCGCTCACCAACCGTTAGACAGGGCTATCTCCTCCCTGGCAGTTGTCGAACACGGCCTGTGCCGATGGTATCAGACCTGGCACATCTCTGAAGAGCGCGTCGAAGAAGCCGGGTATGCCAACGTATAGAAGTCCTAGCTCCTCCTTCAGCACATCGTCTACGTGTTTGCGGTGTTCCGTCGAGTTCGCGAAGCTGACCGTGTTGATGGAAAGGGGTGTTTGTTGGAAAGACGAGGTAAGGCGGGGTGGAGGCGTCAAATCGGTGACGGCGTCGTAGACTGCGTTCCAAATTACGTTGTCAGATTCTTGGCGAAGGGTTGCTTGTAGAATTACCTATACATCCACTCCCGAAAGCAAGAGGATCGACTTTTGCTACAATGTATCTGCTTGGGCAAATTTCACGAAAAGTTTACTGTTACCATTTTCTGTGTGATGAAACTCCCATATATAGAATTAGAGCTCGGTACGAAGTAAGCATTTGGCTTGTTTTCCATGCCATGGACACGTTGGTTACATGGGATTTCCTCGCTTCCCACCAAATCTTACTCTGCTTGAGATGAAATCTGGTTTTTGTTCTTCACTGTATGATGGCACTCATGGCATTTTGTCTCTTATTTCTATCTGATTAGGTTGAACCCAGAGGGCCCATTCCATCAGTTTTGTTTGAGGCCCAACATTCGCATCTAAAGGCATCAAATGGAATACTTCCATCGACAGGAATCAACCAGATACAATGCCCCACGTCTTCCAGGTGTCGAGGGTATTTGCTCGTTGCAGCAGCCTTTGCTCATCGGTTTGAGTCTCACATGATGAGAGGCCACGTCGTGACCTCGACTCTGGTGTCTCTCTTATCCGAGTGCCTGCGCTGTCGCTCGATAGTTCATATGAGCGAAACTCAGTATTCGCCCATCCAGTGGCTAGTCAATGATGTTTAGTAATCGTTACCGTTGTGTCACTAGTGTGAACAATACGAACCTTGAGCGTTTATCGAGTCGCTCCAATCGTCTGTGAGGAAGTGGAGGAAGCAACCGTGCGAGACCACGACGATATGGTTCTCCGGTCTGGCTAGAAGCCATTGACGCGTTTTTTCAGCCCTAGCAAGGAGTGCATCACTTGTAAGCGAAGAATTGTCCTACCAGTATAGGTTAGCAATCTGGTCCTAGCATGAACGGGCATACTGAGGGTTGAATACCTTTACCTGCCAGCCTGCATCTACAAGAGCGAGATCCGCTACAGTGTCCTGAAACTCTGTCTGGAGGATTGAGAGATCGCTGCCAGTATCGCAAGGCAAAGTACTCGCTTCTTGCAAAGACGGTAAAGCAAAGATTTGTACACCCCGCGTTACTGCTGGTGCGAATCCTAATAATGCGGTATGAACAGTCCGCCTCAAAGGAGAGGTCACCACAAGCTCGACCTGGTCGTGATATGGAAACTTTGTTACAATGTCATGACATTGACGTTCGCCGAATGGTGTGAGCGAAGGATCTGGTATGTCGTGATTGCTGTAAGATAGATTATGAACACCTTGCGCGTGTCTGATGCAGTGAATGATACGTGCCACTGTGAAAGAATTAGTCGTTTATTATTCATGTTGGGGTACTGCAATTATCTCGATGACTTACTTGCGCATCAAAGTTGTCTCTGGTAAAATTCACGCGGCGACAATATGAGCGGCACCGTGGGTGTGGAGCGCGGGAACCGGATTTAGAGGTCTGTGCTCTGGCGGCAACCGTAATTCGTACGGATGATCCTAGACAGGGATTTCCCGGTCCATCCTTCAAAATAAATCACGAAGAAGTTTCCGTCCCAGAAAAAGGCCTGACTTATCCAATATAATGTAGAATTATACTATGTCGCTCCGATTTTCGATTGTCAAGATCTGAGAGTAACAGCATTGTGCTGATCGATTTGAAAATTGTCACTGTATTGTGGCACTGGATGATCATTCATCGAAGCGATCCTAGCAAGCGAGTCCGCCAAGCAATATCATGAGAATATATAATTTGCGCGACCCTTACCTGTAGGGCGCGATTTTCAATTGACCATAAGCTGATGGAGATCGAAAAAGTGGCCCAAGGCAGCGAAGCAACCGCAAAGCTCGAGGGGAGCGAAACCGAAAATCCTCGCGACTCAACAGGCACGCAACATGAGATTCCAGATCAGGCCAGCAGTACTCGCCCCCATGGCCTCAGATTTGCGGCTATCATGGCAGCTGCTCTATCCTCGGTCTTTCTATCTTCTTTGGTTCGCAAACGCTGGCGGATTATTTGTGGAACACAAAGTAACCAGATAGCAGGATGAGAACATTATTGGAACCGCCACATCACAGATCACTAATACTTTCAACTCGTTACACGATGTGGGTCCTCACCAAAAAGTACGCGTGACTGTAACGTGTCACGTTCGCGAACCCAACGCGTATTCTAATAAATACCGAGCTATTGCAGTCCCTCACCAGGAATGTACATTTCAAGAAAGATCAAGGTAGACGATGTCTAAAGTTTCACCATCGCGGTATCTCCCTCAAACAATCTCAAGGATTATTTCTCGGCTTTCTGGGAGGCCCCGCATCACCGACATCGGAACGCATTGCTTCCACGCGATAGAAGGATTTCACAACAGCCACGACAGATTTGTTTGAAAGATGGATTTTCGAAACTACCTTCAAAGACAGACTGCGCAGCCGGCACAAAACAAAACTTCCTCAGCAGGCGCGACCTCCCGTGTAGCCAAGCATGGCAATGAAGTATCAGAGCCACCGACTCAGAAAAGGCGACGCTCACCTCCAGTCATGGCAGCAGCGAGTACAACCGAGGCGAAAACAGAAGCATCGCAGTGCCCGACACCCCGTCGATGCGGTATGTCCAGAAAAAACGTCGTCGTTCAGCAGCCAGCACCTCTAATGCCTGAACTAAGCCTCGCTGAAGAGGATGAAGCGCTGATAGTGCCGGATTCAAACCAAGTTCCAGTTCCAACCACTGCTCTCGCTCCCGCTCCAACCTCTGCACCGATGATGCCCGAACTAAGTGCTGCTAAAGAAGAGAAGGCGCTATCATTCTTGGAGTATTTGCAGCAGGATGTGGATTATCCGATAGATCCAAAGAACTTATATATGCAGCAGGCTGTCGAAGAGACACCGAAGCAACCAGAGGAGATCGATGCCGCAGTCGCGGCGGCCGCGGTCAAAGAGGAAACAGCGAACGACACCCACGCATTTCGAACTCCCGCACCCCCCCAACGACCTGGAACGAACGATGGAATGGAGATTTCAGGGACCGCTCCAGGACACACAAATCTCCCGTCAACAATATTTTGTAGAGAGGAAAAGCCTACAGTTCACGCGGTTGTTCCGTCGCGACATGGAGGGATGATATCTAGCAGATATGCCTATATTGGCCAGGAAGAAGCGATCCCGGCTCTGCAATCGAGATGTTCGCCAGGGCCGTCTCCATATGCAGCAGAATTTAGAGCGTCGGCGAAACGGCTGCATTCCAAGACTGAAGATGATCAGACAGACCATGGAGGAAGAGAATCTCTAGAAAAGCGTTCCCGCTATTCGCAGAGCAGCGATCCGGAGCTCTCGGAGCAACTGATTTACTTCTCTGGCAAGGAATTGGCGCCATCTTCGAGGGAAGTACAGAAAAGGAGTGGCAGCTGGTCACCTCATGACAGCATGACCAAGGAGAGACAAGATACAGGAATGGATTCTGAAGATAAAGAGACTGCCGAAAAAAAAAAAGACTGCATCAAGCAAGAGTCTCCATTCGACGACGAGCCGATGCATATGCCTGAAAATCTTCACGGCACTGCGTACTTTACACCATCAATGACACCAGGAACCTCGCAATCGCCTGCGACGTTACAGCCGCCGACGGGCCCTCCTGGAGTAGAGCGACTGTACCAGCCTGTCCTAGCGTCCGATGGATCATTTATCGACATCTTTGAGCTCTGTGCACCCCTCCAACGTCGTGATTTCACCAACGAGGAGACACTGCTTTTGAACGAGAACCAGGCCAGGATTGCCGAAGCATGTAATGGCGGCCGGAGGTTTGATCCAATGAGTGGACTCTCACCCTTTATACGATCGAGGTTATCGAAGCAGCAAAAGTGTGAAGTCCGGGAGACGCAAACGAAGATCAAGACAACATGGATAGCGAAGAAAAAGCAAGCTGCGGTTGCAAGGGCTGCTGGCGATATGAATGGAAGGGGACTAAGAGACGAGAACGGAAATGCTGCTGCGACACCTGCATTCGCACTTCCCCAACAAGCTCAACCTGCTAGGAACACCCACACATTCGCGTTACCATATCTCAACGTCGCAGAGACGCATGAGACAACGATTTTTGCGGTCAAGTTCATACAGCACGCCAATCAGAAGCTTTCACAGGTGCCTGCTGGGCTGACTATCCAGTTGGCCATGGCTGATATTGCGGGTACCCCTGAGGAGAGACTTTTTGCGGAACAATTCGAGTTGGAGGCCAACAACTTCCTAGCAGGAAAGAACACTAAAGAGAGTTTCCGATTGGCATTCTCAGCAAAGGATGCTCATGACATTAAACATAATGGTGTGATATACCAATAGTAGTTGGGATATTCATTTGTTGTGGGTTAGGCAATGGTATCGAACTATCGAAGTTGCCGCTGAGAGACGGTGCCAAGAGCTTGTGCGCGGTAGCGTGTCTAGCAGCAAACCGCCGGGTAGATTTACTGTATTTCGAGGCCTTGGGGTTTAGGTTCGGGAACAGTTTGAACGCACTAGTGCCATGTTAAATATACATAAAACAAACGGATTTCAACGAACCGAAAAACTGTGCATGCCCGTTTCTAGTCTGCGTCTTGAATGTCCGAAGCCGTCAAGGCATACCATCTGGAAACATGGGCATCACAACACTTTGAGGGCTTGATGCCACAGAAAGTAGTCTGAATAGTTTCAATGAATTTTTGTGGTTGGGGTTTAGGACTGAAAGCTCTTTGAAGACATACATGTTTCAAGTTCATATACGATTTGCGTTGTGAATGTCAGAAGCCACTGAGGCACATCCAAGCCCGGAGATGCACGTGCGTTGAACACACATGCGGCAGGGGACTAGTACGAAGAAAGAAGCGGTATGATCATCAAGATTCCAGACCATTGTTTGAAGTTGTTCATTTTCATGCCGGATGACCCAGCACTATCGTTGGATACATACTCGAGGTGCCGAGTTCATTACCTCGCGCCATAACCCAAGAATGCTAGAAAAGACCCATGTCGCCGAGAAACCGCCCCTAGTAGCTCTAGTACCTCTTGCCCTCACGGAGCACATCCGAGAACTCATCGAGCGGGCTCCGAATAAGACGGGTTTCAGCCCACAGATTGGGTGTGAGGAAGCCGTAGGTGTTGCCGACGGCGACGAAGGTAGCCTTCAGGGTGTTCTCGAGAGTCTTGGTGGAACCAGCAGAAGCAGTGTAGATGTCGGCGACACCTGCCAGTTGCAACAGACGCTTGACAGCAGGCGAAGCGACCAGACCTGTACCACGGGGAGCAGGAATGAGACGGACAGTGACGGAGCCGCACTTTCCGCTCTCCTTGGTGGGCAAGCTGTGAGGCTCACCGAGGTTGGTGCCCCAGTAACCTCTTCGGATGGGGACGACAGAGAGCTTGGCGATGATGATGGCGGCGCGGATGGCGGTCGCGACTTCCTTGGAGGTCTTGATACCGAGACCAACATGGCCCTCAGAGTCACCAATGACGACGATGGCCTTGAAGCGGGTACGCTGACCGGCGCGGGTCTGCTTCTGGACGGGCTTGATCTTCATGACCTCGTCCTTCAGCTTGGGCAGGAAGAAGTCGACGATCTGGTACTCTTTGATAGCCAGAGAGTGGAGGTAGCTGGCGCTTGTCAGTGCCGGTCTGGCGCCCAAATGTGCATTGCTGGTGGACGTACATCTCCTCCATGCTCTTGATCTTGCCAGCCTTTACGAGACGGCCGAGCTTGGTGACAGGCTGCCACTCCTTCTCCTGTGCCAGTTGTCAATCCTCTGCAGTTTCTGCCTTTAGCGACTGTGTGTGTGTACCTCGGCCTTTCCGCCACGGCGACCACGTCCGCGACCGCGGCCACGACCACGGTCACCTCCACGGTCACCACGAGATCCGAATCCGCCGCGAGCGGGGGCAGGAGCGTCAGCCATGTTGTATGTCGGTGGGGTATACGGCTGCTGTTTTGCTATCAGCGATTGTGTGAGAGTAGATATTGAGTGCACGACGTACAATTTGGTGTTCCTGGAGTTAGTGCTGTTGTCGCGATGCCGCTCGAAGTTGAATTTCGCAGTGCTCTAAGCGAGGCCGTGGGATAATCGCTAGCGCCGGAAGAGGCAAGGCTTGGCGGGGCACCAACTGAGCATCAATCGACATGGAAGCTGCGAGCGCAACACCATGAATCTTTCTTTCTTGCTCTCTTTCTTGCTCTCTTTCTTGCTTGGTCCAGCCCGTGGGGACCTCTATTTCTGCCGATTTCGCATGCTGTTGTACGCTTCTTCCTACGGGCGCAATCATGTACATCGCAAGTCTTGATATCGGCCCTGTTAAACGCCGTAGATCAAGCCTCCTCTCAAGCCGCATCAAGAAAACACGGAGCGTTTTCAGATATTCGCAAACTTGCGCCTCTCTTCGTGCAGTGAGCAGCAGCCTCATGGGCTATGATCTGGCGCATCAGCATGGTCACTTGCACATTCCCAAGCAGCACGCGAGCCGTGATGACTAAGCACCGCGCATACTTGTTCACATGCTCGGGACCAACTATCTTGGGTTCACCTGAACAAACGCAACAAGATGAGAACTTGCCAGCTCAGCTCCATTTCTTCAACCCAGAACATTAGCTCCTAATCCATAATCATGTCCATCTTCAACTCAGTCCTCGGCTCGTTTTCTCCCCCGCCCAGATTTAGAAAGTCCTTCGAAGATCCGCACGCGCGCGACCATGAGTTACCGCTCTACAACTCTCCGCCGTCACCACACATACCACCCCCAGTAACCTCTTCAGTACTATGGAACGTGCCGAAAACGAGCCTAACGCCGCCGCCCCGGGTCCCCGACGATTTACTGGCGCTGCAACGGCGAGTCCGGCATCTCGAACAGCAGCTGCAAGAGCTACTCGATGCGCAGGCAGATGGCTTGGTGGGTGGTCTGGGTGCAGAAGACGCCATACGCGATGATTTCATGTCAAATGGCAGCACCACCCCGACAGTCAGCAGTGTTAGATCGAGCGACAGAAGTGCGGAGAGTGGCAACATTAAGCATACATCCAGAAAGAAGGTGGGGCTCAACACTGCAAGGCTGGGCATTTCGCGACGGATAAGACAGCTCGCCAGCGTCAAATCCGACGAGTTGGATCTGCTCGACGAAAATCTGAGAGAACTGCAAATCACAGTGGAGAAGACTGACGCATGGAGCCAGAAGCGCGCACGGTTGGAGAACAAGATCAGAGACATAGAAGGCGATGATGCCGGCACCAAGGCGCAGACCCTACAAACGGAAGCCTCGAAGCTTGAGCAGGAAATACGGCAGAAGGAAGAGGAGCTATGGGCGCTCAAGAGGCGACATCGACACATACTGGACAGGCTGGCAGACACCGAGAACTCTGTGGAAGCAAAGCTATCTTCTTACAAGACATCACTATCTTTACTGGACAGGGAGGTTGCCAGTTTCCTGGCGCGACCTCCAAACGCGAATCACGTATCCATGTCTTCTTCGCCGTTTCCCACACTCCCCGCGAAGCGACGGACGCTCGAAATGGCGCGCGAGTACTGGCAGGACGAATACACAAGGTTGGCTGAGAAGTGTGAAGAGATCGACACAGACCGCGGGGCACTTGACGAGGGCGCAGTCATATGGACTGACGTGATGAGAAAGGTCGCAGACTACGAAACAAGCCTACAGAGCTACATGCAACAGGCGGGACGAGGTAGCTTGCCTGATCCCTCGAGCCTCTTGGAACAGATGGATACAACGATTACCTATCTCGAGGAGAAGCTGGAGCTTGCTTCTTCACGGAGCTGGAACTTACTAGTCTGCGCGATTGGAGCGGAGCTCGAAGCGTTCACGCAAGGGAAGAGTCTGTTGCAGGAGGCACTTGGCTCGAAACGAAAGGGCAATGAGAAGACGACAGAGTTATTACTAGACCAAGATGGTTTTCAAACAGAACAACTAGAAGAGATGACAGGGTCTGCTATTAGGACTAGTCGGTCTCCACCAAAGCCTAATCCGCCCAAACAGCGATATTTCGACTCAGAAGACGACGACCCAGACCCAGAGCTGATGATCTCACATCACGATACTGATACCGACTAAGCTTGGCCGGTGGATTGGGCTTCGTCATGTAGCTAGAGATGAGGTTCGACACGAAGACAACGTTTTGCATAGTCAATTAGCCACACAGTACGAATGAAATAAGTCAAGTCTTTATTTTGGGTTCGATATCGGCCTAGATAACTTCACAGTAACGTACTCCACGGTCGAGTGGCCGCTACGATCAAGTGGCCGCTTGGTGCCAAGCCCCCACCAAAACTATCCTACCTACGTGATGCTTCCACCCAGCAACATGCCATCATCTCAAAAAGAGGCACAAGTGCAGCTTGCACTCCAGGCTTTACAACAAGACACAAAACTTACCTAAAAACGTGCTGCAGCAATCTATAGCGTACACCAAACAGAATGAAGCTTCTTAAGACAGAAGAGGAGGTGATTGTTAAGCATGTCCTTGACCTTGATACGCAAGGATTTCTGCCCTAGCTTGCTGCTGTAAAGGATATGGCTGATTCTTTGCTAGCTGAACATTGCTGTAACCTTATTAGCATAAACTTGTAAGAGGTTAGACCTCTATTGTCCTCAATAGAGACACTTTGGTTCACAGAACACCATGAAACCTTATGGAACCCTATGAAACCTTATAGAAACCCATGGAACCCCATAGAACCTCATGGAACCCTATAGAACCCTATGGAACCCTGTAGAACCTCACAGAACCCTATAGAACCTAACAGAATCCTATAGAACCTGACAGAATCTCATAGAACCATCTAGAATCTCATAGAACTGGCTAGAACATGACAGAACCAGCTGGAACATGACAGAATCTTCTGGCTGCTAACAAATGATGATAAATGCCAATGTACATAGAACATTCCAGAAGCAAGCATGTATGTATGTATGTATGTATGTATGTATGTATTGAATTAACGTCCTGTTTGAGTCTGAGACTATATAAGATGTGAGCAGCAATAGCTGTTCAGGTAAGAATGGGATGTATATTAAGGGGTAATAGTCTATGAAAGTACAAGGGATGGCAAGGGTCTAAGCCCTAGGTATAGAGAGAGGTACAAGAAATACAGTAATGCCAGGCCTATCCTTGACCTATATCTCTAAAATTTAAGTGTTAAGGCCATGCTGGCTGCCTTCTTTGCATGTGTTGTGTTGCAGACTGGGACTGCAACATTTGGTAGGTGTGTAGGAGCGGAGGTAGAAGCAGCAATGCTAGGCCGTCCTCTACCTTCCTCTTCCAGATTTGGGTCTGTAAGGCCGTGCTGGCTGCCTTGTTTGCGCATGTTGTGTCAGGGACGCAACAGTTGGTGGGGGTCAGAGTAGAGGTAGAAATATCATTGCCAGGCCGTTCTCCACCTCTGGCTCCGGGTTGTATTGTAAGGCTATGCTGGCTGCCTTGTTTGCGGTTTTGTTGTGTCAGAGACGCAATAGTTGGTAAGGGTTTGTAAGGGGCCAGGCTAAAGATAGCAGGAAGGCATGGTAGAACAGAGTGAATTCAATGGGGAGCTATCTAGGGCAGGAGGGCAGGCTGTCTTTATAGACAGACTGCTTGCTTCTGGAACGTTCTATGTACATTCGCATTTGTAATCATTTGTCAGCAGCCAGAAGATTCCGTCATGTTCTAGCTGGTTCCGTCATGTTCTAGCCAGTTCTATGAGGTTCTAGGTGGTTCCATGGACTTCTGTGAGGTTCCATAGACTTCCGTGAGGTTCCATAGGCTTCCGTGAGATTCCATGGGGTTCCATGAGGTTCTATGGGATTCCATGAGGTTCCGTGAGGTTCCATGGGATTCTATGAGGTTCCATGAGGTTCCGTGATGTTCCATGGGCTTCCATGAGGTTCCATGGGCTTCTGTGAACCGAAGTGTCTCCACTGAGGACAATAGAGGTCTAACCTCTTACAGGGTTGGAGTAGAGGTGGAAATAGCATTGCCAGGCTGTTCTCCACCTCCCACTCCGGGTTGTATTGTAAGGCCATGCTAGCTGCCTTGTTTGCAGTTTTGTTGTGTTAGGGACGCAACGGTTGGTGGGGGTCAGAGTAGAGGTAGAAATGGCATTACCAGGCCATCTTCTACCTCCTACTCTGGGTCATATTAGTAAGGCCATACTAGCTGCCTTGTTTGCGGTTTTGTTGTGTCAGGAACACAACGGTTGGTGGGGGTCAGAGTAGAGGTGGAAATGGCATTGCTAGGCCATCTTCCACCTCCCACTCTGGGTCGTATTAATAAGGCCATACTGGCTGCCTTGTTTGCGTGTTATGCATGAGAGGATTTGAGCGCTGCCCTCTTTCTGCTAGTTGTGTTGCTGTTCCCTTGACCAAATGTCCTGATCCCAATAGTGCACAGACCGCTGAAAATTTGTCAAATCTCCAGCTGCAACAAAGCTGTCTGCGCACCTGCCCACAATGCTGCAGTGTAGAAATAACGCTATAGAGAGATCAGGAAGGGAATTCAAGATAGAAAAGGTCAAAAAAATCAATGAATTTTGACCTTTCTGAAACTTTGGAAAGTTGGTGTTTGGTGGCCAGTGTAACGGGCTTAGCCCGGTTAGTGATGTGGACTTGGCTGTGCAGCCTTGGAGCCACCAGTTCTCCGTCTAGTGCGGCCAGAGCAGGATAAGCAGCCGGAAGCTCCTCCTCCCAAGGAGCAGGTGTAAGGATCTAAACCTAAAAGGTAATAGGCACGACTATATGCACTAGACCACTGGGCCAAAAGGCAGGCACAAGTTGAATGAACAGTATTCAACTTGCATAGTCGATATTTATGCACAATGAGGTGGAACAACTCCACTCTCAGACCCACTTGTGGGTCT
>ML976046.1:18807-191075 GCA_010015635.1 Clathrospora elynae
GAGGTGGAACAACTCCACTCTCAGACCCACTTGTGGGTCTCTACATGCGGGCCTAGCCCTCACATGTAGAACTGCATGGGCCTAGCCCATCACAGCAGGAGCAGCAGGAGGCCCTGACATATATCGGACTTAATCCGGTCGGTAGTATGGACCTAGCTTGGCCAACGCGGAGCAACCAGCTCTCCGGATGAGTACAGCTGGAGCAGTATAAGTAGCCAGAGGCTCTGATTCCTAGAGCCTCTATCAAATTCATCTGGTTCTACACTAGCTATTGCCCTCAGGGTCCGGCCCCATTACAGCCAGAAGCAAGCAGTTTGTCTATAAAGACAGCCTGCCCTCCTGCCCTAGATAGCTTCCCATCAAATTCACTCTGTTCTACCATACCTTCCTGCTATCATTAGCCTAGCCCCTTATAATGGGAATGTCTATTTACAGCATATTGTACCTGCTATCCACTAGTTTAAGGCAGATGTTTAGCTACCTATACTGATAGAGGATGGGGCATCAGTCTATAGGGCTAGGGCTACTCAGGCCCTGTATTAGTAACTAGGTATTCTGCAGATAAAGTGGCCTGCTAACTCTCCTGATTTGAACCCTATTCAGAATGTCTGGTGGCTGCTCAAATATTGGATTAGTAAGCGGTATCCAAAGACAGCTACTGAAGTCCAGCAATATGCAGAGGAAGAATGGGCTAAGATTGAACTATAAGACTTCTCAAATTATGTAGATAACGTGAGGGAGCACTGCAATGCAGTTATTAAGGCCAATGGTGGCCATACCAAATGGTAGCTTAGAACAGAATAAAAAACCCCCGACCATTTTTGCCAAGATTGGTGGGGCTGACAGGGGGGAGGGCAGCCCGTTCATGAGTCCTCTTGTAGGAGCAGTCAGCCTCAAAGATATTGTGGGCAGTGCGGTGAGACAGGGCACAATGTGCGAACATGCCAGAAAGATGCAGAAATAGCTATAGATTAGTACTTACAACCATCTATACTGTCCTCTACAACTACAGTGCAACACCACGGCTAAGGACAGTGATTTTGGTTGGGGCTTGGCACAGAGCGGCCACTCGACCGTGGAGTACGTTACTTGTATTACATTAATTCATAACAACGTACTGAAGCTATCTCGGCTACTTTAAGTAGAAGGTGATTGTAGCCTTTCTATCCGAGAGGGCAACCACAGGTTATTGCAGCACCTGATACCACATATTTCAATCGATAAGGCGTTGCTCTGAAAGTGGAGCGATCGGGGATAACGCCTAATGCCGCGGCTACGACAAAGCTCCAACCCACCTTAAGCATTACCATATCGCCTCGGCACAACCTGCTACTCTCTCCACTCCACGCTCCACGCTCCACACTCTGCAACCATGAGCTCCTCCCAGGCCCCGACTAGCCCACCCAATGATGATGAGACGCCGAGGACAATTGTCTACGACCCGAACGATCCCTTTTGGCGAGATACAGACGATGATGATGACGACATGGACTTTGTGCCCGCCGAGGAGGGCAGCATGCAGGGCGAAGATGAGGAAGGCGACCTGAGCTTTCACGGTATATACCAATTCACCGTGCACAAATTGATGTACAAAGCTAACAATGGACTAAGATGCTGCGAGTCGACTGAGCAACCTCAGTGGGGTAGAGATCGCCTTCGAGTTCACTGACGATAACGACGAAGACGAAGATGACGAAGACAACGAAGAGGATGAGGAAGCCGGGGATGACGAGGAAGAGGACGAGCACGAAGAGGGCGAGACTGACAACCCTCGGCGACCGATATACATCACACGCGATCAGATCATGCAATTACTCGGACACGCAGGACTAGGCCGGATCTTTGCCTCCGACTTCACCCCGCGATATTCAGCACGGCGACAGCGGATCGACGGCGAGGAAGGCGAGGAGGAAAGAGATAGCGATCCCTCGAGGACCTCTGGAAGAACACGGCGTCCGCGGGGTAGGGCAGCTTTCGAGAAGGTGCCCAGTGAGCAGGGCACGGAGCTGATGCAGACGGGCAACTTCGGATCGAACTTACGAACAGAGGACACCATCAAGCGGAAGAAGAGGCTGGCATACAACATCATGCGGAGAGAGTTGGGAATGGGGAGTGACGGACGCCAGAAGAACGCAAACAGGCTGTTGAAGCAAGACATGATACCGGAGTCAGTGGCAGACACTATCATCCACTACAATGCGCGATGTTATTCGGGCCAGTTTTCAGACGATGGAAACTTCTTCTTCTCATGCGCGCAAGACTTTCGAGTCAGGATGTACGACACATCTAACCCGTATGACTGGAAATACTACAAAGTTCGTCGGAAACTTGGTGCTTTCGCTTTTGCATAGCTGACTTTCCGCAGTCTGTAGTATACCCATACGGACAATGGACCATTACAGACGCATCACTAAGCCCAGACAACCGCTTCCTGGCATACAGTTCGATCAGGAGCATCGTATGTTTAGCACCTACCGATCCGGACAACGAGTCTGAGCCACATCTACTCGACTTCTCAGACATAGGCACCCACAATCCAAGAGGGTTCCAACCATACTTTGGTGTAAGCTGTTCTTGTCTGATGTGTCGCACTGAAGCTGATATTGCTAGATTTGGTCAATAAGGTTCTCTGGCGATGGCCGAGAGATCGTAGCCGGCACAGGCGACAACTCGGTGTACGTCTATGACATCGAGCGACGACAATCAGTGCTTCGTATTCCAGGCCATCAGGACGATGTGAATGCAGTATGCTTTGGTGATTCCCAGTCACCACACATCCTCTACTCTGGCTCCGACGACACAACGCTCAAGGTCTGGGATCGCCGTAGCATGGGTGATGGGCGAGAAGCCGGCGTCTTTCTTGGTCACACTGAAGGTTTGACCTATGTTGACAGCAAAGGAGACGGACGATATGTGCTCAGTAATAGCAAAGATCAGACGGCGAAACTATGGGATCTAAGGAAGATGATGTCCAAGGAAAAGGCTGACGGAATTGACCCCAATGCCTACACCACACGGTTCGAATACCGATCAAATGCGTATGACGAGAATGACTACCGCCCACATCCTCACGATTGCTCACTTGTCACGTTCCGCGGACACAAGGTTCTCAAGACTCTCATTCGATGTCATTTCTCGCCGCCTGGAAGCACAGACTCGCGATACGTGTACTCTGGAAGCTACGATGGCTCTGTGTACATTTGGAACATGGATGCTACCCTCGCTGGAAAGGTAGACGTTCTGAAAGCGACCAAGAACTCGCGACCGCGCGACCCAGATCTCCTAGCCGACACGTACGACTACTGGGGCAGGAACGGAGGGAGCTGGATGACGTGCGTCAGGGATGCGAGTTGGCACCCACACGCGCCTATGATTGCTGGTAAGCCTCCCATGCCTCGTTGCCTTCCGCAGCCTTCCACTAACGCTTTTTAGCTACCTCATGGAACGGCTGGGGCACCTCGCAAGGAACCTGCACAGTACACAGCTGGAACGACGGCATCGAAGAAGACGACGCAGAGCCAAAGGTCGGCAGGAGGGTCAATGCGCAACTCCAGCACGATGAACGGCTTTACGGGAGTACCGAGGGCTGGTCGAGAAGACAGCCCATGATGAATGATGATTGAAGGTGCCTGCACGGCTGACATGTACAGGGTTCCGATGGACGAGTAAAGATGATTTGGGTCTCAGCATGGGAGGGCCATCGCTCGTTCAGCTTGTGTATAGGCATTTCGGGCGGAGTTCTGGAGAGGGCTTTCGGTACTGCGTAGATATCTGCAAACGCTTTTAGGCGTATATCATGTTTGGGGCTTTATTTCAGAGGTATGCATTTGGATATATTCAAACTCCCGCTAGCCCAACATTCCTACTGTACAGCCATTTTGGATATGTAGCCTCCTCTTGAAGTAGTCACGCGCCGTCCCCCGCAATAAAATATGGAATGATGAACGACTCCGCCTCGATGCGTGTCGGGGATGTGAAAGCGAGAACGAACGATGGTGACAAGATGCGTTTATGAGCCGCCGACGAGGATGTTGTTTACGGGGATGTGGACCAGCTTGACGACGTAGCCAATAACTCCTGCTCATTTGTCAGATTGAAGCGCTTCCGGACAGAAAGGCGAGATTACTGACCCATGATCAAGAAACCGATGCCTACTGCTTGCGATATCCTGATGAACTCCCTCTTGTCGGGCTCTATACGTCTGTCAGTGCGATTCTGTGTGATATGGCTGAGGCGGTTGTACTGGTGCAGCGATTCATGAACAGAGTACCCTCCTTGAGGAACTCGGCGGGCATACTGCGCGTAGGTTAGCAATCGCTCCTAATGTCGTGTGCGCCCGGAATGACGTACTCAGCGAACTCTTTGATGTTCTCCATGACTGGTATGGAGTGGCGGGTATCGGGATGAGAAGTGCAGTACCGACTGAGGTGGTGTTTCAATTGACGGTAGCGGGTGTTCTGGAGATATCGCGACTTCAGAGCAGCAGTCCAGACTACGAGGCCAGATTGCCCATGCGGAGAAATCCGACAGGGGTTGGGCTTGGCCAAGCGCGCTAGTATCAACGCTAGCGGCCTGCATCCGCGTCTCCTCGTCGACTCGCTCACCCTCACTCGCGACGACGACTCGACTCCCCCTTCAGGTTTGTTATAGAGGCCGATACTAATCGAGTAGGAACGCGTCCGGCTTCTCCCCCGAAGCTCGTACTCATTACTGACCATTCTTCTCATTGCTGGTGGCGCGAAGCTTTGCGCAAACTGTACTGCAAGTTGCAAAGCAAGCGCATGATCAGGCTGCGGCTACACACACACATCTCTCACACCACATCCTGTACTTTCACATCTCCGCATCTGCCAGGGGCGATCGGGATATTACATCTTGCGCTAGGCTGTCTTTCCGACCTTGTCACCACGCCCGACAGCGGCACTGTACGTATGGCTTCACTCTACGCTGTTTGTCTTTTTCGTTGCGGTCTCATCGCCTGGAGGATCAGAAGCGCGTTTCTTTTGCCCGCCATCTTCACCTTCTTATCCTATAGCATGCTGATTTGGATACCACTCGCAGAGTTGCATGTACATTGGCTATTGATACCAGCACATCAAGTACCTAAGAGCGAATCAAGAAAGAATACTGGAACATACCCCAGCGCTTACTGCACTTTACTTGACATACCACAGCAAAGATGGCTGACGACGACAACTTCGACATCGACATCTACGGCGATGACGCCTACCAAGACTCGAACGCGCAGCAAGACACCAACCTGACCGAAAACAGTGCGCCAAACAACACAAATGCAAACGCTGCTAATGCCAGCGGCCCACCCGACAACACCAAGACCGAAGGCGGCGACCAGGCGCTCAAGCAGGAGCCCGTGAGCGACACAGCAAACGGAGACGCGCATCCGGACCACAGCACCCAGCAGATAGCATCTACCGGTGGCTCGGCCGGCCAAGACGTCCACAAGCAGGCTCCTCAGCAGCAAGGTACGAAGCGCAAACAAGGCGAAGACGATGACCGCCCGACCGACCCTGGCGCTACCGCAGCACTGATGATCAACGATGTCAACTGGTGGATCAGCGAAGAGGACATCCGCGGATGGGCCAACCAGAGCGGCTGCGAGGATGAGCTCGTCGAGGTGACTTTCAACGAGCACAAGGTCAATGGCAAGAGCAAAGGGTAGGTCGCGTTCAACAACTAGATGCGACACGATACTGACAAACTCACAGTCAAGTCTACGCACAGCTGAACTCACCGCAAGCCGCTACTGCCCTGAAGCACCAGATCGAGAACCTCTTCAAAGATCAAGCCCACACGAAGAAGCCGACCGCCATCTTCAATCCGCCACACCTGAACCCGTTCAAGACAAGTCCAAAGGATGTTCCGGCACGGGACAACCGTAGGAATGACCGCGCTACGTCCAGCAACTACGGTAACCAGGGCGGCTATAATAATAATAGAGGCGGGTATAACAACAACCGGGGCAACTTCAACAGAGGTGGCAACATGGGCTACCAGAACAACCGTAACTTCTCTGGCCCCGCCGTTGGAAACATGGGCGGCAACATGGGAGGCGGCTATAGCGGTCAAGCTCCGATGAACAATTTCGCTAGTCCCATGGGAGCCATGAACAACTTTGGAGGCGGCTTCAACCGTGGTGGCATGATGGCCAACAACATGCGCGGAGGTATGGGCAACCGTGGCCGTGGCGGCAATATGGGCATGACCCCCATTGCTGGAAACCCCATGGGCGGTATGAACATGCCTATGGGCGCCAATATGATGGGCATGGGAGGAGGCATGATGGGCATGGGCGCCAACATGGGCATGATGGGAGGGATGGGTACGTCGAGAAACTTTCATATTCGGACTAGTGACTTCACCTCTACATTCTCTTTGATCGGTCTGGATGATCGCTAACGCTGAAGGTTAGGGGGTGGCTTTGGTGCGAGCCCTCAACCATTCAACCAGGGCTTCTTCCAAGGAAACCAGGGCGGCAACGACGGCAGCTGGCAGAATCCCCACGGCGCTAAGAGGCCCCGTCCTGAGTAGATGCTTAGCAAGAGATCGGTCAATCGACCAGCCCCTCGCGAACTGGATAAGGCCTGTTCATATTATCTCGCAATACTGAGATCGGAGTATTGCTGGATAGTTGGCATTCGCCCAAGGCTAGGCCGAAGAGTCTCGCTTTCTTGGACCTCCACTGGCTCCTCACCGATTGGGCATTTTGGAACCTAGCCTCGCGATCGCACACGACGACTTCGTAAGTTCGACAGGGTTTGGTAGCGGATCTACACTCCCTCCCGTACCCTTTCCAACTTTTCTTGGGCGTTTTCTAGGAGCGGCATTGTCATCATTTAGGAATCGATCGAACTTTTCTTCACTCACGTCTTCTTAAATTCCTAGTCTCTCACATCTCTTCGGTCTTGCATATGAGTATCATTAGCACGGTGTTATGGTGTTGGCCTGGAGCAGTAGAAGCACACATGTCCTGACTCTGTACTCGGTTTTGGATGACTTCGCAGCATTCTTTCTATATCTGTCTCGTATGCGACACATGTTGAAGTGCATCAGGGCGCTTTGTCGCAACTTTCTTGCACACAAAGTTTGCACAGATATGTTTATTCGAGCCAGATGCCGAACATTGTACCAGGAGGCGAACACATGTACTTGAATACACAAAAGATGTATCCTTGGTGGAAAAATCCGGTACCCTGGCTAATCTGGGGATTAGGCCCGCCGGGACCTGCATATGAACAATATAAACATCAATATGGGGTATGCAATATAGATCGGACAAGTCTAATACGCCTGTCCTCCAATGACCAATTAATAGACCAATGATCCCGGCCCTGACTTCTAGAAGCTCTCCCACGCTGGTCCGCTCTCGGAACTGGGTATGAAGGCGGGCCTCCAATCTAAGCTAACGGCAAGGAAGCTTGACTTTGACCGTAGTACAAAGCAGCCACGGGGTAGATCGTCATCTATACGGAGATACTCCTGAGGGGTTTGCACCGTGCAGGTGAACAAGGCTATATGGAGGATCTTAATATCGAGGCGAAACCAGGTGTACCTAGATGGCGGACACGGTAGTATATCTTGCTCAACCCCCATGATACACAGCCGCTTGGAACGCCAGTTCGCTGAAGACACCTAGGGTCGCCAATGAGAGTCTCTTACTCAAGTGCAGCGCTGCTGCTCAACGGCGCTTTCGCTGTCGCTCAATGTACTATCTCCATCTCTGGACCAGTAACATATTGACCACCTACTAACTCTTCTCCAGCAACGAACGGCACAGGCGTGACATGCCCCACCTCTTCCAAATTCTCTCCTACTACCGCGTCCAAATTCTTCGCGAACATTAATCCCGGCTGGAATGTCGGCAACACGCTCGACGCCATCGAGACAGAAGGCTCTTGGAACAACCCACCCGTCGTCGGCAGCACGTTTGACGACGCCAAGAAAGCTGGTTTCAAGAGCATCCGTATCCCCATTACCTGGGCGTACCACTTCACCTCTCAGAGCCCGGATTGGAAGGTCGACGAGAAGTGGCTCCAACGCGTGTCTGATGTTGTTGATATGGTGGTTCAGAGGGATATGTGGGTGGTGGTAAATGTGCACCACGATGCTACTACGTGGGCTGATTTGACGAATGCGGAGACGAATGTGACGGCTGTTGAGGAGAGATTGGGGAAGTTGTGGAAGCAAATTGGGACGAAGTTGGCTTGTAAGGGGGAGAAGGTCGCTTTCGAGACGATTAACGAGATCCCGGGGACGACTCCAGAGCATGGGAAGGAGGTCAATAGGTTAAACAACATCTTCCTCCAGGCCATCAACGACGCCGGAGGTTTCAACTCTCAACGGGTCGTTACGCTGGTCGGTGCAGGAGAAGACGGAGCTAAGACTTCTCAGTGGTTCGAGAAACCCGATGCGAAGTTTAAGAACCCGTGGGGCATTCAGTATCATTATTACTCGCCGTGTAAGTCCTTCTCGCCTCCTCCAACTCACTCTCCCCCAGCTAATACAGAAACTAGATGACTTCGTCTTCCAAGCCTGGGGCAAGACAACCTGGGGTTCTGATGCCGACAAAGCGAGCCTGGAGGCCGACATCGCCGCTGTACGAGGCAACTTCACGGACATTCCCCTCATGATCGGCGAATGGGCTGTCTCACCCACTGCTACTGAGACTGCTGCACGTTGGCGGTACTTTGACTTTTTCATTCGCACAACTTCCAAATACAACACGTCAACCATTCTCTGGGACAACGGCGCCGACTTCCTCGACCGCGCAACACACCTGTGGCGCGATCCTGTCGTCATGGACATCTACCGCAACGCAGTAAAAGGTATCGCCAACGCCCTGCCGGATAGCACGACAGATGGCACAGCAACGAAGCAGGAGAGCTCGGCATACATCTACCACAAGAAGAACGAGACCGTCGCCAACGTAACGTTGCCATTCTTCTTCAACGGCAACAAGCTCAGCAAGATCAGCCTCGGAAGTAAACAACTAGCCAGCGGCAAAGACTTCACTGTCTCCGGAGAGAAAATCACCTTCTCCGCAGCCTATCTCCGCACAATCCTCACGCCCACCTCTCCTCTCGGCCCCTTGGCAAACTTGACCCTGGCTTTCAACAGCGGCGCTGCCCTCACCGTCAATATCCTCCAATACTCCATTCCCACCCTCAGCAGCACCACATCCGCCCTTCCCGCCGCCGGCACCGACCTGCTTATCCCAATCACCTGGGCCGGACAAAACAGGCCCGCTGCTGTCAAAGCGGTCAAGAGCGATGGCACGTTCTTGGTGGATGACTGGACGCAGTACCTGGGGCCGCTGCAGCAGGCGCGCATGACGTATAATTCGCAGTGGGACTGGACGACAGAGGGTTTGCTTATCAAGGCTGCAGCGCTGGATGTAGTGCGGAGTGGCGGGAAGAGTACCACGTTTACGATTGAGTTTTATCCGAGGGAGGAGGGGAATAGTGTCGAGTATGTTGTTACTGTTTAGGGCGAGGGGAAAGAGAGAGATGGGATTGGCTTGGATTGGGTATACTAGGATCAAACGTGATGATTGGAAAGTATGTATGTGTTACAATCCAGCTTGCAGTGATATTGCAAGACGTCTTGACAACAAACTCCCAACACTCTCCTGCACTAGACTGAGCTTGGGACGCACAATAAATGCAGTAGGTGGGTTTTCGCTGCCTGGCTGAGTCGGACTATAAAGATGAAGTTATCTCAATCAAATATGGGGGGCCTTTTGCCGGTTCCATCTAGGGGCGACTGCTGCACGTCGTATGCAGCCCTACTCTTTGCGCATAACGTCATCGTGCTGTACCACTTACAAGGCTATCAAAGTCGTCATGGTCCTCCCTACAACCCAGTAAGCGTGGAAGTTAATGCCTTGTAGTCGACTGAATGCAGCAATGTCTTCTATCCCAGACCCAACCTCCTTTCTCGGTCACCCCCCGCACCTCTACATTCACCCACTCGTTCTCTAGAGACCCTCCCTTTACCGCAACCACGGCCTATACGTGCACGACCTCCCGCTATGTATATGCGCTCATTTGTCTCTTCAACGACCACGCTGATCGCATCATCGTGCGGGACCCAAGCCACTGGAAAAGGCCGAGCCGTCGGATCGGCTGTTCAGGCACCACGACTTGTGACTAGGATGATGCACCGGATTTTGAAGACGCGCAGTAAGTGCGACTCGGGCCTGGCGGGAGATTCTAGACGGCGTATATTCGCCGTAAAGCCGAAATTGGGGAACATCAAGCTTGCATATACCCATGCCATGAAGGAGGGCGGCGAATACTTTGTTGGATTGGGTCAGAGGAAGTGTTGGTGGACGTAGGCAGACGAGATGGACGAGGAGTTGACCGAGGAGAAGAGGGAGGTCTTGATCAAGCGTGATGCGGTGGAATGGAAGCCGGATTGTAGGATCGATTTTGTCGCTGTGTCGTGATCTGGCAATCTTGCTATCGCACCTTGAGTTCCCATACCCTCAGCGCAGCCCTAAGTTCCTCTTCAACGTCGCTTTCAACCCAGAAGTGGCCTGCTCTTTTGACTTCAACGCTAGTGAATCGTGATGCAGGCTCCGCCTTCAGTTGTTCTGACCAGTCTCGGATCCTCTTCGCGGAAGTAAAATTGTCTGCGTCACCGTAAATGGCCATAGAAACGTGTTTTCCAATAACATCATGACAGCCGTCTCTTGACTTGTTCCAGAATTTATGAACTAACGCGGGTGCTGCCAGCGTAGAAATCGGTGGTGTCAGAGGCGAGATAAGCAGGTATCGTATGTCAGGCGCGGTGATGGTCTCGCTCTTCGTCTCTGGTGGTGTGGCCGGACCACTGTCCTTGCGACCTCTGTGACTGAGGCTTCGCAGCCGTGTCTTTATCTCCAGACGCCCGCCTCCGTCGACGCTTCCTCGAAGGTCTCTGCTGCTTCTGCGTTTGTCGGGGCTGATCTCTTCTCCACCCATCGTCACGGATGGCCTGGGGACGTGTCCATTCCTGCATTTTCTCCTCGCTCGGGCCGCATCACGAGCGAGATTGATGCATTCGAGGTTGCTTTGGTCTGCCAACCTGCGAGCGCGAAGAAGTATCTCGTCAGCTGCAGAGCCCGCCAGAGGAGCAGAAAAGTGTTGTAAAACAGTCGGTACCGGCGGAAGATGAGTAAGGATCAGGGAGCCATAGGAGTACCCCCCTAATATCACTACCGGACATGCATCGCCTTGCATTCGCGCTGCGTCGCTTGGGGACTGTCCAGGCGTAATAACAGCGTCGGATGTAGAGAGAGGGTTTAGGTAGCACATGTAGTGCATAAAGAAGCCGGCGAAGGAGGTGTAATCGTCCAGCTCTGGGCGTCCAGACCAGCTGGTGCGGGCCTTGGAGCCATGCGCGCCTCTAGCTGAATCAGTACGGCCTTGCTGACTTGTATCGTTTGGCGCATACCTGAAGTTGAAGGTGCCCACAACCCAGCCAGCTTTCACAAACTCGTCTACCACCATGCCCACGACTCGGTCATCGTAGCTGCCGCCCATGGGCGCATACGGATGTGCCATGACAATCCCTTTCCTTCTCCATTGTACAGCATCACCAAACGCTGCTGGCTTGCTCAGGGCACCCGGGTGATATACGCGGCAATCGAGAGCCGTGTCATCGTGTACCGAGGGTATCGTGAAGTTGTAATGAGCCTCTGGCGGGCGGGGCATCTTCTGGGTCAACTTAGGACCTGCCGAAAGTGCTCATCGCATGTTCGGAGAGTAAGAATATAGCCAATTTTCAGATCGTGCGACTTGACTTAAAGATGATTGACACGCCGTTGCGATTGTGAGGTGAGAAATGCGGAGAGCTCTCAGCTGATGCTTGACCATGCTTAGTCAGCATGACAGATTTAACGTGTTCCACCACCAAACCGGCAACATCACCAAAACGCCTCTACTTTGGCTTTGAAGCTGCTTCCTAGTAATTGATTGAGTAGAAAGAAGAATTCTAGCTTCTTTTTGAGGTGACTGAGGACACTGTGTTGATACCATTGTAGTTGAGCGCGTTGACGTGCGCGCGTTTTGGTAGGGCTGCCGGTTTGGTGGTGGAATAAGTTACCGCTCTCCGCATTGCTTGACCATGTTTAGTCAGCACGACACATTGCATCTGCAATTCGATGGGCCAGCACTGCCGTCTTCCTAGTAGCGCATTCTGGCATTACTGTATCAAGTACTACTCCAAAGCCTCACTTGTCGGTCTCAGCAGCATACCGGCCTTCTCATACGTCCGATCAGTGCACTCCATCTGCCTGATCGACTCCTCCCCATCCACCCAAACACCACTCCCTTCCCTACCCTTCACCTTATTCACAAACTCTTCCAACTGATACCGGTATGTAGACCACCAGTCCTCTCCTTTAATATCCCCGCCACTACCTTCCGGCCACTTATACGCCTTCTTATTCTCCGTACTCTTTTCCTCCTTTACCGTCTTCCCAGAGGCGTCTCGGTATGTTGTGGTAGTAACAATGTCGATTCTATGCCACATATGCGGGAGCATAAAATTCCACAGCTTAATCTGCCTTCTCGTCCCCTTTATAACCCCCTCTTCGCCCACATCCTCCATCTGTTCTTTCAATGTGACACTAACCACCTGCACCGAATCCTTGAGATTCGGCCAGTTGCCCGTCAACCACGGAAACCAGTATCCACCCCTCGCCCCAAGATCCGCTGAGATCTTCCCCGTACCGCTATTAGGGAACATGTACGTAGCCACCATAGCTTGGTCGCAGCGCTGGTCAAAGGGCTGGTTTATGAGTCTTGGGGTGGCGGAAGTTACGGCAACGGGTTCAGTTCCGTAAACGCTGCGGAGGGCGGAGAGCGTGTAATGCCCGACATCCATTAGTGTGCCGCCAGCAAGCGGGTAGTTGAAGCGGATATCATCGCCTGGAAATATCCCTGCTGGTATGGCGGCGTGGGCATTAACATATTCCACATTCTCGCGATTGAACAGGGAGAGAAGGAGGGACCAGGCAGGATGAAAGCGGTAGTGGCTTGCTTCCACTAGAATCGGTGCGTTTGGTCCCTGTAAAACAGGATGATGGAAAAGGGAACGCGCTTCTTCGGCGTTGGATACCGAAGGCTTTTCCAAGAGGACGTGTTTTCCTGCTTTTAGGGCTTTCAGTGTCCAATGATAGTGTAAGCCATTGGGTAGGGGGTTGTATATGCAGTCAATCGAGGGGTCGTTTATCAGTGCTATTGGTGTGTAAGTAGAAGCTGGTACATTCAGTAGAGATAAGTCCTTCGTACCATCGTAGCTATCATGCACAATCGGAATTCCATACCTCTTCGCATACGCCTCCGCTTTCTTTTTATCCCTTGCCGCGACCGCAACGACGAGGACTTCAGCGTGCGAGCGCGCGGGGAGCGTCAAGGCTGTTGGACTGTTTGAACGATTTTAGCCCCTGTACAAATCCGAACCTAAACCTACAGCTCACACGTAATTGGGAGGCAAGACAAGAGAATACTATACGTACGTGATATTTGCAGCCCCCAGAATACCAAACCTCAACGCATTGTCTTTCTTCACCACTTCTTTCCTCCCAGCCATCCACTCGCCAAGCTCAGCGAACGAAGTCAACCAGTCGACGAACGGCATAGTGACAGCCTGTAGGTTTGATCAAATTGAAGAATCGGGGCCAAAAGATTTGTCCAACAAGGTGGTGGTGGTTGTAGAAGAGGTTAGAAATGCCGATATGGGCTTTTTGTAGCCGCCTTTACACGAGCTGGGTGTCCGCTTACGCCCAGGACCCGAACCAAAATCATCAGCATGCGGGGTCGTGGGCAACAAACCTCTGGCCTCTATCAGCAAGCTCTAGGCGATACTACATTATGTAATAGTCCATTATGCTAAGCAATTACTTGTTTACACTATTACTGCAAGCGCCTATATACCGCGTCATAAAATCGTCAACCCTTTCGTATATGTGTACGCGAAACCCGACTTTATGTCCATCAGCTTTGTGCGGAATTGATCATCCAGAAAGTTTCCTTCAAATAGCCAAACCCACATCAGAATAATGTGTCGAATCCACGTCCACAATACCATCAAGCGCTCCATCGGGGGTATACATCATTTGCGGTTGCGAAGACGCACTGTTAGAAGGCAGAGAGTAAAACACTGCTCAGACCGTCAGCAAGACGTCTAAGCAGCGATAGGCCTCTCGTCCTCCCTGCCGCGCTGCTCACTAGCAATGGTGGAGTTGACATCATCGTCAAGGTCATCACGGTCTTCGTAGCCGTTATCTTGGTGCTCGGAGGCTGGGATCCACAGGCCAGACTCCCTGTTGTCATCAAGGAGTTGGTCTTGACCAGAGAGGTCGACACCCTCGCCCCGGTTGCGGGTCTGGTTGCGACGGCGCTGAGAGAGAGTGCGGGAGCGTTGGGAGAGCTTGGAAGAGACGGATGCGTTCTGGGCGACCCAGTTGGTGAGGGCGTCCTCGCAGTCTTGGATAATGCTTGTACAGGTTAGTGAAAGTTCACGCAAGTCTACCAAGTAACGTACGCCTTGCTAGCCTCGTAACCGTCGTAAGCCTGGCGAGTCTCTCCAGGAGTGACCGGGGTGTCGTCAACGAGCTCAAGGAGGTGCTTTCCGTAGCCGGCAATAATGGCCAGCTTCTCGCAGTGCTCGCGCATGGCATCGAACTGGTAAGTGAAAGCAGCCTTGAGCTTCTCACGGGTGATGTTGGAAAGCTGGGCCTCGGCGACAAGGGACTCGGCCTCAGCGCGCACGAGCTCCTGCTCGAGGACAACGATCTTGGGCGAGTTGGGCTCCTTATACTTGAGCTGCGCGATCTGATCGGTGATCTTCTGTTTGCCTGTGTGACTGTGAGCTTGGTACATAAAATGTGGATGCGCCGAACATACGGTCGCGGCTGGGCTGGACAGAAGCTTCGATGTTGCGGATGCTCTTGATGGTCACGCGGTATTGATCGTAGCGATCGACGTACTGGTCTTCGAGCTCACCGATCTCGTAGATGAGGACACCGAGCTTGTCGGTGACATCAGACACGTCGTCGTCGCAAGCCTCGCCCCAGATGGAGAGTTGTTGCTAAATACAGTTAGTACGATGCCGAGCTGTACATATGTTTTCGCAACATACAGCGACCTCCATGCGTTCCCGCGAAACCAGCTCCATGCTGCGCATGACATTTTTCTCCATTTTGACTAATTGTGACAGCTTCTTCGCGAGGTCGGGGCCGAAGGCGCCCGCCGACTTGTGGCGGAAGGTGTGGCCTGTGTGAGAAAGTAGAAGTCAGCAATGCTACGGTCATGTGATGCGATTCCAGCAGTACATGTATAGTAGCTAGCCTCAAGACATAATGAGCTTTGCTTTGTCGCATTGCGCGACAAGGCACTGCGCATGCCATCTCATATTGCTGCAATGTGCGCATTCGCAGCTCACCATGTTCGCAGGCTATGAAATAAAACGGTGCAATGCGCGAAGATTGAAGCAACGTACCAATGTTGGCCTTGCCGAAGAAGCGCCCGGTCTTCGTCGAAGACGACGGGGGAGGGGGGCTCTGGATCTGCGACGCCGTGGGCGCGCGCGACTGGCGCATACTGTACGTTCGGTGCATCTTGTCGTATGTATGTGTATTGGGCTAAGAGGTGGAGTTTCGAGTGGGTTTCGTGGTTTGGGGTGTGGTGTTTGCGGAAGGCGCAGAGTCGAGGAGGTGATGAGACCGGCGGGCGATGACGTCGTCGTACCAAGCGGGACTAGCGGATCCTACTCGGCGATCATAGTGTTGGTTCGCATCACTGCGCATCCTCCACATGGTTACAACATGTCGTACAGTGCTCGAGCTCAATCAACATCGGACGCCGTCATACCACGAGACTGATCCTCTTCAGCAGCTCTCTTTACTGGGCTTGAGTGCTGGAATCTGAGGAAACACCTCTACGGTCAAATGCACCGTGCCTTGTTTGCGATGATCTAAGTTGGGGCGAAGCCTTTGGCGCCAGCGGCTATGTTTTTGCCGGCTACTGTGACGTGGATGGTTTCTCATGTGTCCCTGGAAGAAGGGGCGCCATAACAACCGCGCTATCAAATAATCGATTAACCCTCTAGACCCTCCCAAAGCAATTTGGTCGATCCAGGCGGGGGGGCAAGCTTCCAGGCGTACAAGACGCACCAGATACAGGAATTGCCTGTAGGGACGGGTAATGCTAACCTGTGAAGCCCGGGAAGCGACCTCATAACTGCAACAGCAATTGCATGAACCCAGGGCACATAATTAAAGGCGTGATTATCGGCTCTACGGCATGGTTGGCTGAGCAGTATTTGCATTATATTCACATGCCAGAAGGTGTCGACTAGCATCGTAAAATAGGGTATCAGAAGATTCGTTACGCCGGCTCCATGAGACGCATGTATGTCGTTGTTTCACCCTCTTTAGAACTGCGAATACAACCCCCCGTTGTGCATCTGGTTGGCGAATACACTGAGGATATTTCCAGCTTCGCCGAGCCCTATGGTCGGGCGCAAAGCCCAGAAGATGAGTTCACCCTCCCGTGGCGACCGGCGATGGTGGATTGCAAGAGACGCCAGGCCTACTGCGAATGCAGTCGTAACGCCCAGCAGGGTGTTGACGAACAACGGGGAAGGAAGCTCCGATCTCGCCCGTTTTGACAACTCCAATGGCTTCGAGACATCAATCCTGTGTCGCTTCCAGACGGAAGAAATGACGGGAATGTTTCCAACCAGCTCGCGAGCACCGGCCAACGCACTGGTGGCGAAATTCTGTGATCTCGGGGCCCACGGCAGGAGCGCGTTTTTGTTGTTCTCGAGTGCGCCGGTGGAGACGGACCACACAATGCCTGGACTGATCTCCTCGTCCTGGAAGAAAGCCGTGCGCAGTCTGTGTAGATAGGCTGCGATGGGTGGGTATTTCGTCTGGATGGTCTCCTTGAGCCACGCTTGAGGCAATGCGGGGTAGAACAGTAGGGACAAGTAGCCAAAGGCCAGGCAGTCGAGACTAGATGGCTGCTCTGTACAGAAGAGATATTCGTGCTTCCCAAGAAGATCCGACAACGGGTCCAACAGCTCGCCCGATAGTGCGTCGAGTCTGAACCGCGCAGCGTACACACGACCACCGAGGAGGCCGCCAAGACCCTTCCCGCGGCCCATGTTCAGATTTTTTGGCTGGCTCTCCGTGGGTATGCCCGCCGCCCGTTTTGCAGCCTCATATTCCGACGATGCAGTCCCTCGGCCAGGCGCAAACCCTTCCTCCGCCGTCATATCCACGTCCAGGCTGCTCAGACCCATGTGCGCAGTCCTTGCCCTCGCCAAGTCTCGTCGCTTGGGCGGCACGGTGTAATTGGCATACCATGGCAGGATGGCGGTGTAGGCAGCCGATGTGGTGGTGTTGTAGTTTTCAGCGGACACGTACAGCGACAGGTCGATCAAGGGAGTCGCTGTGGACTGGAGCAAGGTGATGAACCTGTATGATGAGTCAGCACAACCCGATAGGGTGCAAACCACCAGTACTCACGCAGTCCTGTCAGTCTGCTGCCGGCTTGTGAGGCTGGCATCCAGGTCACTGGTGACTGCAGGGTGATTGCGCAGATATGCGACAATGTCTTCAAACCCCGTCGCCGTTGCAACTCCATCATCAAACAGGATGGGTAAGCTCTCTGTGAAGACGTCAGATCGGATACGGCCTAGAAATGAAGGCGTGTATCAGTACCTTTGGTGCCCACTGACGGATTATGCTCTGCGACGAGTGACCATTCACCCTTGGGAATGACGCGCTGGCAGTAGGCTGTCGTAGCTATGCATTCGGCCTCTATTGAGGGCAGGCTGAAGGCTGGACCCCACACGTGAAGCTCCAGCACCATGATCTGGTGTGCTGCGTTTTGCTTGTGGAGACGCACCTGCAGTTCCCGCATGAACTTCTGCGCATGCCGATCGGAACTAGCTGCGGAACGCTCGCACGTGAACACGCATCATTGTTGGAGTGTCACCTGTACCCTTGTTTCCCCACTACGCAAAACATCGACAACAATGTCCTCTTCCATCTGATCTTTGCATTTTTGGAAATGGCCCCGCTCAGGCGATACCTGAGGATTACAAAGCACTCCGTCCTGGAAGTCCGCATCTACCTTGACCGACCCGCTGACGCAGAGGCCTGGCTCTTGAAACGCGACAATCCAGCCCTACCACGCGTCATCCAGGCTGTACGGCCGCATGTATTGCCTAAGCTCCGAGAGGAGAACGAGCGAGGCAAGGGTCGGGGTGGTGCCAAGTCAAAGAAGAAGGGAGTCAAAGACGTCGTGATTGAAGGTAAGCAGCATGGACCACATCAATGCTTGCATCTCACTCAGACGACTAACCTCGCGCCAGATGATTTCGAAGTCTCGATCTTCCTAACCGAGCTCTCTTCCCGTCACTCTGTTTTGACAAAGCAGAAGATCTTCAAAGACAAGACTCGTATTCAGAGCAACTCGGGGAAGCTCACCAACTGGCTGACTACCGGAACAAGCGATCAGCCAGTTGTCATCAATGAAGAAGCCGAAGAGACAATAGTGATCAGAGAAGAGGAGGACGAAGAGCCCATCAACCTTGCTGATATCCCTGAAGCTGATGTGCAGCAAAAGCAACCAAGGCGTCCTGTACGCAATAAACGCCCGAGAGACGGTCAAAATATTGAGGCACTGAGCGATCTCAGCGACAGCGAGGGCTCGGACTTGTTCGTTCCCGAACCGAGCACAAGGCGAGGTAAAACGAAGGCAGGGGCAAGCATTACAGAGCAGGATGACGACGAAGAGCCACAAGAGGACGAGAAGAAGAAACTCGGCCTCAACACCTCTTATGACGGCTTCAGCATCTACGGGCGCATATTGTGCCTCGTTATCAAGCGCCGTGGCGCGCAGAATCCGGCAGGTGCAAGTGGTGCAGCAACCAGCCAGGCAATGTTGGAAAATTGGGTGTCTTCACAAGCCGTGGCAGATCAAGTTGACGATGACGAGGACGTTCTATGAGCGCCAATGGTAGTAGTGTGCTCAATACCGCCATCCAAATTGGCACTTCCATCGTCGTACAAGGTGATACGAGGTACCAGATCCAAAAATAACAACTACGGGCGTGCTCCTAGACATTGGTCACCGTCTTGACCAGGAGGGCTTCATGCTTCACTCCACGTGGACACATTGTGCTTACCATTGCACCGGATGAATGCGCAGTCCTCAATGAAGACCCTGCACGACGAAGTCTGGCCCATTTCCCAGACAGGACATCATGCGCCACACTCATTATTGCGCGCGGGCATGTATAATCCTTATCTTCCAGCGAGAGGCGCGGATAAATTGAAGTATTGTAAGGTCACTGGGGAGGGCAATGTGCCTGAAACAGCAAACAAAAAGATCCGAAACGCTCACATCAATGCGGAAGGCGGCGGTTGGGTACGGCCAAGTGGTAGTTATCCACATGTTGATTGAATTATATTCTGGTTGATGGCTGCACTAGACCTTCCACGAGAGCAGATGTGGTCGTAAACGATTCCCAAACGACATCCTTGGCGCATGCTACTGCAGTGCTTTTTCGGTACTACTGCACTCTGCGCATCATCCTTTTCTTTTCCACAATCGTTTCACCCAAAGCAAGCATGTTGGCGTTTCGGCCTCGCCGTGCCCAGTATGAGTGGCGTTACCCCTCGCATGAGGTGTGGTGGAAGGCGCAAACCACATAGAAGTCGGCGACAGAGTCTTGACACCAAAATCCTGCGCGTACCTGCAGCAGCGTACCTGTTTAATCTTTCTAGAATCCCCACACGATCTGTCGCGCGTGTTCACGACGACTAAAACCTCTGTGGTATCTGCGTCCATGGCTGGAGTGCGCCCATTTCGAAGGCTCCCTGGCACAGTGACGCGTCGATAACGACTAGCTGCTGCACTGGATGCGGACCTGGCGGATAGAGTTCAGCGACCAAACTTGATAGAATAAAGGCATCGCGGTCGTTGACTGGTTCTCGGCGAACGAACCACGAGAGGCTTTATTGATGCTGTGTAACGTTGACTACAGTATACGGCCCGGATAGACGATGCTAAGTGAACTTTCCGTGATGGCGGGATATAGGAAACCTTTCATCCTTAAACTTCAAGCAGCCCTTGGCGACAGCGACGTGGATTTGGTGACCTGTCAACTAACGGCAGCCGGAGGGCGCTTGATCTCTCGTAGCCTCTCCGCGCTGTCCATGGCCCTGGGACGCTTGTCAGTTTCAACGCGTTTGTCGTTGGGAGCAGATCGCGATCGCCTATTGCAGCTAAAAGACTTTCGTGTCGATCTGTAACAGCCTAACAGCAGCGACATTCTTGTCCGCCACTGTGAAACGGCAATTCTTTGCTACTACTCAAACAGCCAAGGAGTGGCGATGGTGCGGTAGACAGTTTTCCACACAAGCTTTGATGCGACAACTACCCTTGGAGATCGACCGCTACCTGCCCACGACAGGAAAATCGCAATGTCTTTTTCTCTCGGTGATTAATAAGAAAGTTTTCTTTTCAGAAGCACGGAAACGCAAACAGGGCAAACGCGAACTCCGAATCTTGCCTTCATTTGGCAAGGCCGCAGGGGCAAGGAGGTTACAGATGAATACCAAACGAACGCCATCCTCATAGGTGAACCTTGTCGGTTCACGTGGAATGTAGCCTCAGCTGGTGCGGTCCTCCGCAATGGTTGTTGGCGGCGGAGGGCTCAACGACAGGTGGTTACATCCCGCTCAACTCTTGCTTTCCGGACCAGCCGAACCTTTATTGTGAAGAGCCAGTTGTGGTCGCCGGAGAGCCACTGGAAACCAGGGGGTGTCCCTGTCTTGGATGCGAACACCAGGATCAATACGAGTCGCACGAGCGAGGCAGCGAGCCAGAAATAATCCTGACATGTCTTTGTGTGTCGCTTTGCGCATTTCTTAGCTTAGATGCCTAGGGCAAACTCCGCACCCCAGCACTTACGGTAGCTGATTCAGACAATGAAGAAGTAATGGCAAAACTCACCGCCAACGGGTACCAGCAGCTGCAGTGGAGCAGCCCAAGGCTGCCGAAATTGCATAGAAGGCTGGAAGAAGCACGGGAGAACGTGTCGCATGCGCTAAATGTCCGTCCTGCGGTGGAGTCGGTCGGCGTGGGCACATGTGCGATGTCGCAAATTGTGCGACCAAAATTCTTTGTTCACCGTTCTGGCACGGGTACCGAGCCGAGCTTTGGCTGTTCCTGAAGTTCTTCACAAGCAAACCCTACACGCGGTCCTCAGGCGCCGTCGAATCCCAGCCCTGCCGACACCACTAGCAGAAAGGAGAGCTACGTTTCAATTATCGAGACCGTTCACACTAGCCATGTCTACTAAGAATAACCTGCAAATGCTAGGGAGTGATGTCAGACCATGAGATACGCTTCCCGCTGGATAATCATGCCACGCTGGTCTTGCTGCCTTGCCTTAGCATCCCGCGACGGTGATGACAATACTGTGACAGGATTGGATCAGCACGATAATCTCACGGTCACGAGGCTTATGAAACGACAAGCAGCGCGGCGCAAGTTCGCGTTTCTTCTCACCCCTGCCCGTCAAGCGACTGGGATCAGCGATGTTTCGGCGTGCCTTAGCTTATGCGCCAGCCAGGAGCCACCCCTTTCTTGCTCATCAGACTAATCCCTGCTTCACCGCTTGGGCCGTGCCATGCGCTGCCTAGCATTATTGCACACATTGTCAAAAGTACGTAGCTGACCGACATTTTGGGGCTCTGCAATCTGAGCACAAACATAAATACGTTGAGCCCCCACCATCCGAACCTTCGTTTCATCAAGCAGAGCCGGACACTCCCACAAGACTATATATCTCTACAGCCTTACCACACTCCAACCACTACAACTCACTGTCCATCCCACACACCAACAACACCACTCAACACTTGCCTCATATAAACCACCGAGCTTAGCTTCCAACCAACACAATGGCCGCCGTCATCTACAACGAGTCCAACATGGCATCGCAAAACCTCCCGCCATGCCCAGGCCCACCACCAACACGCCCTCTGCCTCCTGTTCCCTCCAAATAGGCATCCACACCACCAACCTACAGCATCGGTCCCTTTCGACCTGTAATCGGCTTTGGCATATCTCAAAATCGATATCCACTTCACATTCATCTTCGATAACTATCTCCGCCCACCCTAATACTCCCCCGTTACTCGAGATGGAAGCCGCCACCACGCAGGGCACCTGCAGCACTCAGCACGATCTGATATTCGACTCACCACGTGCATCAGACTTGGAACCACCCCTGTCAGTCATCTGACACTCTACGCGACAACCGGTTAAAAGCAGCCTTCGAACTACAATTTCATTGACACCGGTCCTGCAGCCTTGCATCGCAAGCAACCCAACCACTCCACACATGGCGCTTATCACACCATAAAAACAAACGACGCAAACGACTTCTCGGAATGCCCTATCCTCTGGGAGGACTCATCATGGCTTTCTCTCGCACATCCAACACACGCTGGCCCGGGTTGACGGAACAACCTTCTTATAGACGCCTACTTCAGATTTGGCATACATACACCACAGACCTTGTAATTTTTGAGCGCTTCTCTGTTTCTGTTATCTTTTCCAGATATTGCATAATTCGGCGCTTGGGATCATGCGCGTGTTTGCGGCAGCATATCTACGCTTTCGGAGTTACATTACTGGCTAGGTGGCATCATAGCCAGGAGGAAACTTACCGAATACCCCATCTGTCTTGTAGCATTAATACTTTGATCTAAGATCATCAACCTCGATCATTTTCCCCTGATTTTCAACGTGAAACTGGTATGCAAATTCCTAGTCCACCCCATCTTTGGCCACCAGATCACTCGTCATGATCAGCTCCAGATACCTTCCTTCTCAAACAGTCCAATCTATCCAGCGCGTACCATGCCTGTCATCGAATCAACACCAGGTCCTGAGCCCACACAAAGCCTCCCGTGCATACCCTCTATGCGACACCGCCAAGGCACATGGTCCCCAGGTCCTCCACCAGCGCAGCGGAACCGGTGAGACATGAAAGCGGTCTAACGTACGCCTCATCAGGCACACATACATCAACGGTTCTTAGCTTCCTGCTCGTGGGGTGCACGTTGACGTAGTCTTAGAGCTAGAGACGGAGCTAATACATCTCTTATACCTCTACGCTGCTTTCTGCATGTTCCTGTCCCGCCGGTTACCGAAACCTTACGCGTGACCGGTTCGCATCTGCTCAGCCTTGGTGAACATGGCACAACACCCGCCGCACCTACATCCTAGAAAGGACGCGGCAGTGATTGAGACTGATGCGTCTCACCTCATCAGTATCGTGTTGGTGGGGCAGCGGTTTGCTCGGTTGCACTTTCCCGGGCTAACCTTTCAGGTACTGGCTCATGCCCGAGGAGGCTATGCCTTGCTTCTACACTACGGCCAAGGGCAGCTCTGCATGTCTAGCCCTATGACTCCTGCGACTACCAGACGCCAACTAAGCTACACTCTTGTGTACTACCACTGGTTCCTAGAATGCACGACTTCACCGCTCATCGAGGCAGGCCCACAAACTCCACGCCAGTCAGCGATCTACATACAAATTAGTATCACGAGCAGTATAACACCTATCAACTACCAGCGCATCCTTCGGTTACACAGCATAATTTCCATCTCTCGAGCGGGCCCGCACACACCGTTGTTTGTGACAATCAGGCTAGAGTGGCAGCACCCCCTCAGCGGTGTATGTTACTTCGATGCAAGCGAGGGCTAAGATAGTCGGCTCAGTCGGACGATGCAGCTGCTTGAGTCTGAACCTACAAGTTGGGTTCAGGGCAAAATGCTCTGTCAAAATCCCTCAACAATCAGGCTTTGAACCGCGCCATGGTCCTAAATCCTTCACCGATAAATAGTGGAGCTTGTAGCATCGGTACCAGGCTACGTTCGCCGTTTCGAGAAAAAGGCCAGCAAACTGCGGTCTCATGATCAGGAATCAATACACTACTAGGATTGCTCACGTACCTGTCGCTTGCTGATGAATGTTTCTCGGAGCGTCGGTGTCAGATGTCAATTGATCCTGAAGGAAGCGAGGCATTGCGCGTACGCCATCGTCTGACGCATACTGCACGCTGCCGCGCACAATGTGTGGAAACCTGCAGTCTTCCTTCGATGCAGCGACTTCAGGCACGTCAATCACATTCACCTGCGAATATTCTGCATTCGTGCAGGGCTGATTGATCCCTGGCAGATCACTTTGAGTCACACCCGCAGTTCCACAAACCACGTTTTTTCGCATGACGATCGTGGGTCCTCCTGTGTGTAAGACACTAGGATCAATCGCTGTTAGCCGACTCTTGAGAATTTTGACCGATGTCACTTCTTGTGACTCACAGTTGGCGGTCTGCTCAATAACGACTGTCACTTTTCGACACGGACAACATCACAACAATCTTGTCGCCAACCAGGTCCTCGGAACATCCTGCGCATTGATAGCCGTAACAATTTCCAACTGCCGATTAACGCCGAAATTCTTCAATCACCAGGCTACCAGGCTATCAGTCACTCACCGCCAATGAGATGCCGTAGAAAATCCGACACAGGAACCAGGTTTGATTTCAAATTTCGTGGCGATGGGGGAATTGCGATGTTAGCCTATCACACCCTCCTGAAGATCATTGTGCACATCATCACCACACGGCAAGTATCGCGACCTTAAGAAGCGCATCATACCCTCAAACAGAAATTCTTAGTTGTAAGCACGGCAACATCTGTATCCGGTTGATCCTCATCAGCACAATAAAAAAATTGCCCGAACAGCACTTCTATCCGTGCAAGAACTACAATCCCCGTTCTCTGGCTCTTCACCCGATCTTGTTTCGCCTCCATGATTTCATCCTGAAGAAAACAAAAGTTTTTCATCCCTGTCAATGATATACACTCTTTTATCGTCATATTGCGACACTCCTACAGGGATCAAATCTCCACATCTCGCCTACATATTTTGTTTCACAGGCATCGAGGCAGTCGTCGTGTCACAACGTAGCTCACCCCACATATCCCGCGCGTAGTACAGTGTCAAGGAACATGTCGATCATGCAAGACGTCTAAAGCGGCAATCCAGCTTCGCTTGCATGTGCTCGCCACCATGGCTGACATCTGAAACCATCTGAAAGAGTCGGCTCTTCCACTGCCGCACGATGGAACCAATTCACAATCGGCACTCTTCTTACAGCGAACTTCGCCATAAGGAGATCGAGCTCGAGCTTCTTCTTTTCACGACTCGCCACGATTATCGCCGGTGCCGTGTTCATTAGCCGGGCTGGTGGGTTTGTGGCTTGCACATCCCAACATCTTCCTATCTACAACGAACCAGGACATGCATCTTTCTAATTATGGCTGCCACACCCTTCTGTTCAGCTTCTGGCTGGGCTGCTCACTCTGCAGGGCCACCCCACGCTTCGCTGCGTGGTAAGCTATTTCCGAGAAAAGGTCGTTGCATGCAGGACTTGATGTACCTCTGCTAGGGGTTGTCACAATCTACATGCAGGGGGGAACACATCCAGCTTAGAGATTGATGAAGCCCCCGGGACTTACATGTGGCAGCGATTTATACCAAATCATCGAGGCAAGGAATACATTTGTGTTCCCCAAGCTCGTGGAGGGTACTAGTCCTTTACCTGGACTGTTTAGTTGAGGCCTCTGTGCTGATGAGGGAATGAGCTTACGGATACGTACTGCACATCGTCAGAGGCTACAAGTAAAGGTGGGGGATGCTATGACTTTCCCATTGCTCTCGGGTTTCTCACATAATCACACAAAGCCGACCAACTCACATGTTTTCGATAATACGCGATCGTCTGATATTTGCTATACACCGAGGCTTTTCATGGCCCACCTCTTCTGATAATTCATCTACCGCACACTATAGTACTTCAGCAATGAAGCTAGACTCGAGTCGCTCCCTGTTTGCAGCAACAGGTTTAACGCCCCAGTACCGAGGTACAGTGGACACTTGATCGCTTGCGCCTCATCAACTGCTGTCCTTAGCTTCTTAACATATTCACCAAGGATCCTCCCACTGTCATTGTCCTTCCCTTCTAGAATGGTTATCATCTTTTCACCAGCATCTCTAAACATGGCGCTACCCCCTGCAGCATCGCACGCTAGCTCGTATAGTTGTGGTAGAGGAATACCGACGTGTTTTGCGAGAGAAATCGACTCGGCTGCGGAAACAAGATGGATACCGGTCAATAGGTCTACTACGAGCTGAAGCTTGGCCTCCTTGTCTTCGGCTGGCAAACTGTTCTGGATGCTGGTGACTGGCTCGGAACTCCATAGGCGGACAAGACCAGCGTCGTCGTTGGCGCCCCAGCCGCGGTCTAGCGCGGAGAAGTAGACTTGCTCTGCTATTGCACAGAGAGTTGCTGGAAAGCCTACGCTCCGGGACATTGATGTGATGATGCCCTACTCGATATTAGTACATGTCTTCCACGAAACAGTCCCAAAGACGCAAACAACTTACAGTGTCCTTGAGAATGATGGTCACAGCACTGGCCCCAGGAAAGTAATCCTCCTTCAACGTTCTCTGACTCCTGTTCTCAAACATCCAGCTCCAGCCCGTACTCTCGATGACCTTATTGTATACCTCCTTACCATTCAACCCCAGTCTTGCAGCAAAGCCATACGCTTCACTTAGCGACAGGATTTGAATCGCCGCAAGCACCTGATGCACCATCTTCATGTTACTCCCCGCGCCGACACCACCAGCCACGATGAACAGCTTCGACGATGCAGACATCTCTTCCAGCAGCCACTTCCCCTTCTCCATAGCAGCATCCGACGCACCAGCCATAATAGACAACGTCCCATCTGCCGCTCGCCCCGCGCCCCCAGAAACAGGCGCGTCGATAAAGAATATATCACCCCGACCAGCTTCTCCCAAATCTTTCTCCACACTCTTCGCATACGCGCTCGGTACCGTCGAGCACAACAGCAGCGTCGCACCTTTCGGCAGCGCATTGACAATGCCGTCTTTGTCGAACAAGGCGGGTTGCGCTTGCATTGCAGAGGCGACCATGACGATGTAGAAGGGCTTGTCTTTTGCGGATTCCGCGAGAGAGGTTGAGGGTGTGCCGCCTGCTGCTTTGAAGCGGTCCAGAGAGGGCTGGTAGACGTCGAAGCCGGTGACGGAGTAGCCTTGTTTGACGAGGTGGGTCGCCATACCCATTCCCATGGCTCCTAGGCCGCAGAAACCGATGGAGGGTTTGGACATTTTCGTAGGTGTTGGAGGGTGTTGCCGTCTAGTATGAACGTCGCTGATGCGGAAAGTTGTCACGAGGTTTGACGAGCTACGAATCCAAGAGTTACAATAGGATGTATCTCTGTCTGGTAAGGACTTCCCTTACTCTTTCTAAAAAGCGTCGATGCCGATTGATGATATAAGGATGGAAGAGAAAATTCGATACGCAGACTTGGACAGCAAAATCAAGAGTCAAGACAACCCATAGTCATCCCGCTTTCTCAACATCCGGCCCCGACGTCATGGACGTTTTCACCGAAGGAAAGCTCAGTCGGCAGAAGTGCTGCCACAGCCACTGTCATTCATCTTTGCTACCCCGCACTATGACGAAAACAGCAGGCGGGGTAGCTTCCTCCGGCAAATGTCGCACCGAAATTGTGTCATCGGTAATTGGCCGATGGCAGTCTGAATTAAGGAAGCCGGTGGAGACGCCGATTATTCTTTGTGATATTTTCGACTGAGAAGTTGGGTTGCCAGCAAGCAAGACAATGACTACAGCTCGAGGTCAGGAAGGAAGGATTGGGAAAACACTACGGTGCTAAACAAGAACAGGTTTATCAACTCTACAGTGGCAGTCACACTGACTTCTACCAATGTAACAATGTGAATGGATTACCTCTTTTCTTCGCCTTCATTATAGCAGTGCGTGAGCCGGGCTTAAAAAGCCGTGGCAGGCAGACACCAGAGCAGCTGCCGCGCATCGAAGGTGAAGACCCTGGGCTTAGTTTCACTCAACAACTCTTTCAATTCGATGCGTGTACGGAAGTGGAGCCGCAAACATGATCAACGCACTAGTAGAAGCATCCAAGCTTCAAGATTTGGGAGGAAGGAATAGACTCATGCTATTCCAATCGTGTGATGTTCTTAGAGACCAAAAAGTATGGCCCAGATAGCTTCGAAGGTTTCCGACCTCTCGTCGCTCACATATGCTTCCAGCCCCTCTCATAAAGGATCTGCATTTCGTCAATGAGGCAGAACTCACCTCTTTCCTCCTCGCCTGTCACTTCCGCCCACCTCTTCACTCGCTTACGCACGGCCCATTCTTTGAAGACAGGGCTCGTAAGCCATCGCAATATCCGGTTCTGCCAGACTGCGACGAATATGTGGATAGGCGACATGACGACGTCTGGTGAATGCACGGCGTCGTAGGAGGAGCCGTTATAACCGACTTTGACGTTCGGGTTCAGGAAGATGCCTTTGGTTGTGGAAAGCCGGTTGTCGGCGTGGATGAGGCAGCATTCGGATGCCTCAACATGGGATGCAGCTAGAGAGTCTGGAACGCCTCGAAAGCGGAGAGGATCCTTGCCAAGGAAGGGCTTGATGGGCATGGCAACTACGCAAAGATCAGTACACGGGCTGTCACATACGAGCGAGCATAACGGGAATCAGGGACAATAACGCAACGCTCTGAAATAGCAGTGAACCCACCAAGGCACGACTATCACTCATCGTTCAGTCGTTTCGGAATATCAAAAGGTGTATGTGCTAGCATGCAATAGGGTTCCAAAGACAAGAGGTTGAGCTTACCCATTCCATTCCAACAGGAGGCGACAGGCACTGGTAAAAGCCTCTCCGCAGCGTACCTTGACAGGTAGGATCCGAAGTAGGGCCAAGTTTGCATGACAGCCTCATGGCCACTCGAGTCTCTCAGCGCAAAAGTATCGTAAAAGTACGGTGGTTTAGAGAAGTCGATCGAGCAAGCTGCCGCATACTCCCCGCCGTTTGTGTCCAATAGCCTCAATACATCTTCGGGCGTGAAGACAACGTCGTTGAGGAACAGTATCAAATCGAAGCGCTCGTCTTCTTCCGCAAGTTTCTCGAGGGGCTCGAAAACGTAGTTCCGAACAGTCGCAAGGAAGGGTATGCGCCTCATGAGGGTCTCGCCGTCCGATGTCTGTATCCATCCATGCTCACTACGCTGACTTGCAACCTCATCCGCATGCGATGTTTCCGACAGCACAATGCTCTTCCGCACTTGCAGGCTATCCAGCGCGGCGTCGAGCTCCCTCAAGGCATCCTTGCTGTCGTCGTAGCTACCGCTCTCGTATATCGAGACGTAGACGTTCTCGGTTCCCAGCTCTTGTACCAATGCGACCAGCGCGTTGTTCCAATGGTTCCGCAGCAACCGTGCGTCATTCCAATGCTGGGCGGCTATGTAGATGCGCTTGGTATTATGCGGAGGGGGTGGCGCGTTTAGAGCTGCGGCTTGGTGTATATACAGCGATATGCAGTATAGGGAGTCCCATAGGAGGAAGAGGAGTAGTAGGATTCGAAGTGCTGGAGCGCGCGGAAGTCGGCGGAGGGAGTAACGTCTGTAGTTGCGCATTAGGACATCTGTTTCTTTCATAGGCGTGCAGCCATGTCGAGGGTAGTATTGCAAAAGAGCGGCAAGAACAAAGGGGATGGCGAATGCTTCGAGCAAGGAGGTTGAAAGTGAAGGAAAGTGCAGCATACCACAGCCTCTACTCGCATTCCGCTACTCGCCAGCCAGGCATTGGCACAAGACATGTACAAACGCACCGGCACGCTTGGTAGTGCACTAGGACCGGCCAAGACGGCGTCGTGGAAGCGATATGGACGAGCCAAGTTGGCCGACTCGATTTAGATGTGACGGTTTAACTCCGCTTGTTGCCGGACCAATCATAAGCTAGCGCCTCGCCTGACCTCCAGATTGCCCGTGGGTAGCGGTTCCTCGTATGTGACAGGATGTAAAAACAAGGGACGCCACCGGCATTTTGGTATACGCTGATGTGAGTGTATTACGGCGTCTATATATATTTCGAATTGATTCGACCGCATCTATATGTACTTCGAATCGATTCGATACTCCGCAGTCATCCTCCTGCTCCTGCAAATAATTGGCCAACAGGTAGACTTCGAATGGATGTATGAGTCGAGGTGTTTGACAGTCAAGCCGCCAATCATTCACGATCTAACAGCACCATACTGCCCTAGCCCCAGTACCGCGCCAACGATGATTGCCAACGGTGGAGGCACTCTGAACCATGCCACCTCCGCATACGCAAGTGCCGCAACTACCACCATGGCTCGTTGGCCAAACTCCTTCCATCACTGCTTTGAGGAGTCAGATAGCCGATCTCCCACAGCCTGTAAACAGCTGTGAAAACCAATCCCACAGCCGTAGCATTGATACCTCGCAGCGAACTTAGCACCCAAGGCTTCGCCCTCATGACTTGCCACACAAATTGCACACCTATGGCCAAGATGATGCCTGGATAGAAGATACCAATGAATCCGAGGAAGGCGCCAATTATGGTGGGAGCGCCAGTCGAAGCCAGAGCCAGCGCACCTAGGTAGACGGCAAAATTAAAGTTCGGACCAAAGAATGTTTGGATGATAGCGAGTCCGAGCAGGAAGTCTCGTGGTGAAATCCAACCTGGGTCTACGACGTAAAAGCGGAGGAGTGGGATCACGACGGGTCCTCCTCCGAAAATAATGGTTCCAGCCAGGTACATGTTGGAGAACAGATTGAACGATCGCTTGCGGTTGGAGACTGTACCGCGGATTACCATGACAACGATGAAAGAGGCGAGAAGCCCCACGATGAGTGAGATGCCGACCTTAACAGAGATTTTGTGCGTCTTGGTGTCCGAAATAGGCGTAACAGCATCCCGAGTGGCATGATCCGCACTTTGTCGCACTTTGGCATAAGCTGGACCAGCAAGCCCCTGATCTGGCAGGAGACGGTCGTTCAAGTTCCCAGCTTTCAGTCTGCGTTTAACTGTTTCCGGGCGTGTAACATGCAACGGGATGCTCTGTGTGGCCGAAATATCCTCCACATCTCTTTGCTCGTTCCTAGCTCTTCTCTTTCTCGCGGCATACGCAGCGCGAAACTTACCAACCTTTTGATGCAGCCACTCGTACCATGTAACCGTTGTTGCTCCATCGATAACGATCAAGATGGGGAAGAACCAAATTGCGTTATAACACAATCCAGCACATGCGCCAAAGATGACAAGGATCCTCGTAACACAATCTTTAATAGCCATTTCAGCCAGTTGAACAGCAGCCAAAGCGACGATGCCCACAGTACTTGCGTTCAAACCAGATAGTAATGCGTAGACAATCGGCGGCAGTCTGTCGGGCATTTTCTGCACACCAAGCGAAAGTCCATACATCCCAATCGCGCCAGGTAGACTCCAGAGGAAGAACGCGAGGACGGCTGGACCGATTCCCGCATGGATCAATGCGATGCAGAAACAGAGTTTTGTTGATGCTGGGCCGGGAAGCGCTTGACATAACGCAAAGAGCTCTTGGTACTGAGATGACCTGGTCAACTTACGATTCTTGTTCTCACATGTCTCATCGCATTCCATTTGACTATGGGGAACTTACAGTTTGTTCATCGAGCCATTTGCTTCCACCTTGAAATCCCGTACCCTCAACAAATCGCTTATGTAGAATCTGGAAATGCACAGGCGGTCCACCAAACGCCGTGAAACCCAGATCCCACATCCTCGAAAATACTTCCGCAAGGCGCCATTCTAGCTTCTCGGTTTTGACCCGTGACGAGGCATTGTAGCCTAAGTTCAGGCGCTGGGAATCCCTTTGTCGTGGTGTCCGCGTTCGCGACTGCAGCCAGCTAATAATAGAGTGGAAGGGCATCACTCAGAGTAACGAAAGAACTACGCAGAGCCTCCTTGAGCTTGAAAGGGAACTGGACAGCGCAGAAACTGAAGCCATGGTAAAGTGCCAATGTCTATTCATAGAGCTTAGGTGTTGCGCCATCGATGGCTTGAAATGGCCAAGGCATGGCGGACGAAGTATCTAAAGATGAACTCTTGGAAGGGAGTTAAGGCAGGTTGAAGCGAATATACCGAGGTCACTGCTTAATTGGACTTCGACGATTTTAACGAGACACTCCATCAATGAGCGTCTAGCTTTAAGACTTCAACGCCTTGTATGCACTGCTACTGTCTGCACTCATATTAATTTCAAAGCCCTTGATAGGATATATCATGTTCCTGGAGATCTCTATGGAATTGGAATGGCGGCGATGTAGAACCGCACTCCCGTTATGGGTGATGAGCTTAGACCTAGAAACGCCAAGTTAAGAAAAGAGCAATTTTAGATAGGAGACTATAATAATTAGGCACACAGAGAGCATTGCAAAAGAAACATCGATGATATAAAGTACCAAATCAAAGCTCGTGTAATGCTGTGAACTGTTGGCCTGTGCATAACACACTGCTTGAATGCATCCAAGTCTGCCAGCAGAAACCCGATCATATCGCGAGAGTGGTATCGACACGCTACACATCAAGAGACGGGGCTCCTGAAGGCCTTGTGATAGACAGCCTCGCTATGCTTTCCTCAGGCACACGTTAGACGATATGTTTCAGCAAGCTACAGCGCTATGGGCTTCGATCAACGTTCCGCCCCGCCGAGCTACACTACTTTAGGCTGTTGTTGGTCCGTGCAATGCGGGGTTGCATGGATGTCTCCAGACTCGGGGAGGGAGCTCTACAGGCTGTGACGCGGTGCTCACGAGATCAGAGAAGCTACCCCTCTCACAGCTTCGTTCCTTCCTTCTGCTTCCCCACCGGACACACACTGTCAAAGAAACCTTCCTCAATCTATTCCAATTCACATTCCACATCAAATCATTCACGATGAGTGCAATCGCTGACAGCACCGATGGCCCCGTCGAGCAGGTCAAGGTGTTGTTTGCCCTCTTCCCTGGATACAATACGCTTGACGTAGCGGGTCCCCTCGAGGTCTTGAGTCGCTCTCTGCAGGACCCCAAAGACAAGTGTAAGCAATGCAGCTCTCAGTCAGCTCACCTACCCTCTGTTGTGTCTGCCTGTCCGGTCGTGCCTACATCTCACAATTGAGCCTTTGTTGACACTCTGCAGCAACCAAGTCCTTTTTGTGTCAATTTGTGGGCACCGCAGCTGCCATGACGTCGGTCCAGGGCCTGACCATCAAGGCCGACATGGACTACGAAGATGCCAACGACGAGCTCGAGGACTTCGACGTCGTCATCGTCCCTGGCGGCGAGGGTGTCTTCGAGATCCTCAAGAACAAGTCCGAGCCTCTCAATCTCCTCACAAAGTACGTCGAGCTCCAGGAGAAGAACCCCACCAAAGAGCGCACCATCCTCGCCATCGACGTTGGCGCCCTGCTACTTGCTCAGCAAGGCATGCTCGAAGGCCTCGCCGCTACAACCCACCCAGACCACTATGTCCGCCTCGAGACCATCTGCCAGGAGGCTGCTAGGCGCGACATGTCCATGCGTACCGACGTGATGGAGGAGCGGTACGTCGTGAACAACGCTCGCTTCGACTTGGGCGAGAACCCGGACGACAACCCGTAAGCAGCCCTATAATCGTTTGATCAGCACTCGGCTGACTCTCAATAGGTACATCGTCAAGAAGTCGCGTGAGCCGGTCAGCGCTCCCGAAGGTACCAACACACAGCACGCTCGCAGGAAGTCGATTGCTCGCAAGGGCAGCAACGCTTGGCGCGACTCTCGCCGCCGCGAGTCCATCGCTAGGCGTGCCTCCATGCCGCTGGGCGGTATGCGCGTCATCACCACCGGCGGCGTCACGGCTGGTCTTGATGCCAGCCTGTACTTGGTGGGTACCCTGGCCTCTCATGAGTCGGCCCTGGAGGTTGCTCGTGTTATGCAGTATTCTTGGGTCAAGGGCGTTACGGTCGATGCGATCGATGTTTAAGCTGGTGCTCTGGCGCGACTAGCGAAGGCGTTTACGAGAGTTGGGTTGAACAGTGATCTGGCAGAGTCATCTGAGAAATGCCGGGAATCTTAAGGATTTACCACGGCGAGCCCATGTGAGGGTTCATTCACGAAAGTCCAATCAATAAAGAAATCTCTGAAGACGCTTCGTTCGTCGGTTCGAAAACTGTGTGAGGTTGGCACAAGGATTTGCCGATGCAAAGCTTAGACGTCTCCGCAGCTCGACCGCGTCCACCCGCTGCACTAGTTCGGCTGCATAGCTCCTTCATGCGGAGACCATTGCTTTTCTTCACATTTCAAGGTTGTTTGTCATGATCCACTAGATTCAGGATGGAGTTGCGATGTACCTCGTGTTGGTATACTCTACCCACGGTTATTCGCCGATCAAGGGTCTCAAAGACCTACAGCAGCATTGCATGCGCGCACGCACACCCCGCGATCCTGCAAGATCCCGAAGTGTTAACGCGTAGGGTGGACTGCCTTCAGTCACTTTTTCCGGCCCCGTCCCACAGCATATGGAGCATTGAAGCGACCCGGGCCTTGCTATGAGCATATCGTGGGACCTTGCCGAAGCGCTCGTAGCTTCGGGATGCTGCATGAGGAAGTCGCTCACGACCAGCACAATAACCTAACAACAGCGCCAGAAAAGCCACATAATTTGCTTCCGAAACCCGACACCCAGACTTCGCGAGGGATGAGGTCGAAAATCCCGCACGCTCATAGGCTCGACGCGGGGAAGCTTGTTCTGAACACCGCAGCGTGGCTGTGTACACTCGAAAATCGCTCATAGCTAACCCGCAACAGCCTGATCTCCACGACTTGGCCTGCGGAGATTGCAGCTCACATGTAAGGAAGAGCGGCGGGATGCCTTTGGCGGTCACGATTTACGTGATGCGGGAACCTGATTCTGACTTGGATTGTATGAGGTATTTGTGCGTCGAATCGCTTGAGGTCGACTATGACCAAGGGTGCAGGCCTTTGCACCATGGCGTTGGTGCATTTCCTAGGTAGCGCTTCTTCCGCTATTTCTGTTACGTCTTGAAAATCCTGGGTGCTGGATCGCGAGGTCATTGCAAGCACGTGTTTGACGCGATGCTGGAACTGTCATAGCCACGCTCCTGGTGAGAGAGAATTCGGATCATTTCCCTCTTTGTCTTCATATAAATCGCGCTCTCAGTATCACCTAGTCTCTGGTACCTCTCTTCTCGCTTTCTCGCTCACCTTTCCCTCTTTCTTGATCGCACTCTCTTGACCTCTCCTGCTGTACCCCAAGCAATCCCTGGGTACGCCTTTCGATCCTTACATGGAGAAAGAAGACAAGTCCAACCCCCGCGTCAGGTTCGGAGAACTACGCCTCCCAGACGAAGAAGAGGGATATGTGACGCATGATCGCCGCCATGAGCGAGATCTCTCGCGCCGGTCCAGTATAGGCAGCCTGTCTATACACAGCGCTGGAGGCGGCTCCAGGACTGTTCAACCAGAGACTGCGCTTCCTATCACCTACCGTACCCTCTCCATCGAAATCGATGAGGGCCAACACAAGAAACAGGTTGAGGTGAAGAAGGCCAAGGAGAAGGCAGCCGTTGGTATGTACAACCCCATGCTCCTCCTATGGCCCTGCAAAGTGTCGTGAAACCCTTCAGCCTACTCTCAATAAACATATGCTGACCGAAATCACAGACCTCGGCGACCTGGAGTGGCATACTCTTGCCGTCCACGAGCTCTGTCGCCGTCTTTCCGTTGACACCGATTACGGCCTGTCTGATGATCAGATAAAGCGCCGAGTTAGTGAATATGGTCAGAACAAGATAACGCCTCCCCCTTCCGGCCTTGTAGGCAAGATTCTGGGTTACTTCTTCGGTGGCTTTGGTAGTATCCTCGTCGTTGCCGGCGTGTTGGTTTTCAGTGAGCAACACCAATGTACGGAATACGTGTGAGATATACGCTGACTTCTTACCTCAACGTGGAGTTGCCTGGAGGCCTCTCGGTAAACCTCCAGCCGTTGCCAACTTGGCGCTTGCCTGTGTTCTGATTGCTGTCTGGCTCATACAAGCTGCATTCAATGCATGGCAAGATTGGTCTACGAGCAGAGTTATGGCATCTATCGGTACTATGCTGCCTGACGAATGTATCGTCATTCGCAATGGATCGCATGCCAGTATCTCGGCCTTGCATCTGGTGCCAGGAGACGTTATCGTGATTAAACAAGGCAACAAGTTGCCGGCTGATGTTCGTTTCGTTGAGATCTCTAGCGATGCTATGTTCGATCGTGCAATCCTCACTGGTACGTTATGTCGAGATAAGTCATCTACTAACACCATCGACTAACGTACATCAGGCGAATCCGAGCCCGTTATAGCCACCATCGAATCGACCGAAGACAACTACCTCGAAACGAACAACATCGGTTTGCAGGGAACACATTGTATTTCTGGCAGCTGCTTAGGGGTGTGTGTCGCGACTGGCGACAACACTATCTTTGGGCGCATTGCAAAGCTTACCTCGGACCCTAAGACTGGCATGACCCCTCTACAGAAGGAGATCTTCCGCTTCGTGCTCATCATCTCTACATTCATCACCTGTGTTGTCATTCTAATAGTTGTTCTCTGGTACGTTTGCGCCTGGTCTTCCACAACATGTTTGTGTCTGGTCTCCTACGAGCTGAAGGATTTACACTCACGCGTTTCAGGGCGGCATGGTTGAGGAAATCCCACCCGACTTGGATCGACGTACCTCTCCTAATTGTCAGTTGCGTCTCCTGCGCTGTTGCATGTATGTAAATGGCATTCCGTGCTGTTCCAGTGCCATTACTAACTAAATTTTCTTGTCTAGTCATTCCTGAAGGTTTACCCATCGCACTTACGACCAGCTTAACCATCGTCGCCAACATTATGCGAAAGAACAAGATCCTGTGCAAGTCACTCAAGACTGTTGAAACACTTGGAGCCGTCTCCGTCATCTGCTCTGACAAGACGGGTACGCTGACCAAGAACAAGATGGTGGTCACCAATGTCTACGCAGCTGGAGAAGAGTACAGCCCGGACGCGGCGCGTGACATGATGGCGGTTCTTCGATCTGAGAACAACTTTGCCGCACTTTCCAAGCCAAGAGAAAGCATCATCGACCAGATCCGTATTCTCGGCGGCCTTTGCAACTCCGGCGAGTTCGATGCTGCGACAATGCATCTGCCTATTGCTGAGCGCAAGATCAACGGCGACGCGACCGACCAGGCTGTCCTTCGGCTCTCTGAGAGCCTTGGCTCGGTGGCTGAGCTACGTCGAGACTGGAAGAAGGTATTTGAGATTGCTTTCAACAGCAAGAACAAGTTCATGGTTCGTCTCATGACGCCGGTCAACCAAACTCCCACAAGCAACAACACGTAAGTGCCAATGAGTCCACATTACTGAACACTTGGCTGATTTTACTAGAACTCTCATGATCAAAGGCGCCCCTGACATCCTTCTACCCCGATGCGACCTCTTGCTCGACGACAAGGGCGAAACTGTCCCTCTAACCGGAGCCCAACGCCACCGAATCGAGCACATTAAGGACAACTGGTCTCGCCAGGGCAAGCGTGTTATCCTCCTCGCTCGCAAGCCGACTATTGTGCCTTTCTCCACTAATCACGAGAAAGAAGTCCTTGTCGCCGCCCGCGAAGGCCTCACATTCGTCGGTATTGTCGGTATTGTCGATCCTCCTCGTGACGAGATCCCGGAAGTCGTGCGCATCCTTCGCGGAGCTTCCATCCGTATCTTCATGGTTACCGGAGACTTCAAGCTCACGGCTCAGGCGATCGCTGAAGAGTGCGGTATCATATCGAACCCTGCTCTAGTTGATGACATCAGTGCTCTTGAGCGTGACGGCAAGATCGGATCGACGAAACAGTCTATCGTCTTGAGTGGACCGGAACTCATCACACTCAACGAAGAGCAGTGGGACCAACTCTGTCAGTACCAGGAGATTGTTTTCGCTAGGACCACGCCGGAGCAAAAGCTTCGCATTGTCAGGGAATTTCAGGCTCGCGAAAACATTGTCGGTATGACTGGTGATGGCGTGAACGACGCACCGTCGCTCAAGGCTGCCGATATTGGTATTGCGATGGGTAGTGGATCTGACATCGCCATCGAAGCTGCTGATATGGTCCTCCTCGACTCCTTTGCCGCCATTGTTGAGGCTGTTCAGTATGGTCGACTGGTCTACGACAACCTCAAGAAGACCATTGTCTACTTGCTACCAGCTGGTAGTTTCAGTGAGCTTTGGCCTGTCGTTACCAATGTCGCCTTCGGTATCCCTCAAATTCTGTCTTCGTTCCTCATGGTAAGTGCATCCGACATTGTTGATGAGAAGGTCTCGCCACTGACACTGCCCAGATCATCATCTGCTGTTTGACCGATTGCGCTGCTGCTGTCACCCTTGCGTATGAGAAGCCGGAGGCCGATGTCATGCTTCGCCCGCCCCGTAATCCCAAGAAAGACCGGCTCGTGAATACTCGATTGATCTTCCATGCATACTTTGTCGTCGGTCTGCTGGAGTGCTTCATCGCCTTTTCCATGGCATTTTGGTACATGGAGAGGAAGGGTGTCCCATTCAACGCGATGTGGCTGAAGTTCGGCGAGTACGACGAGCCGTACGATACGGACTTCGTCAACGAGGTTGCCAACCAGGCTTCGAGTGTGTACTTCGTTACACTGGTCATCATGTAAGCTTTGATACGAACGAGATGAAGAAGCCGGCTAACACCTTTGAAAGGCAATTATTCAATTTGCTAGCTACCCGCACACGCCGCTTGAGCATATTCCAGCAACCCCCCATCTTCAACAAAGCTACTCAGGTATGAACTCCTCGCACCGAATTTCACAGTATTGTGCTTATCCATCCGTAGAATTGGTCCCTCTTCCCTGCTATGCTCTTCGCAATTGTTGTCGTCTTCATCTTTTGTTACATTCCCTCCCTCCAGGACACCATCGACACGAGGTCGATACCCGTTGAACACTGGTTCCTGCCAGCTGCCTTTGGCTTCGGTTGGCTCATAATCGATGAGGCAAGGAAGTATTGCGTGCGCACGTGGCCCAATGGTTTGATCGCAAGGATCGCTTGGTGAGCATGCGCTTGCTTTCTCTTCGACAAGGGCGGTCACCTGGCTCATCCTGTCACTCCGCAGGGACCAGGGACCACTCAGCACGGGAGCGTCGGTGACCCGCTTGGACGGGTTTTTAGAAGAAGGTGGCTTGTGGTAATAGAGTGGCCATGCTGGGCGTAGCGGCAGTTGGTTCGTCGGGTTGTTTGATAGCAATCAGTACCGAACCATAGTAACAATCAAAACATCTTGAGCTTGACGGACAAACGTCAAGTTGCGTCTTCAAGAATATAGCCCTTCTTTTATGCATTGCTCAGCAGTGTGGCCCGGATGCTGTGCCTCTTTCCCACATCTCGACGGTCCCACATTCACGCTTTTAACTCCTTACTTCAGCCGCAATATCGGAGATGTACAACCCTTGTCATCGGCAATTTCTCGTGTGATACCCCACACCGACTATACCTCGCCTTGCATGCTAGGGTAGGGTAGTTAAACGGTGTAAAGTGCCGATGATTGAACGTCAGGGGTCTTGTGCCGATCGTATTATAGTGTAATATAATGGTCTCGTGAAGTGCTCAAATGACAGCGGAGCTGTGCCCCATCAATGTCGGCTCAATGCGACTGGTCTGGTCCTTCTTGTATGGATGAATGACGATGGACGAAGACAGCGTTCCGAGAAGAGTTTGGTTTCGTGTTTCCGCGTGTGTTTTCCTACGAGGTGAGGAGAATGTGGCTGAAAAGGGTAGGCGCCTGCTCCGTAGTTGCTTGCGAAGCGAGACGCCCCGCAAGTCCTTCGCCAAACCTTGCTTCGACCTCATCCGTTCATGAGCAAGCGATAACGGCACCACTGGGCGTCACGGAAAGGTTCCATGTTTTGAAACATTCAATTGAACGCGATGTATCAGGTTTGGCAACTAAACCGCGTTGTTCCGCTAATGCAAGCCTGTTGAAGCTAGCTTCTAGCGCACGACAGGCCTCCAGCAACATCCGATAATCACAATGGTTTGATTTGACGATCACATATGTACTTGCTGTCATATCGAGTAGCACTTTGATTTGTGCCAATCCATGATCTCTAATCCTCTACGAACACGCATCCACGCCGTACGATGGCATGAATGTCCCGCCAAACCCACCATCATGTGGAAGCTCAAGGACAGTGACCACATGCACTCTGCACTCTGCACTCCTGAAAAAATGTGTACTCCGCCTCACGCTTTCAAATCAGCTTCACCGTGATATTGACCTTCTTCATTCGGAAGGTGCCTTGAAGCTTCGAAGAACCTCAAGCATGCACGTCCCAACGGAGGCCTGCTTCAGTGGCGGATGCCCAACATTATGGCGGCTTACAATGACGACCATCATCCTGTTTGAGGTATCGGTCTCATAACGCCTCCCGCGGGTACCAGGAAATCTACATTGCGCGGTTGTCGACACCTAGCCGATATGAAGAGATAACTCTATGGTGACTGGCTCTCTCCAGGTCCGCCACAGCTCTTCGCGGATATAAGAGTTGTTATTTAGAAGCACCCAGCCTGTTGCGTGCATCCAACACGGATGCAAATGGAGAAACGTCGGAAACGTACCGTACCAGCACACGATGACTCTTTAGGAGCCAAGTGTCTTGGTATAATCCACTGAGTGGGCGTCTCGCCTCCAAGGTCACAGGAGAAATATTGTGAGCGTCAAATAAGCAGTCTGAATCCGGGCCTCCGAAGACTCAGCAGGTCAAGCCTTTGCAGCTATTCGACGGTAGTATGACAGTTTATGCCAGTCCTCGACTCGCACACCCCATAAGCCTCGACGTACCATACGCGATGGGCGAACAATGTGGGGAGCGAGGCGCTCCTGCCAAATGATTATACACTTTAGATTAACCCCATATTTCAGAAAATTCGTCGATCAGGTATCCCCTGTGGTCCGGCACTTGACCTCATGGACATGATGGATTTGTAGATAGTATACTGCGCCTCGTTATAAAATATCCTGCGATACATGCTTCTTTGTGTTCTGTGCCTCTCCATTCATTACTCCTTCCCTTCATACACCGCCAGTATTCTTGGGAGACTACGACACTCAGCTTATCAGACACGATGCAGTGGGCTACTCTCCTCCCTGCTATAACGGCGCTGGTCGGCAATGCCGCCGCCCAATCGATGTTGCGCTTTGCTTGCTCGCAGCTCGTTGTTGAGCGAACAGATCCTATTGTTAATCCTGGTATGAAATATACTCCCCATCTCCATCAGATCGTCGGAGGCGACTCTTTCAATATCACTATGGATCCGGCGAACGACCCCGCTCAGCTGTCCAAGTGCACCTCATGTACCTTCAACCAGGACAAGTCCAACTACTGGACTGCGGTCATGTTCTTCAAGGCTAAGAATGGAACCTACACCCGCGTTCCTCAGGTACGTTCGACACTCGGTCGAAAGAAATGATAAGATCAGAACATTGAACCTTGACACAGATCGGCAATGGCGGTCCCCAAGGACAACTCATCAACGATGGCGGACTCGATATTTACTACATCCCCAGCGGCAAGGTCACGGCCTTCAAGAAAGGATTCCGCATGTTGGCTGGCTCGGCTACGAACACCGACCCTAGCAAAGTCAAGCTGTCAAACATCTGCCATCGCTGCTGGACCTCAGCAAGCGAGAACACCTTTGTGGGAGGCGCCCCCTGCAGTGGCTCCGACACTGTTGTCATTCCCAAGGACCCCAAGGTAAGAAGCCTATATACTATCTGTACGTGAGACATACACTGAATTCGTACTTGTACCATCTTAGTGCAAGCTCATCCGCCAAACCATCATCTTCCCCACCTGCTGGGACGGCAAGAACCTTGACTCGCCCGACCATCAAAGCCACGTCGCCTACGGCCAAGGATCCGGCGCTAGTGGCGGCGGTGCCTGCCCGTCTACCCACCCCGTCAAGCTGCCCCAGGTTATGTACGAGTTGATGTGGGACGTGAGCAAGTTTTCCGACAAGTCCTTGTGGCCTACAGATGGCTCGGATCCTTTCGTCTACTCCATGAACATTGGTGGCGCTGCCGCCCACGGTGACTACGTCTTCGGCTGGGAGGCCGACTCTCTGCAAAAAGCCATGGACAACAACTGCAACACTAACGTGGCTTGCCCCAAGGCTGGTCTTACTGTGCAGCAGCCGGCTCAGTACAACGCTTGCAAGAAGAAGCAGCAGGCTCCTGAGGTAGTCGATGGCTGTAAGTTGTTTTCAGTTCCCGATTTACTAAGATGATATGCTGATGCTTCGGTTATAGGGCTCCAGTCGCTGCCTCTCGGTGACATGGCCGTCAAGGCATAGGGATTTATTCTTGCACGCATTCAAGACTGCCTTTAACCTGGTGTTGATTCCGTTGCTCCGGTATTGCGAGCAGTGCTTTCTGATTAACAATCGTTTGACTTGTTGGAGCGTTGATTATACGATATTATCTAGAAAGCGAATTATCATCAAATTGCTGTATTTATACTATTGCTGCTAGCCGTGCCCTGTGCGGAGTTCCTAAATTAGCTCCTTCTCCATCAGTCTTGTGATGCACATGCGTTCTGCGGCTGTGATGTTTTGCCAAAATTATTGCACCCCAGGACTTTTTCAACGAATCGGACATTGTGCTGCAGCCTCGGAGCCCATAGTGGGCCACATGTAAGCCCCTACATGCTGCTTTTATTACAAAGACGATTTGCATCGTTTATACAGTATTAAAACCTTGAGAGCACGCGAGATGCACTCCTCTAAGATCTACACATTCCGAAATATGGATCTATGACATGTACATTGAAACCATGAAGATTGTCGAAGTATCTTCATCGAATGGAAAGGTCTACAATAACTACTTATCCACATCGCTACCATGTCTCGCAGGCTCACACTTACCCTCAGACCTTCTCCGTCGCGTTCCCCGTCGCGCCTCCCGAAACTCCATTCTTGCTCAGCAGTGCCGCAAAGTTCGCGTTCGCTCCGGCCGAGAAATCTTGTGTAATGTAGTTGTACACATCATGCACCGGGATGCTAGCAGAAGTCGAACTCGGGTTGGATACTTTACCGGAAGCGCACGCAAAGGCGAGACGCTTGCTGCCTGTGGGATCGACGGTCGTTTCGCCTGCACTACCGGTGTACGTGGTGCAGCCCGTGCATTTGACGGTGAACTGCCAGTGCGTGCCGTTTGACTTGTTGCCCTTGGTCAGGGGCGTGTATGCTGCGCCAGTGTATTGCTGGGGTGTTGAGTGGCCACTAGGCAAATGTTAGTTTTAACTGTGAATGGGTATAAGGCGGTATACGCACGTTGCCCAACGCGAAGAGACGGTCGGTTTTTGCCCGTTAGGGTAGGCGACCGTGAGCGGGTTGCGGATCATGCTGCCTCCCCAGGCCAGTCCAACCCATCCAAGTGAGTTCGGTGCGACGACTTGAAGGACGACATCGTATGGCTGGCCAGAGGGAACATTTGCGGGCTGGGCTATGCGGTAGACGATATTGGATGAAAGCGTTGCTGCGGCCCTCGTTTCAGAGAACGTAAAACCAGTCTCTGAATCAATGTAGCTAATAGCACGTGGCACCAGACTGTGCTTCTCAAAATTTGGCCACCCCTGCGCTGCCAAAATATTAGTAGAGACATTCAGTGTTAAGACCATTTTCCTTACCAAGACCAGCCAAAGCTGCGAGATTGTACGTGAAGTGCATTTTGATCGTAATAACGCTGATGCGAAAGATGCGGGTACTCGTTCAACAACGCAAACTAAAAGCGGCACACCTGTCGATACCTGGAGAACTGGCAATAATAAAACAAGACTGTGTCACAAGCAAGATCTGGAGCGACGAGATATCTTATTACTCCGGCTGAGACTCGCCAAGGTGCTATCAAATCTGTTCAATCCAGGTCGGACCGTAAAGCAGACGGCGATATACGAGCAAGTGTGCAAGATAAACTGGAATGGAACCAGTGCACCTAGGTTGAGATGTATCCGCCACGCGTGAGTGACCTCACTACGACCCGATCATGTGGTCCTGAAGCGAAGACACATTGTCTGGGGCGTGGGGATCGCCGAAACGGAAGCCTTTGATTACCCTAGAAGTCATCATGGCGAGATATTTGGGAAATGAATCCATGTCGGTACGGCGAAGAGACCGCTTCTGGAAGGTCAAAGTTTGTGGTGCAATGAGAAATGTGTGTTGTGTGAGGTCGGTGTATTTATCCGCATAGTGTGTAGAGTGTAGGATAGATGGTGGTAATATTGGGGAAGAAACAATAACCGATGGGCCGCCATGCGTCCGGGGAACGTCAATATGATTGTGAGGATGTTGAGTCAACGGCGCTACGAGGATGAGATTCACATAAATATATGTTTATAGACTGGGTTGCAAGGAATGTTGTGCAGCTGCTGTTGTTGAATACCCCGCAAACGACGTTCCTTCAGTGTTAAATCATCCTGGTAGTCCGTTTTTATTTTGAGTTTACGTCTGTGAAGCACATATGCCAAGTTGTGGCTTGCAATGTACCTTGTGTCTCGCTCCGAATCGCTTCCCCACATTTTGGCTGTGGGGCGCATCTTCCATGTGAATGTGCGTGGCTTACTTTGCCGTGACGTGTGACCCTCCCATGATTGGAACGAGTCACATAGGCGAATTCCATCCGCGTCTTGAAATAACTCTCAGAAATAGATCGATAGTGGGTCGTAACGTGACTGCTATATGTGGACCTGCTCCTTACACCTTAAATGATCCAGGACCCTGAACCCGACTTCGAGAACAAGCACATGTGTAACTGATCCCCCATACTTTAGTCGTAGTTCCAAGGCTCAAAGCATCTAATGGGCCCTGCTCGCATGCTGATGGTCATTTCTCTGGAAACCGGTCCAGGAAGAGGGGGCTTAGACACAGAAGTAGTGGAATACAATGCAATGACGAGCTGACAATACGATGGACAGGGTGACATGATGGATCTGCTGATTATGCCTAGCTAGTCCCTTTCGGTATATCACGTTCGATCGCCCGATGAGATTGCACTAAGGCGACAATATCCGCCAAAGGCTGCTTAACTCTCCAGCAGCCTTTGCATTTTTTGTGCAATTACACATATCGACCTGAAGATGCCCATCTTGGCCTGCTGGACGCCTCCGGACCTAGCAAACCAGAATGCGGTCCCGATGGCGGAAGCAAGTGTGATGCCTACGACACCGTTGAGTATCTTCGCTTGCTTATGTGCTGCTTGCTGGACCTCGGAGTATCGCATATTGCTGAAGGTAACCCGTGAGTACTGTGTAGCCCAGCCAGCGCTTGGTATATATAGGTAGAGTTGCTCCTCGATCCACTTTCGCAGCAAGTAGAGCGGCTTCTTGACATCGCTGGCCATCTCGCGATAGTTGCCCAAAGCGAGATCGTTGATGGTCTGTGCATCAGGCGTGCGTTCCATCGTGTATTCGTCCAACGCCTTCGATCGATCAGTGGGGTACTTATCCAAGAATTCGAACAGCACCCGAACGTCTTCAAGTCCGGCGTTCATTCCTTGGCCGTAGAAGGGCACCATGGCGTGAGCGGCATCCCCTAAGATCACCCCAGAGTCTCCGTAGTGATATGGGGTGCATTTGATTGAGATCAAAGGTAGGTGCTGGTTGGCGGTGTATTGTTTGCGTAGGTCATCTTCGGTGATAAGGTCTGGTACCACACCGGGAAACCTCTGATCGAAGTACTCTACCACCTTTCCTGACGCATCCAGCTGCTCAAAACCACTCCGGGTCAGGAATAGTGTGGATGTGAAAGTCTTGTCGATGTTAGGGAGTGCGATGAACATTGACTCATCCTGAGGCCAGATGTGCAGGTAGTTTGGCGGTATCCGGAAGTCTCCGTTGGGTGCCGGCGGTACATGAAATTGGCACCACAGTTTATCGATGTACTCTTGCTGAAATGACATGGGGACAAACTTCATCAGATGGTATCGCACAGCTGAATGAGCTCCGTCCGCGCCGATCATGAAGTCGAAGCTTATTTCAAACTCATCGCCCTGTTCTTCGATCGATTTGGTGCGATGCTCGAACCAGGACACTTTCTTCTGGAAATCTACGCCAACCAGTTTGTGGTTGAAGACGAGCTTGACGTTAGGCATAGCCTCGAGATAGTCGAGAAGTGTCGAGTTGAGACCTGTTCGATCCATAGCCAGCAAGCTCTATTGCCGTTAACGATTGACAAAGCAGTGCCATAAGAATATGCTTACCCTTCCCCTCGCATCGTATTTCTGCGGCTGACGAACGTACTCTCCGTTCTTCCTTACATGAATCATACGACCATGCATAGGGAATGTCTCAGCCAGGACTGCATCTGCGAGGTCTGGTAGCCCCGATTGCCGGAGAGAGTGGATACCTCGTTCAGAGAGCGCAAGATTGATAGAGTTGGAGAAGTTAAGTGGCTTAGTGCTGGGATCTCGAAGGTCTAACACATGTCAGAACGCTCGCTACCAACTAGCTCGTACTTGACTTACCTGCTCTCAGCTCGTAGACCTCCACTTCGAATCCTCGCACAGCGGCATAAAGGGCAGCTAAAGAGCCTACCGGGCCAGCTCCGACGACTATGACCTTTTGTGTCATTGTAATGAGGTATTAGGGAAGTAGAGACGGAGAAGATGCGCTCTCTGAGCATGTGCTTAGAGGGAATGTGTATGTGATAGAACGGGCAAGGAAGAGAGAGAAAGAAGGTGTAGAGTCATTGTTCACATGAAAAGTAGACGGCAGAGATTAGCAAGCGATGTACAAGGAAAGAGTCAGCAAGATGGCAACAGAGGAGCAGATGATGCACGTCAGTACTCAAACAGGCAAGCGCATCTATCAACGGCCGCTAGTTAGTAATCATTGATCGGCACGCTCCGGCCTAGACCCTGCACACTCGACTAAAGGTGCTGCGTTGCGATTGAGGGCAGCAATCACGAAACGTTTGCGCAGAGTCCGGCACCACACGTATGGGCGCTGAAAATACACTACAAGATTCACGCCTTCTAGTAGTAATAGGATAATTTGACTCCCTCATACTTCGCTACCATTAGCAGAATTTTACGAAGACGATGGCCGTCGACGCCCCGCGCAAGTGCGCAGGCAAGGATTGCGCGAATGACGCCGGGTCACTGCAATGTCCAAACTGCCAAAAGAAAGGAAAGGAGAGCTACTTCTGCTCGCAAGACTGCTTCAAGCGCAACTGGGTATATAGTAAGAATGTTCCGAGAAGGCAAACAAATGAGTCTAATGATGGCCTAGGGTGAGCACAAGAAGGAGCACAAATCACAAAGTAATATTCTCCAAAACATCTTTACCCCCAAAGTAGTTTCTCACCCGGATCCAGCGACCGGCCACTTCAACCCATTCCCTACGTTTTCCTACACAGGAGCCCTGCGACCCGTATACCCGCTGTCGCCGAGACGAGAAGTACCGAAGAGCATAAGGCTGCCAGACTACGCGAAGGATGGCATACCGCGCTCGGAGCAGGTGTTCGTCAACAGGAACAAGATCACGATCCTGAACAAGGAGGAGCAGGATGCCATGCGCAAGGTGTGTCGGCTGGGGCGAGAAGTACTGGACATTGCGGGGAGGGCGGCGAAGCCTGGTGTGACGACCGACTACATCGACGAACTCGTCCACCAAGCGACCATTGAGCGCGATGTAAGGACAGTTGGAGTAAGCTGGCAGGATGACGTGCTGACCCCCAATAGTCCTATCCATCACCCCTCAACTACTGCCACTTCCCCAAGTCCGTTTGCACATCGGTAAACGAGGTCATCTGCCACGGCATTCCTGACCAGCGAGTTCTCCGCGACGGCGACATCCTGAACATCGACATCTCCGTCTACCACAACGGCTTCCACGCCGACCTCAACGAGACATACTACATTGGAGACAAGGCGCTGGCAAATCCAGATGCGGTGCGTGTGACGGAGGCGGCGCGAGAATGCCTGGACAAGGCCATCGAGATCGTTAAGCCGGGCACACTCTTCCGTGAGTATGGGAATGTTATCGAGAAGCACGCGAAGAGCAAGAACTGCAGCGTGATCAGGACGTACTGTGGACACGGCGTCAACCAGCTATTCCACTGCGCTCCCAATGTTCCCCACTACGCAAAGAACAAGGCGATCGGACAGGCGAAGCCAGGCATGTGCTTCACCATTGAGCCCATGATCAGTGTTGGTTCGCACAGGGACAAGACATGGCCGGACGAGTGGACCAGCGTCACTCAAGACGGCGCATTGACCGCGCAGTTCGGTAGGTCCTCCACGAGCCCAGTCTTTGGAACTTTGCTAACCTCTCACAGAGCACACGCTACTCGTGACGGAGGACGGTGTAGAGATCTTGACCGCAAGACTTCCAGATTCGCCAGGTGGCCCAGTGTCAATGCCCGAGACAACGGTCGGGGAAGCAACGGCAGTATCGTGAGGTCGGTCTGAGAGCGACAGGTATTGATGCAGTTTGCAGAGAATGGACCCGGAGATTCGAGAGCTTGCATGCCCAGGCCCAAGTCGACTGTAAACAAAATTATTCATCCCTACCCACCCAAACTGTGTGATATCACGTGTCGTGTTATACCCCCGAAATCTCGACCTGGGATGCTTGGAAGTTCAATGTTGGATTCATGTGCAGTTGGTTGTCCCCTGCACGCACAAGCGAACCGAAAGACGCTACCAGCCATGCTTGCCCAGCTGTCCAGGGAAGCATCCATCTCGTGTCTCCGCCTCAACGTCATCCAAATATCTTTGCTGCCCTGCCCACTGCGCAAACTGACTACAGCCCACCAAAGACTGTTCCTGCCGTTTACCATTGCACCACCCCCTCGTGCAACTCGGCCACGTCCCACGTCATCGCATTTTCCAAGCACGCCCCGCGCCCGAGCTAGCTTGCCGTGTCTAGCCCCGATAGCCTGCAAACACACGACGTCCGAGTCCTGAAGACACACCTCGCACTCGTTCCCATCTGCGCCGAGGGACACTGGCGACACAGCTAGTCCGCTTCGAAGCTCTTCCGTAACGATAGCCGTGCTACGCAGCACACGACACCCCCACAATGACTGGCGAAGCGTGGTTGTACCTGTTGGCGGTGCTGGTAAATGCCGTCAACCTGTTCCTGCAGGTCTTCTTCACCATCATGTACAGCGATTTGGAATGGTGGGTGAATCTTGCGAGATGCTATTCTCAGCCTGGCATCTTTCTAGGCACAGGCTAATTTTGCGCCAGCGACTACATCAACCCGATCGATCTCTGCAACCGCCTGAACACCTATATCATCCCCGAAGCCGCCGTCCACGCTTTTCTGACTTTCCTGTTTCTGATCAATGGGTACTGGATCGCGCTCATCCTGAACCTGCCTCTGTTGGCCTGGAATGGAAAGAAGTATGTGCCGAGACTGGTCTACACCACGGGAGAGGGAGCAACGCTGACTGTGGTAGGATCTTTGAGAACCAGCACCTCCTGGATGCGACGGAGATCTTCAGGAAGCTAAATGTGCACAAGAAGGTACGGGACCGGGACTATGCTAGAGCACAGTCAGCTGACCCCCACGCAGGAATCCTTCATCAAGCTGGGCTTCCACCTGCTCATGTTCTTCTTCTACCTCTACAGCATGATCGTCGCCCTGATCCGCGACGAGTCCCACTAGTCCGGGACTTCGCCAATTATCGTAATTGTGGTAACGTTCGTGGCTGTACTGATTGTGGCAAACAAGCTGCTCCCTTGAGACAGAGATAGGATGGAAAGGCACTTGATAACCGGCTATCATCAGATTCATGCGCATACGCATATTGTTATTGCTTGGGAAGTACAGCGATATGGTCATGTCGGGGGTGGGAGAACATCAGGGGCGTCGGGCTTGGGTGAGGAGGGAGCATCCATAGTGGATAGGGTACTGGACGACTTTACGTTGTGATGGGCTATGATAGCGTTTACGTTAGCCTGCCGTATAATTACACTATTTTCGGTATCACTACATGCAGACGTCGGGAGAATGTTGGGTGTTGCATGATAAGGTTGCCTGGTCTTGGCGCGCTTAGTCACCCATGATTTTCCCGCGAGCGATCAGCTCCCTCGACTTTCCACCACACAATCTCACCATCTAACACCGCGCACCTGTTTACGAAACGTTGGCCTGGATACCTTCACTGAATTTGAAAAAGCTACCCAACCTCTACTTTAACCTGCGAATTGCTCAGGATGGCTGGTGGAGGCTCCGGCAGAGTTCCGACAGGGCACGCGGCCGAGACGTTCATCAGCGAACACACCTTCCGCGAGGGTCATCGCGCAGTTGAAGGAGGCTCGGCCTCGAAGAAGAGAAAGCGCGAGGGCAAGGGCGATCCGAGCGTCATGTCTGGAGCGGGTGCGTACAGAGGACCTTGGGCGAAATACGAGGAGGAAAGGCCAGATGCTGCTTCGGACGAGGAATTCGGCTCTGATGTAGAGGTTGAGATTGTGTACGAGGAAGACGAAATTGAAGACAACCCCGATCGCGCACCGGAGAAGCTTGCTGGTACAGATTATCGCGACACCGAGGCAGAAGGAGAGAGGAGCGAGTTTGTGGGAAGCCGGCAGTACGACTATCAAGGACGGACTTACATGCATGTGCCTACAGATCTCGACATCAAGCTCAGCGGCGACTACGAGCCCAAGAACTTCATACCGAAGAAGCTCACCCACACCTACAGATACCACACGAAGGCGATTACCCAAGTACGATTTATACCCGACAGCGGCCATCTCCTCCTCTCTGCTTCGGCCGACTCGAACATGGCGCTCTGGGACTGTTACAATCAGCGCGAGCTATTGCGAACTTACTCGGGGCACAATAAGTCCGTCGTCGACATCGACTTTAATCCAAGTGGTACGCAGTTCGTATCCGCGTCATACGACCGCCAGATGAAGTTGTGGGACACAGAGACTGGCAAATGTCTGAACCGGTTCACGAGTGGAAAGACGCCGCATGTCGTGCGCTTCAACCCCGGCACACCACACGAGTTCTTGGCCGGCATGAGCGACAAAAAGATTTTGCAGTACGACACACGAAGCGGCGAAATGGTCCAGGAGTACGACCATCACTTGGGCGCTATCAACACCATCACATTCTGCGACGAGAACCGTCGCTTCATCACCACTTCAGATGACCGCAGTGTTCGAGCCTGGGAATACGGAATCCCAGTCCCAATCAAATTCATCGCCGAGCCGCACATGTTTTCCATGGTCCGTTCGTCACCACATCCGTCAGGCAAATACGTTGCCATGCAATCGTCCGACAACCAAATCACCGTGTATAGCTCCACAGACAAATTCCGACAGAACCGCAAGAAGAGCTACAGAGGACATGATGTTTCTGGGTATGCGCCGGACGTGGCCATCAGTCCTGATGGGCAGTTCATCACGTCAGGTTCGGGCTCTGGAGAGGTTTTCGTGTGGGATTGGAAGAGCTGTAAAGTCTGGCACAAGATTCAAGCGAGTGACGCGCCTGTTCTGGCCGTGCAGTGGCATCCGCGCGAGAGCTCGAAGCTCATTACGGGCGACAACAACGGGATTTTGAAGTACTGGGACTGAATGTACTACTGAGTGCCTGGGTACTTTGGGAGACCTATGCAAAGCGTCAGTGTTGCTAAATCCGCGAAGTGCCCCAGGCCTCACGGTGCTTAGCAGAGAATATGGAGGTTTAGGCAAGATTGATAGTGATACCCAAGCAATGACAGCATTCTCCTCTCCGGAGGGTCAACATCTCCGCGCCAGACGCTCTCATTGTGTCTTGTGCAATTACTCCAGTAATGCATCGGCTCTGTGCTGGTAGTACTTTGCGCGATTGCGCGTCCGTCACAGGAGGACCACTCGATAACTTGTCTTCACGTCAATGGCGTTCAGCGCTGCTTATCTCGTATCGCATTCAACTCGACCCCGCAATGCATTAGCTACCCCTCCGCTGCGCCTTCCCATTTTCCACGACACCGCCCTTTGCCTCTTCTCTCACCTTCTACATTACTTTCCATTAATTATAGGTTGCTGCTTAAGCATTGTTGTTTGTTGCATTGTGGCGACTTCTTGATAATGCTGCCTCCCACAGCTTCAGGCATCCACTCCCTCAGCCCCCACATCATGCCCTCTTTCGGCAACCGGTGACTTGAGCGTTCACCTGTTTCATTACCGGTTTCCGCACGCTTAAGCCTGGGCATCTGATGTCACTGGATAACGCGTCTCTGACAGATTTTCTCGATGCCTCGTTACTGGCTCTTGGCTCATGTGCCTGCAGCAGATGGCTACTACACACGCCAGTCCAGTCATCATTCGACCTTTTTTGGCATGACGCGGCTCTGTTCGACAGACCTAGTTCCTTTGGTGAACTTCCGCACACGCCTCGAACAACTACGATGACTCTTTTCCTCCCGTTTCGTGACTCGGGAACGCTTGCGCAGAGTGCAGCCTAATCACTCATTCGTCCCTTGCGTTTTTTGCCTTACGACCAAGCCCTCCGAGGCCCCGGGAGCATAGCCACGCGTTGAATCATAGCGATCGCGCACAGTCACTCGTTGGCGCGCTACCTAACTTTCCAGGCAACGACGTAATACTCGTAGGAGGTCTCCGACAGAGGAACAGTCAACGATGCAAGTGAGAGCAGACTGATGGCGGCCTCAGGCTTGTCTGCCTGGAATATAAACGCCTGCAATGTAGGCCTGATACTCTTCTTTCTCTTATCACCAATAAGTCTACAGTCATCGTCATCTCGTGCCTATCTTCAGTCAACAACATTGTCTCAACTTGCGTCTTTATTGCTTTACGAACCTCTATCGGACCCGTGGACTTCCAGTAATAGCTCTATCGCCGTCTTTACACACCACAACAGCCTCCAATCTCGAGATATACGAATCACGACTGGCTCCTGAGCGCCTCCAACAGCCTCGACACCAATCAGCCATGTCGTCGAGCTCATCCTACGGCTCCTACACCCAGGACAAGGGTGCCGTTACTTCCCGTCCGTCCACATCCTCTACATGTAAGTTGCCTACCCATCTGAGCCTCTCTCGTGTTTAGAGATGAGTCTGACACACTGTAGCCTACTCTGCCGCTTCATCATCGAGTCTCTACACGAACACCGGCCGCTCGTCACGTCCCAAGTGCTATAGCAAACCACCAATCATCCACAACGGCGGTGGTCAGATCGATGACCCGAACACGTCGACGTCGGCGCCGAATGAGGGCTACTACAACTGAGATGAATCCTCATGAGTCATAAGGTCACGGGGGTGGTTGTTCATTCGAACCGCCAGATAACATGGGATGGCGTTCTGGTTTGCTTTCCGGTCACTTTTAGAAGGATAGATCGGCTTTGATGTCTGGATAGTTAACGCTTTACTGCTACATTTGGGAGATCCTTACTGGCGTTTTGTACTTTCTGCGCTACTTGCCGGGTTGAGGTCCTTTGATGAGGTTGAACTCCCCGGATTGATTTCAGTATTTGCTTCACTATCGTTTGTATGTTAGTTGGTCGCAAATAACACTATTCAGTTACTGCTTCTGGTATTGCTCCGATAATAAGGTGACATGTTCTAGCCGTGGTAGGCGTTCGCCCTAACCAGGACGCACGGACTCTTACGTAGCGCAACACTCGGAAGTGACAACATGGTCAACCTCAACCGCAAGATGGCGGCTGAATCGGAGCAGACGTTTTCAGAAACCTCCCCTGCGCTACAGAATGCCGTCAAGTCATCCAATCAACCTCCCCCAGAGACGAAGGAGAGCTTGTGGCTGCGCCGACTCTCGATCCTCTCCTTTTGGGCCGTGGTCGTCTTCCTGGGCCTACCAATATGGCTGAAGACTACGGCCATTTACAGGGCGGAGCTGCCGCTGCAGGAAATGACCGAGTGGGCCGAGGGCAAGGTACGACGCTGGCTGGCAAGTTCCATGTCTTGAGCTAACACTCACAGGTCTGTAAGCCAGTCTTCCCTCTGCGCATCGCTGTAGAGGCCCCAGACGTCTCCGCAGACGCGCACCATCTTCTTCGCACAACGCAGCATGCTCTCGACGACATCAACGACTTCTCCGCGCACCATCTCCGCCTGATGCTCGCCGATCCTCCCTTGACAGCGAATGCGTCGCAACAAGTTGTTAGTGACGGGACACGCATACAAAGCGATGATGAGGATGTTGCTTTGCTCATTAGACTGATACCTGTGGAAACTGGCACAACGCCGCGATCGCACCTGCAGCCGTTCTCGCCCACGCTGGACGTCTACTATTCGCCGAACCAGATCCCATCGCAGTCCTCTACGGGATCGACTCTTGCTACCTTCTTGGCACAGGAGCTGCACAGCCTGTTCGCGGAAGAGCAAGCCCAACTGGCGCATCTGCTGTCAACCATCTCTGGTGCACACGCGGCTAAAGTCAAGGCCCTCTCGCCTGAGACGTCCGCGCAGCTCGAACGCCAGTCGACTCGAGCCCTCAAGTATGCGCCGACGTACCATCTTACATTCTCACTGTTTAGTCCTTCATATGCACCGTCCGCGTGGGACATCGAGACGGCCCTTCGTACCTACATAAGCCCCTTGCTCGAGTCGTTCTCGGGCATCAGCAACTTCACCGTCGACACTCAAGTACAGCTATACGCTACCTTCGCTCCTTCCGTCCGCCAGCCAGAGTATGATGAGGAGACCAAAGCATGGACGCTTCGCAAGGAAGATCTCAGTGGCTTCGTCAATGCGGCAGAGTGGCCGCTTAGCCCCAGTATTGGTAAGGGTCCGACGGTCAACTTCATTGTATATGTACCAGACCACACGCAGTCCCCGCTGCTAGTCAATGAAAACGCAGGAAACAGCTGGCTGATACCTCAATGGGGAGGCGTACACATCTTGAACCTCCAGAGCGAGTCGGATACGCCATCTGCCTTGACGACGGAGATGCTTGCTCCTGCAATGCATACGTTTTCCAATCAGCTCATCTCCCTGTTCGGCCTGCCGCAAAGCCCGGCCTCATTACCACTCCGCATCTCGACCCTTGAACGCGTTCGAGCTGCATCGCTCATCTTCTCAGCGTCGTCTACCTTGGGCGCGTTAGCTCAGGTCTACAAAAAGCTTCCGTCAATCCCCGTCCCCGACAACGTCGCTCAGTCCACACACCGTACTATTGTGCATCTACAGCAAGCGTGCGACTTCCTCCGCGATGGTCGCTTCCCAAGCGCCCTAGAACATGCCCGAGCGGCAGAAGTGGAAGCCGAGAAGGCTTTCTTCGAGCGGTCTATGGTTGGCCAGGTTTACTTCCCAGATGAGCACAAGGTTGCTGTCTACCTGCCCTTGCTGGGCCCCGTTGCTGTGCCTTTAGTCATGGCCGCCTTGAAGGAGTTGAAGTCAATACTAAAGCGAGGTTGAAGTCGTGTAACGTCTGTACATACTCGTATACTGGAGGCCTTGTAACATCGCACGCCTGATTCTCCGAATTCCCCGCTTCCATTTGGAAGTTGTGGATGGCAGCCTACGCTAAGCGGACGCGCAGTTGGCAGGGAAGCACTGAGGGGAGCGAATACTGGGAGTCCATCAAGAGGCTGGGTTGTAGACGATGCCGCATGGTTTGGGCTGGGAAGGGGGCTCATGATGATGGCCTTGAGTAGCTTCATACTACTCATAACAACGGAGTGTATACATGAACATGCCAACGTCTTGCCTTTTGAGCTGCTTCTCATACTTTCTTCAGACTTCCGCTCAGGACTTGCACAACGTCTTCTGTATCCTTCATCCCCTCTGTCCCCTCCCTCTCCACAACATCAGCCAGCCTCTGAAATAACCCCGCAATCTCCCGAAACACCTTGCCTTGATCTTGCCACCCTCCTTCTTCTGCAAAACACTCATTAATTTGATTCATCTCCTCGACCCACCGATACGCCTTCCCCGTACACCCCACAATGCTCTTCTCGGCTCTCTGTCTGCCCGCAGGATTATAAACATCTAGGTAGTCCTGCAGCGGCCCCAGTACACCAAGACTGGAGGCAGTAGTGTAGGATTGCAGAGCGAGCGCCGCAAAGCCCTTTGAGAGGGCTGCGAAACAGCATTTCAAACCACTAGCACTTCCAATCTCCGGGCCAAGATGCCGAGAATTGAGGATTTCCGCAAGGTGAGCACCGGAGACTGGCGCTTCGTGCAGTGGGTGTGAACCTGAGAGGGGGATACCAGGTCTTGTCCATCCCGACGCTTCGGTTTGAGACAAAGAAGGTGGACCGCCGATAATGCCACCATCCACAAACCGTATCCCCTGGGAGCACTCGGCGAAAACCCGCTCTATGCTCTTTACAGTCGCAGGCGAAATAGCGTTGAGGTCCAGGTAATACAAATTATCCCTCCCATTCCCAGGTCTTCGCAAAATTGCTGCCTTCTGCACGCGTTTTGCCGTCGCGACTGCATCGCGCGGCGGCACGATGCTGAGCACGTAATCAGCTCGCCGTACCAATATCTCGTCGTCGCTGAAGGATATTATCCCGGCGGAGGCGGCGCGGTCTTGTGTTGCTTTACTTCTGTCGCTGACGTTTGTTATCACGCGATAATTGTGGGATTGAAGGAGGGAGGCGATGCCGAGGCCCATGCTGCCAATGCTGAGGATTGCTATTGTTGCGCGGGGGGTCGCCATTATTTCTGCGATTAGGTTGGGAAGGATAAGGGGGTATGATGCTTTGGTCTGTTGGAGGGCAAGGTTGTTGTGTGTGGTGGATTGACAATCAGCGGGGGCTTTAGCCTGGAGGGGTTAGCGATATGCGGGGAGGGTGTAGTGATGGTCACTCAGGCATCGACGACTTGGACATGATTTGCATATCGCACCATCTCATCTTACTACATACTGGAGATCATCATTAGGCGAGGGAAGTCACTCCTTCTGAGTCCTTACGAACTGAAGGACCAGGCTAACCATGTTGTCTTCCAAATGAACACCCGTGGACGACAGCGATGACAGTCACATGACATGAACATGCACCGGTTCCAAGGTTGTCCTTGTCGATCCCCTACTTTCTCGTATTCGATTTACGGTCGCCAAATCACAGGGAAGCGTTTTGTAGGCGGGTGCTGAAACTATGGCACCACTGCTGCCTTCCCCGATAGGATGTGTCGTCATAGGTCTGCGCCGCACAACGCGTGTATGCAGCAAATGGTTTCCCATGAGGGAATTCGGTTGTACAAACTTATAAGATGGTGTCGATTTGCTACGTATCAGCCGTTTTGCCCCGCATCAGCTTCTCGGAACTACCAGCGCTTGGTACGTTTACATGATGTTTCAAGATCGAGGGCTCTTTCTGTCCGTCTGGCATAACATTTCAACCCAACAGATTCTTGTCTCATCTCAGAGAGTTTCCCAGCTTCCCATTGCAAAATACACCTAGCAACGGCACGAGATGCATGGTACATTCGACCATTTCGAACTCACTTGGAAGTCTGCTTTGTCTCTTCATTCTACTATCTCCGGTTGCATGGGCAGCTCAGTTGCGGCGAAGCTAGAATGCACAGTCTCTTGCTATGCCTCAATCCTTCCATCCGGAGACGTATGTACACGGAGTGCTACGCCTCCATCAGAGCTGGTGGTTGCGCATTTGGACTTGAACCGAGATATCGTCTCGTTCCTGCACGGGTAAAATTCTAAAGCACAGAAACTTTGTTCAGTGGCAGTTTTAGCGCGACTGCCGTCGACGAGGCGTAAAAATGGATATACGTCTTATTCATGGCGGAGTGGTATAAATGCGCGCTCGACAACAACTGGTCCTCGAGGATCAATATCAGTTAAGCCATTATCTACTCCACTGCTCCTTGTTTTGACACATTTATCCTTTTCATAACGTCCTTCACAAATCATCTACTCACTACAACCATGAAGTTTTTCCCGGCATGGCTTCTCTTTGTCCAGATGGGGTTATCAAAGCCGTTCACTGATAGCAACAACATAGAATCCCTCGGGCCAAGCCAAGACGAAGGAACAACACCTAGAGTTCCAACCACACCGTTCAATCAAGATGGTACGTCTTTGGAACCTGGTGGTGCTTCAGTCCACTCGACAGCCGTCGAAGCACGCGACGATGGGCTACCGCCGGGGACTAAGTGTTACATGGCCTGGGCGACCGACCGATTCAACAAACCCCAGATCAATGAGACACGGAAATGGCTCGACGAGCTTTTCAAAGATGCGCGAGTTCAGCTCCTTCACTTGGGAGTCGGCTGAAGAGGTCCCCAGAGGCGAGCTTCAAATGCTTTGGGATGAAGGGAAATTCGATGAGGAGATTGATAACTATCAGAAAGTGGGCGGATGGTCAGAGTTAGTTCTGGAAGATGCCGGGTATGACCACAATTATAGTCAGATCCTCGAAACGAAAGCTTTTGAGAATCAAAATGACCCACACAACATACGGACAGATCATCCCCCCCGGGGCCACGGAACAAAGGTCGGATCAAGGGTTTTAGGACAATGGGTACAACGAAATTTGTTACGCTGGTTCCATTTTAGACAGAGCCGGGCGTTGCTTTCGACCTAGTCCAGGGATTCAATGTAGTGTACAGGGATATAATCAGGCAAGAGCGAAAGACCCCAGACTGCTGGTACGCTGTTAAAAAGAGACCGCAGAATTGACTGCAACAGTAATTTGAAGCAACATGGTGAGTTGGATGTTGGGTTTATCCTGCTATCGTGGGATACTTGTTAACTCTCCAAAGACCCCAAATCGAATGAGCGGTGTGAAGATACTCTTACTAGAATCGAAGTTACTGGCAAGAAGCGTCGACGCCTTCTTGCCTGCACGTGGTAAGACGGTGGGAGTGAAAGATGCTCTTTTGGGTGTGTTGTCTTTCTTTCTTACTCTTAGCCTGCTTTCATTTTGTCATTCGTGAGTTCTCATTTTGTATTCGTGGTGTTTCAATATGTCACTCGTTGCTTTAGCCACAAGATATTTTTCACCCATTCCCGCTCGCAAAGTACACTCAATTATGGTTTTCAATTCCGCGTTGTCATTCGTTGGTTTTCATTATGTCATCCATTTTCAATCTTTGGTCGAGCTATTACCTAGACATTTTCCTATTCAAGCAGAAATACTAAATTTAGAGGGCCAGGGCTGTAAACCTTACTAAAGTAATTTCTCATGATACTAAACTCGCTGCACGCCATTTAATAAGGGCTATCGTTAACACACACCTATGCCTAGGAATCAGTGGGGGTAGAATTAAAAAGAACGAAATCGAGGTAAGATGAAAGATGCAAGCATAATTTGATTATCTTTATCAAGGTAAGGGATATTGGGACAGTACTAAACCCCTTAGCATTGGGGGTGCCCAACGCATTCCGTAACCCGTTATGATTTAGAAATCGCCGTACAGGTTCATCCTATCCAAACTTTAATATTTAACCCGACAGAACAGCTCAAGAAGTGATCCGTGCTCGGAAGAGCCAAAGGCTTTCAGAAATACAAAACATCTGTTGTCCAAAACTCCCGGAATCATACACCGTAACTTCTCCACCCTTCACTTCTCCATTGATGTCTGGCCCCAATTAGCAGTCGATCCGTATGTAGTGCCCCATCGGTTTTCGACATCATCTAGACGCGCGAGCGGCCGAACCATCGTTTACGCCTACAAAATGTCAGCCTCACATCACCCAAGAAGATAGCATCATGTACAACTAACCCAGTAGTAACCGGTGCCGGCCCCGCAGTAGTAGCAACCGGCGCAGAAGCCCTCTTCCACACCAAGATGCCTAAGACAAAACTCGCAAACCAAAACACGGCCGACAAGAAGCTAAACGCTTGCGCTGCATTCCACTGCCCACAAAGATTATCATGCAACCCCATGTGATCCCACTGCCAGCTACTACCACAGTGCATCTGGTCCTCGAACCAATCCTGCAGCAAGCCGAAGACGGCGAACCAGGCGCCGCAGAAGAAAAGGTCGGTCATGTAGTTGACGATGTGGTGCGTGGTGGGCAGCATCCAGAGGAGGGCGACGACAACGGATACTGCGGCTATGACGACGCTGTAGAAGAGGCGGCCAAAGGGACCGAGGTCGTATTTGTGGTTTTGCTGGAGGAAGTAGCTAGTGAGGCCGAGCACGATGGCCGCGCAGAGGAATTGGGCGAAGCGCAGGGCGGTGGAGGCGAGGCGGGGGATGATCATTGTGCCGTTGGTGAGTGGTTGTTGATGTTCTAGTGTTGTGGGTGTGGATCAAAGTTTGAAGAAAAGACTCTGGCCGAGAGATGCGGAAATGGTGGTTAGGTTGTACGTGGGAAGGTAGGTTTGTTGTTTGTGTTTGTAGATGAGATCTCTCACTCGCTCGCTGGGGACTCCGAAGTCAAACAAAGTTAGTATTGCCAGTTGGCAGCAAGTCGAGAAGAGCTGATCCAATCGCAGACCAACCATTTCAATAACTGTGAGCCACGTCAGTATGAACCAAAGGGGCATGTTTCCGCCAACAGCAGTGTTTGACACATGATTCGGCTGTCATGACTTATATTTGACAGACAAACGACTATAGTGGGACAGTTTGATGCTCGTGATGTTGTGGTACTGGCTGGTGAGCTTCATTGGATTGAATTGAATACCGGCCCAAACGGAGCGTAACAACTCGGCTCCCACGTCACACATGCTAATGAGGGGAGCTGTCAGATGACAGCCTTTTATTGTTTGCTATTTCGTGGGGAAGGAAGCTACAGGCGGCTTTCGCACCACCGATTCGCCAACGCCGCACCGCCTGCGCACCTGAATCCCCACGATGGCGACCGCTCCCTAATCCTCCTTGGTTTCGATACTCAGGTACAACGAGGTGTATATGCAGCTCGTCAACGAAGAATTTGTCGATTGCGAAGCAATCCGTGCTTGAGGCACAGCGCAGACGATCCAAGAAGCGCAGGCAGTCATGGGAAAGCTTTTGGCGGAGACGGAGGAAACAAGTAAGCGCTTCGATCGTGTCAACAAGCACTTGAGGACCTTGCAGGATCCCAAGGAGCTGATGATCGGCCAAGCGATCGCCCTCACCAGACTGGAGAGCAAGCTGGCCGAAACGCTGCGAGGTTGGCTGTACGGTGCGGAAGGCCTGGTTGCAACGGCGGATGATCATGTCAATGTGGTCATTGAAGACATCATTGTGCGAAATCGAGAGCTTCAGAAGACTGTCAAATCGCAAACGCAATGAATCCAGGACCTCGAGAAGTCGACCAAGGAAAACGCAGCATCGAAGACAGTTAAGAGCAACATCGTCGCACCCAGAGAGCTCGCCGGCGCCAAAGCAAAGATCAAGCAGCTCGAAGTTAGTCTGGCGAAGAAGAAATCGCAGATTTCGGCGTTTCAAGCCACGAAGGTCCAGTGATCGGATAAGATATCTAAAATGAGAGAGAAGAAAGAAGGAGCTGAGGCGAACATGGGGATGATAAGGGAAGAGAAGGACGAGGTGGAGAAAGAGAATAAAATCCCGAGGGAGAGGTCAGAAAAAGACATAACAGTCATAGCTAGCAAGGTTGCAGGGCTTCAGGCCATGGCAAACAAGGTTCCTAGATTGGATGCACAAGTGCAAGATCTGAAGGCGCAATGCAAGCGCAAGAACTGGCAGTCTCCACTCTAACACCATATTAAAATATAAAACCGACCGAATCTTCCTCTTCCGAACTATCGTCTCCGAAACGTGGGCAGCAGCCCCGGCAGCTAATAACGGACTGTAAGTCGCAGCAGAGACGACCAAGACGGAGCCGGAGGGGCGAGTGCAGTCAGCGGACTTGCAGAGACGCCTGTGGCGCTACATGGAGAGACACAACCGGATGGCGACCGAGTTTTTCGCGGTGTCGTCACTGAAGTACAAGCTTGAAGGGCGGAATATGCGAGACGATGCAGTCAAGAGAATGAACCTCATCGGCGAGGACCTATAGAGGCTATCGCCATCGAACCGGAAGACACCGAGAGCAGGGCAGAGCAAGAGAAGGGACACGCTAATGCTAAGATTGAGCAGCTCGAAGCCGACATGCAGAGGGCACAGAAGGCGGCAGCGGAAAGAATTGAGCAGCTCAGAGTCGACCAGAACAAGATGGTTCAAAAGGCAAATGCCCTACAGACGAGTCGCAACGTGCTGGCGCTGAGCGCTATCCCGGACCATCTTAGATAAGGAAGGATGTGAGTGGTGTCGCTGCTTGCGGTGTATGGTAGAATGCTGATCAACACGGTTGTAATAGTTAGTTCCATACGGCGTTCTTCTCCAACAACCGCTGTAGTTTAGGGTTAGGACATCGACACGCCCGTCAAGATGGTCCTAAGCAGGAAGAAGGGCGTTTTAGAATCTCGCGTTCCGTTATGTTATAGACCATGTGCTGCAGTGCAAAAAATGGTGTGTAGGAAGAATAAAAGCTCATTGTACATTTCGTGACCTCAAAGTAACCGAACCCGTCACTAATCCTGACCCAGCTATGCAACCACTCAAGTATTACCATGCCAAATCCCCTCCCCCCACACCTCTGTTTACCTCCTTCACCACAACACCCTCCTCATCTTCCCCGTCCCCCCTCTCAAGAAACCCAATGACCGGCTCGACACTAGCCTTCATCCCAGCCAGCTTTGAACATTCCTTGATCCTTGAATAGAAAACAGGACAATCCCTACTATCGCACGCTATCCCGTCACCCCACGCTAGATTCGAACAGCTCCGACACACGGCATTGACCTCCTGGACGCGTGTTTCCGTGTTCCAGATCCGAGTTCTCAGTGCATACAACGAGCGCGCCGGTCGTTTTAGGCATTGTGCGCAGAGCGGCAACATGGCATACGGATCTGTGTCGACGCCTCGGATGCGCGGTGGAGGAGGAGGTAGTTTAGAGCGGCAGATGATGCAAGCGGAGGATCTCATATAGCTCTCTAAAGTTTTCTTGAAGAAATTATTGCCGGGTTGCTTTTTCGCGGCGAATGGTGGCGCGATGTTACGGATGCGTTGGACTTTGGGCATTTCGTCGAACCACTGTCTTACGTTGGCGCCGACCAGTCTGAAGATACGCTCGAGTGGCGGGATCAGGTTCTTTGTGATATAGTGCTCGGCGTCAAGCTCAAGATGGTCGCTCTGCAGGAGTGTCTCAGGACTGACACAGCGGTCGATAAGGCGGGATCCGGGCGCGCCGGCGATGACAACGTACGGTACGCGCTCGCCATACTGGGGTTCTGTGCGCGGATCGGCGAGCATGCGTTTCGTGGCGATGAGAGCGCCTGGTGGTGGCGGACCTCTGTCAGAGTACGAGCCGAGCTTGACTTCCTTGGCAAAGAGGAAGTCCTGGATACTGACGCGACCCTCCATGATCTTCGAGCACTGTTCTTGAAAGTAGAGCTTGACTTGGCTGAGATCATTTGTCCGGAACAGGAGCTTCAGTGCTTTTTCTTCAATCTTCTGTTCCGCAGGTGTGCCGTCTCGTCGGACTGTTTCGATGCCTTTTGCATCGAATTCCGGCTCCTTCTGATCCCTGTGTTCGTACTTGAAGCCGACATAGCGTTTCTTAGCTAAGAGTATGCAAGGATGGTAGACCTTTTCGAACTTGAGCTTGACAGGCCGAGGGTTGGCGGCGGTTATGGCAGCGGTAATCTCTTCGCCGATAGTGAATGCTTGGTCCTTAGTGCGCCCCTTGAGATGTATGAAGAGTGAATCGGTGTCTCCGTATACAACCTGAGCACCCCATTTCTCGTTCTCGTGAATGATCGCGATCGCCTTCTCGAGTGTTTCGCGACCGGTCTGAACAATGCTGTCTGCGATTTCCGAGCAGGGCATGCGGCCCGAGAAGGAGGCTGATGCGTATCCGTATGTGACATTCGCTAGCAACTTCAAGGCCAGTTGCCTGTTGTTTAATAGCTGCTGCAATTTCTTATCGTCCTTGTCTTGCTTCATTCCGCTCTTGACCATGACACGAGTCTCCAAGATCTCGCCCAGCATCTTAGCCAGCAATGACTTGCGCATCTCTGGCTTCACATACATCATACCGTTCGGCGCGATGTTGATGTGATCTTTGACCAGCCCCAGCAGTTGAGGCTCACGCTTGAAGTCCATGAAACCCATTTTGTTGTTCCCGCGCCAGCTGATCATGCGCCCAAGGCATGTCGAGTAGCAATAGTTGTACGCAATCATGACACTCGGGTACAATGATTGAAAATCCAATACAAGTACCGGACTCGAATAAAACGCACTTTCAGGCTCCAAGACAAGAGGCAAACACTCTAGTGAGTTTTGTTGGCCGACCTGTTTTCGGCTTGGGGACACAAGTATGAAGTTCTCCGGCTTCGCGATGCGGAACATGGTAGACTCGACCTTGAACTGCGAGCCTCGTGAGATGACCGCGAAGAAGTCAATACCGAGAAGGCGGGCCTGTTCGCTCGTGCGCGGAACGATCTCGTTGGCCTCAAGGATTTCGAGATTGAGCTGTACACGTGTGAGGAAGTAATCGAGGACCTTTGTGAGATCGCGAGGCTTGTCGCTCTTGTACCAGGTGGTGAGATCCGAATGTTGATAGTGTGGGATGCGCTTATGTAGTAGATGGAAGACGACATTCTCCATGGTGTATTGCAGTAAGTTCAGTTCCCCGCGCATGGCTCTCCAGATGTTGAGCATATGACGGCCGGTCACTTGGATAGTCGAAGTATGGGTAAAGCCCCAGCGATCGGCTTCCTTTCCAAATCTGCTATGCGAATGCGATTTCATCCTGCTGATTTCGTCGCAAAGGTTGTATTCATACTTCATCCTCGCACGCTCTATGAGATAACCCCAAGAGCCGTTGTGCACCTCGTACCCAGTAATGATGTCTGGGTCAAATTGACGAACGATGTCCACAACACGGTTGATAAGGTCCAGCTCGTCTTCTTCGTACTCAACCTCTACCGAGGCTTGCTTAGCAATGCGTTCAGCAATGCCATCCTCGTCGGAAAGGCAGAGTATTCCGGAACGCGGTCGATCCGTTGTCGCGTTCTCCTCGCCTTGTATGCTCCAGAAGATACATTGTATCTCATCTTCGGCAGGGTCAGGTACCAAAGATCCCCTGGAGTTGACATGTACCTCCAAGCTCATGATACTCATGTACTGGGTTTCGTGTTTGACACTAGTTGACTTCTTCTTCTGTGAATATTTGAATCCATGCTCGTTTTTCTGTGTCGGGCCTTCAATTTGCGAAAGGTGTCTCAGTGATTTCGTCTTTCGTGTTGGCTTGGGTGTCTGCACATGCTTGTTCTTTCGTTTTACCTCAACCGCGTCGTGTTGCTTGTCTTCGTGGCGTGTCCATTCATTTACTTCGTTGTAAGAAGGTGGAGGTCTTGAAATTTCCCAGTTGCGCAAGCTACATCTATAATATCTAGCCTTGTACACTGCAGCCTCTTTGATTTTGTCGACCATAACGGGCGGATGCTCTCCAATGTTGGCCAAAGATGCACCGGTAGGGTCGAATGGAGGAAGGTAAGGTAGTGTTGTGCTCTGTACTTTGAACTCTCGTCCCGCATACTCATGAACCTGTATCGGAACGTCCTTCTCGTCGCTATAGTAGGCACCTTGATAGATTACAGGCGGCAGCCCGGCATGCATCATGGTACTACCAACCACATCGGCCGAAGGAGGTAAAAAGCCGTAGTAGACAGTTGGATGACGATGCCTGGATGAAGCTCCTAGTTGCCTAGCCAGCGCGACAGCTTCTGAATGGGCTTTGGGAGTGCTGCTGCTCGGCAGTACGGGTGATGTCTTCTGCTGCGTCCAGGGAGTGACAGGAGACTGTTGTGATAACTTGATTGTGAGATGCTTAGGCCCAGGTGTCTTCGGGTCCTCCTGAGAGTTTGAAAATCCAGATTGACTAAGACGGAGCATCGTCTCGGGTGCGTTTGGGTACTTCACCACAGGGAACGCAAGTGTAGTCGGACCACCGAGACCTTGGGCTTTGATACTGGCTTGTGAAGCCTGGCTGGGCTGTGTTCGAGCAGCTTCGTTGCCAATAGCGTCGCGAAATGAAACGCCCTTGGCACTTCCCTGTGTTGCGGCCGGGATCCGCTGACGCTTGTTGAACTCTTCATGTGCAGACTCAAGTGATCGCTTGCGCGTATAACTCGAGTCGCTCGATGCTGGAGGCTCACCATCGTCGGTGAGCGCGTCATCCATCTCTGCCTCGCTGGAAGCCTGGAGTTGGAGTTGGAATACCGTTAAAGGGTCTAGTGACTGCTTTTCTTCCGTGCCGTATTCGTCTTCTGTGTCTGCTTGGTCCTCAACCTGGACATGGCCAACCACAGCCTCGCCATGCTCCTGCTCTGGCTCATCGGAGCGAATTTCGGCTGATTTGGCCGGAAGTCGTTGTATGCAAAGGTTCTCTGGATATAGATCCTCGACGCTTTCCACAGCAGTCTTGAGTAGCTCCTGGCCTGCGACAGGCTTCACGAACGTGTCAAACGTCACGTCACCCTTCTGACGACTTTCTTCTTGGATCAGCCCTTCAATGAGTTCTCGATATTCCTCCTCGTGTATCCATTCGCTTTTCTTGGTATTTCTGGTATCGGCGGACATGGAAACAAGCACTTCGGCAGGGAAGGGGGTGCTTGAAGGATCGGTGAGGCCCATGCGGAGCTTTCGTCGACGTGTCTCATCTCTCCATAGACCGGCCATGGAAGGAACATACTTGTCGTCCGGATTCCGCGGCATCTGGCTTGACCGCTCCAAGAAATCGTGGTGGATCGGTCGGTACTGTAACTCGTGCCGGTTGAGGATGTCCTGAACACAGATATCGACTTCAAGTGTACAATGGCTCTGGCGCGGATACTGATCTGCCTCGGCAAGGAACCCGTCTGGGATGGAAGCATCGTGCCACTTGTGGAGCGTCACATCGACCTCATCGCTGTCTGGGACGGGACCCCGAAACTGGACCTTGGCGCAATCAATGTAGTCACACCCGTACAGGTTATAGTCGCACATCCACTGCAGCAGGTATTGCAGATGGCTCTCGTATGGCTGGAATACGCGGTTCAGGATGGCTCCCTGGTGCAGGAGATCGGTAAACCGGGTCATGTGCATGGGATTGAGCATGTAGACCTTCAAGAAGACCTTGTACCCGACGCTGTATCCAAAGAAGGGCACGCCCTTGACGAGTGTGATGTGGCCAACGTAGAGCGACTTTCCATCGTAGGGGTTGCGGCGGTAGGCGGCCGCGAGGGCATGGTCGATCGAGGTATGCAGGGCGAGCGTGTATGCGTCGACTGAGAAATGTTAGTATTGGTCCTAGGTCAAAGCATTGTTGCGCGTACCGACATCCTTCTCCAAGCTCCCACCGTATTCCAGATACAGGTAGGGCAGCGCTCCGTGGATGTGAGCGCACACTTTCTGCCCAGTCTCGGTCACGCCAAATGCTCTGATCACGGGGACCTGAGGCGCGCCCAAGCGGCCCGAAGGCCCATGATTGCGGTGGAGTATGGGATCGAGGTCTGTCGGCGCTGCCTGGTAGTGGTCGATGCAGTTCAGGCGAAAGCGGAATGTCTCCATGACGGCTCGGCTGGGGTTGTATTGGTCATGGGGAGTGTCCAACCCTAAGAACGCGCATCAGAGGCTAGCTGGAACTTGTTTAGGAGAGTGAGGGTGAAAGTCGATGCTCACCAGTTGACGCGACATTCCAGTCGCGTGGTCACGCCTATGCAGATCGCCGCCCGCGGAGCTGCAGCCCTACGGCGCTAGTACTCCACTTTCCAAGGCCGCACCCAAAGCTTCTCCGTCCACCTCGGCCATTCACGACTCATCCGCACTCAACGTAAACCCACGACACGCCCAACATGCCGCCCTCGCAACCGAAGAAGCCCGATATCTCGGCAGCCGCCAAGGAGCGCAACGAATATATCCCCTCCTTCATCTCGAAGAAGCCGTTCTACGCCATCGACGAAGACGGCGCAGACAACAACACCGACTACCTCGAGCATCAGCGGCTGCAGAAGCAGGAACAGGACTCCAAATGGTACGATCGCGGCAAGAAGATCGGGCCGGCCGCGACCAAGTTCCGCAAAGGCGCATGCGAGAACTGCGGAGCCATGACCCACAAGAAGCGCGATTGCCTGAGCCGGCCGCGCAAGGCAGGCGCAAAGTTCACCGGCAAGAACATTGAGGCCGACGAGGTCATTCAGGATGTCCAGCTGGGGTTCGATGCGAAGCGCGACCGCTGGAACGGATACGATAACACACATTTCGAGGAAGTCATCGAAGAGTACACCGCAATGGAGGAGATACGCAAGAAGGCCAAGGAGGCTGAGAAAGGCGACCAGTCCGACGACGAGGATGAGGGCGACAAGTACGATGCCGAGACGGACATGGGGCGGAAGCAGGCAACATCCACACGAAACCTACGACTACGCGAGGACACTGCAAAGTACCTACTCAATCTCGACCTCGATTCTGCAAAGTACGACCCCAAGACGCGATCTATGGTGGACAGCGGCGCAACAGCGGACAACGCCGCCCAATTGGTAGCAGAGGAGGGCTTCGCGCGGGCCTCGGGAGATGCGGCAGAGTTTGAGAAGGCACAGCGCTATGCCTGGGAGACACAAGAGCGTGGAGACAAGAACAAGTTACATCTTCAGGCCAATCCCACTTCCGGCGAGGTTATGCGGAAGAAGGAACTGAAGGAAGCGGAAGAGATGGCCGCAGCCAGGAAGAAGGCCTTGGCCCAGAAGTACGGAACCCAGGAGACGTTCACCGACGACGCACTGCAAAAGACGGCCGTCACCGAGAACGAGAGATACGTCGAGTACGATGAGCGAGGACGCATCAAGGGTGCTCCGAAAGTCAAGGCAAAGTCAAAGTACCCAGAGGACATACTGCTCAACAATCACACATCAGTATGGGGCAGCTGGTGGTCAAACTTCCAATGGGGGTTTGCATGCTGTCACTCGACAGTCAAGAACTCATACTGCACGGGCGAGGCAGGCAGGGAGGCTTTCGAACTAGCAGATCGGATGAGAACCGGTGCTGCACTGGACGAGGTCCCTAAAGAGATCGCCTGGAAAGAGGAGGAGGCTCTCCAGGAGCACGTGCCCAACGCGCCAGACCACGCGCAGAAAGCGAAGAACGACGCTGCTAGTCGGAAGCGGGCTCTCGATGAGGTAACTGGCGGGATCAATGAGGAGGAGATGGAGGAGTACCGGAAGAAGCGGACAATGGCCGCAGATCCCATGGCCGCATATCTCACCCAGAAGTGAGGCGGTTGGCATCAATTCTGTATTTCTAGCATTGCGTGGCGTTTATACCCTGGTGCTACATCGTAGCATAACATGCAGAATGACATAGAGGTTCCTGATGATCGTTGCGTTGTCCTGCACTCCACACCGTGATCGGTATAGTTCAAGGGTCCAGCCAGCGAAGCCATCCAGCACTATTTGTGAAGACGAGCTTAGGGCGCGGTTCTGACCCTCCATCACGACTGCCAACTCAGAAATCGAGGCGATTACGCATGCAGCCGCGTGTGCGCTGGATAAGACGGGGAAGGCAGCAGCGCGCAGGCATATACAGTGCTACGAAGAGTTTGTGGTGAAGGCGATGACGAAGCGCCAAGCGTGCATCAACCATCAGCCGGGGCCCCCAAGGGTACTGAGGAGCTCCTACAAGGTCGACTGAACAGCCGCTCACTGCGGAAACACCCTAGATTTTATATCACCCTCCACTCCGTCGTGCCTGTCTTGGCCCTGGAGTGCTGTGACCTGCCTTGACAAGCAACTGCGACCACATATAGCGTAGGAAAGAGCTGACGACAGGCAAGATGGCGCTCTACGGAAGCTCGCGCAACGTCGACATGGGGAAGTACGTATACACGACATCATGCCGCTTCAGGGACTTTACATTGCTAATTGGCCCAGGCAGGAATCCGAACTGGCCGTCAACATTCGCAAGGCGACCAGTATCGAAGAAGTCTCCCCGAAGCGGAAGCACGTACGAGCATGCATCGTTTACACATGGGACCACAAGAGCTCGGCCTCGTTCTGGCAGGGCATGAAAGTGTAGGTCGCCTTTTCCTTGCGTCCAGCTCTGCAGCTACTCCGCGTATTCTTCCGGGCCATTCTGATAGGGCGCAGGCAGCCCATCCTCGCCGACGAGGTGCAGACGTTCAAGGCGCTCATTACCGTCCACAAGATCCTCCAAGAAGGCCACCCTATCGTTCTCAAGGAGGCACAGTCGAACACCAGCTGGCTCGAGAGCTTGTCGCGTGGCTCGACAGCCGGCGAGGGCATGCGAGGCTATGCACCGCTGATCTCCGAGTACATTTACTATCTCTTGGCCAAGCTCGCTTTCCACCGACAGCACCCCGAGTTCAATGGAACCTTCGAATACGAGGAGTACATCAGTCTGAAGTCAATCAACGATCCGAACGAGGGCTACGAGACTATTTCAGACTTGATGACACTGCAGGATCAGATTGACGCCTTCCAGAAGCTCATCTTCTCCCACTTCCGAAGCGGCGCGAACAACGAGTGTAGGATAGCTGCGCTGGTCCCTTTGGTCCAGGAGAGCTATGGCATCTATAAGTTCATCACTAGCATGCTGCGCGCAATGCACACCAGTAAGTCCTCAAGCCCGATAGCTTACGAATTCCGCTAATTCGTTAGCTCTTGGCGACGACGAGGCGCTCTCTCCTCTACGCGGCCGATATGACGCACAGCACTACCGACTCGTGAAGTTCTACTACGAATGCTCGAACCTCCGGTACTTGACGAGTCTAATCACAGTGCCGAAACTTCCCCAGGAACCGCCAAACCTTCTCTCCGAAGATGACAACGCACCGGCGCTTCCCACGCGACCACGAAACGAGAAGCCCCAAGAACCCGCTCCCGCACCGCGCGTACCTTCAGTCGACCCGGAACCAATCAACGAGTTCTGGAAAGACAACCAGCGTAGGCAGCAGGAGGAATATGAAGCGGAGCAGCAGCGGCTACAACGGCAATGGGAAGAGGCTCAGCAACAACAGCAACTGCAAGCTCTGCAAGCACAGCGCGACTTCGAGGAGCAGCAGAGACTCCAGGCTGAGCAAGCTCGTTTGGCCCAGGAGCAGCTTATGCGCGAGCAGTACCAGCAACACACTCAAGGGCGTCTTGCGGAGCTCGAGCGCGAGAATCTGAATGCGCGCGCACAGTATGAGCGCGACCAGCTCATGCTGCAACAATATGACCAGAGGATGAAGGCTCTCGAGGGCGAAATCAACCAGATGAACCAGAATTTCCAGCAGCAGATGGGTTCCCGAGACGATCAGATACGGGCACTTCAGGAGCAGCTGAATACTTGGAGATCAAAGTATGAGTCACTAGCTAAGCTCTATTCGCAACTGCGACATGAGCATCTTCAGCTGCTACAGAAGTTCAAGGCGGTCCAATTGAAGGCGAATTCCGCCCAAGAAGCCATCGACGGACGGGATAAGCTGCAACGAGAGCTGAAGACGAAGAACCTTGAGTTGGCTGACATGATTCGAGAGCGTGACCGAGCGCTCATGGAGAAGGACCGCCACACTGGTGGCCACCGCGAAGAAATCGAGAAGCTCAAGCGCGAGCTCCGTGCTGCTCTAGAAAGGGCTGACAACATGGAGCGCGGCAAGGGCTCAGAGCTTTCCGCTATGCTGTCGAGACACAACCGAGAGATCGCGGACCTCGAGGAAGCACTGCGGAGCAAGACTCGCGCTCTTGACGATTTCCAAATGAAGTATCGCGAAGGTGATTCAGATCTCGAGCGTCAGCTACGCGACAAGGAAGAGGAGCTAGAGATCTTCCGTGCAGGCATGGATCAGACGCTACTCGAGTTGAACGAACTGAAGCTGAATGCAAATGCCAATGACAACGTTCTTGACGGTCACCTGGATACGCTGATTCAGGACAGCTTACAAAAGATCAACGACATTATCGACTCAGTCCTCCAAAGTGGTGTCCAAAGAGTCGACGATGCCTTGTACGAATTGGACTCTCCTATGCAAGCCGGCAACCAGAATGCTACGGGTCCGTTCGTGCTCTCACAGATCGAAAAAGCGTCAACATGTACCATGGAGTTCAGTACAGCCTTCAACAACTTCATCGCTGACGGACCAAACGCAAAGCATGCCGAGGTCATTAATGCTGTCAATAACTTTGGTGGCGCAATTGTCGACGTGCTGGTGAATACCAAGGGGTTGACTCGGTTTGCGTCGGACGAGAACAAGGCCGATCAGCTCATCAACGGAGCGAGAGCTTCCGCCACGTCGACTATCAGGTTCTTCCGGAATGTCCAGTCGGTGCGGATGTACGATCTCGATGCGGAGCAGAAGATCAATGTCGTTATCAACAACAGCACAGAGGTTGTTCGCAACCTGCAGAGTCTGTCGAAGCTTGCCGATGCCTTTGCACCCAAGAGCAAGATCGCCAACGCAACAGGTGACCTTGGTGATTTGGTCGACGACGAAATGACCAAGGCTGCCAATGCCATTGATGCTGCTACCGAGCGTCTATCCAAGTTGATGAAGAAGCCAAGGGACCAGTACTCGACCTACGAGCTCAAGATCCACGACTCCATCCTCGAGGCTGCTATAGCCGTCACCAATGCCATCGCACAGCTCATTAGGGCTGCGACTGCCTCGCAACAAGAGATTGTCCGCGAAGGCCGAGGCAGTATGTCCAAGACGCAGTTCTACAAGAAGCACAATCGCTGGACCGAAGGTCTCATCAGCGCCGCCAAGGCCGTCGCCACATCGACAAACATGCTCATCGAGACCGCTGACGGTGTCATCTCCGGTCGCAACTCGCCTGAGCAGCTCATTGTCGCATCGAACGACGTTGCTGCTTCGACTGCTCAGTTGGTAGCTGCTAGCCGCGTCAAGGCTAGCTTCATGAGCAAGACTCAAGACAAGCTGGAGACCGCATCTAAGACGGTCACGGCGGCTTGCAGGGCGCTCGTCAGGCAGGTGCAGGAGATTATTGCGCAGAAGCAGAGGGATGAGGGTGAGGTTGTGGATTACAGCAAGTTGGGTGATCACGAGTTCAAGGTTCGGCAGATGGAGCAGCAGGTATGTCTCATCCGTTTCTCTCGAAATATCCAGTTTGCTAACATGTTGTCACAGGTCGAGATCTTGCAGCTTGAGAACTCGCTCGCCCAGGCTCGGACAAGGCTCGGTGAGATGCGCAAGCTGTCTTACCTTGAGGAGTAGATTGTGGCGTGTTCAGTGCTTCTGTGGAAGTCGTTTCATCGTAGATAGTTCATTGCCCTTTTCATTATTTGTGGTGGATGCTTGGGACGATTCTGATTGATTCTTCCTTGGGCATGTTTGGTGGAGGGTTTTTTTGACCTTGAGTGTGCATCAATACCAATAGGCATTCTTCTACAAAACTTGTTTTCTTTCCATGCTTGACTCTCAAATTCTATTGTCATTCCTAGACGGCGGACATAGTTCGATAAGTCCGATTGAGCTTTGCATACGTATTTCCAACGGTGCAGATGCTCAGCCTTGTGGTGTTCTTGCAGACCTATGATGTCGTGCCGGTCTCTCTATCTGGAGACCGAGAAGGGTTTGCTGAAATTCACAATGACCAAGGTCAACATGTCCATCTCATGTTAGCGCAACTCCTGCCTCGCTTGTACCTTGCTCGTTCTGGCTTTACGAACTGGAAGTCATCTTGTCTCAGCGTCGCAAGCGCCTCTCCGACGGTGAACATGATCTGACTCCTTTGGTGGGCGGCTTCCTTCACGCCGACGAGTGTACTCAAGATGGATGTCAACCATACCGGTGCCTGCTCCCAAGTAAAGGATCGCATATATGTGAGGAATCTGTGAGGATGTTTGACCAAAAAAGTATCATGAGGAAAATAATTACTATCAAGCGCGAGGATATGCGATACGTACCACCATATGCTTCGTAGACCCTCTGCGCAACAAGTTCCCCAATCTTAGAGAGTTTCCTGGGATCATACTCAACGTGGGTGCCATTCCTCGTATGGTTCTCGATACAGGGACAACACCTTTTGACTTGTTTCTCATCTTCGACACCTTGGCACTTGAACATATACCGTCGCGCTTCAATGACGACCGCGTTCGAGCAGGTGAGAAGGGGTGCGGGGAAGTGGGGTTATTTTAGCGAAGCGCGCCCTCACGTGCGCCACTAGCGCGTTATCATGTAAACAGAGCGATGAATGCAATGCAAATCATGTGCACAACGGCGAATTTCCATACAAGCCCTGTCGTCGCATATCGCATCATATTTATACTCAAACATGCCTGTCACTACGAGTCCCGATTCACGCTCTCCATCTCCAACACAAGCCCCGCCTATTGCAGATGCTCCAGGTCCACGCGCGCAGGCTCTCATAAGAGTCTTCAATAGGGCCTCGAAGGCAACGTTGGCCAAGTGCTCTTCGGAGAACTTTGCTTCCTGCTTCCCTACAACCGCGCAGTACAGCCCAGAGGTCCTGGACGGTCTGCGAGGGCAGATCGTAGACCAGGTCGACCGGGCATGGAGGACCAACTTCGAAGATATCATGGAGCGGAGAAACGTCATTAGGTTGCTCAATTCACTGGACCAGTGTATCGAAGACGCGAGGCTCAGGAAGAAACGCGCCGAAGCGAGCGCGAACGGGGGACCTGTGGAGACACCAGTACCGTGAGCTTTCGTCCATGCGCCAAGTGCAGCATTCTCTCGAGACTAACCGTTGCGCGCAGTCCGCACACCCTTACGCCGGCTGAGATCCATCTCGCGCATCTCACGCCCTTCCTCGAGAAACAAGCGACCGAGATGAACACCAAGCTGGTGGAGACGCAGCAGTCGAACACCGCGCTGCTCTCCACCGTGACCGCACAACGCGCTGAGATAGAAGCGCTAGTACGAGGCCTGGAGACCGTCATCCAAGATCTGGACGTCAGCGCGCAGATGATGGCTCAGGACGACGTGCAGGGACTCGGCAGGGACATCAAGGACTTCGAAACCGCGATGAGGGATTGAAGCAGGGAAGCAGGACTTGTGTGAATTGGTTCACTTCCAGCCTCCTGTATACCGCAAATCTGGGCTTCTGAACACCTACCGAGCTACCCAGCTTCCTACAAAAAAAGCGACTGAAAGCCCACGGCAAGTCGAAACAGACCGTGTAGGAGAAATCCCGTGTATTGTCGCGAGCTTCGAGTACGCCGCTGGTTACTTCACGAAACTACAGAAGGGCACACAAGCTGATCGTGTATGCAGATTTTGTCTCAACAGCCCAGAGGACTACGCGCGTCAGAAGCGTCAGGTGTCATCCCATATTCGTTCGAGCCGTCGATACGCCCTGGGTATAGAGTATACGGCAAGCCACTCGCCGCCACGGAACCCATTGTTCGCCATCTGACATGATATCACCCTGATAAGGCAGCGTTTGAACGTGGCAGTGTTCGTCAGCAGCACCGACAAGACGTGCCTGGAACCTTGAATTGCATCCTCGAGCATGTTTGCTATCTTACGGTCTCATTTCTGTCATGCTCGATGCTGTCATTCTACCTTTTTCTTTATTGGCTCCATTCTTCTGTACAAGTTGATGACTACGGGCTTCATATCTCAGTCTCTGAGAGATGCTAGGAGGCCTAATGAATGCACTTTTATTCTTCATCTCGTTGTCCTTCTTTCTATTTCCCCTATCGTCTTATCCAAGTAGCATATAGCGAGCGAATTTACTCGAGAAATGTGACAGCGCACGACATACGCAGCCTCATCAAACCGGCAATTTGCCATTGCCGAGACCTGGGGCCCCGCGTGACGCAGATTGCCAGGCCTGCAGATTGTATGCAATATCAGATTACCACTTTCGGCCATCTCGAGGCATCATCCGGACCATCGCGTAATAGCTTCAATTTATCGAGAATCAGTACCGATATGGGAAACAACATGGAGCCTTCAGTGCGTGACTTGGTTTTTATGGCATATAACAGCGATACGACGACATGTTGTCGAACTCAGGTCGCACTTTCCCCATCTCTGACACCATAAATCGACTTCACCTACGCACCATGAAGCTCACTCTCGCCTTCAGCGTGGCCCTCACTGCCAACGCAGCCAACGCAGCAGCCCTACAGCCCCGACACTGTGCGACCTCTCCATCTCTACCTCCTTACCCATCTTACCACTAACGCGTCCAGACACATTCCCCTCCCTAACCGGCACCACCGACTGGCAAGCCGTCCGCCAAACCGTAAACCACTACTCCAACGCCGGCCTCAGCGACGTAACCTCTGATCAAATCCGCTGCTACACCACCACCGGCAGCCAAGAAGCCCCCGTAATCCAATCCGTAGCCGCAGGTTCCAGCGTAAGCTTCACCTCGGCCCCTGCCATCTTCCACCCAGGGCCCCTCCAGTTCTACCTCGCCAAAGTCCCAGACAGCCAGACAGCAACGACCTGGGACGGCAGCGGGAATGTGTGGTTTAAGATATACGCAGAGCCGGCTATCATTTCGGGAGGCCAGATTAGCTGGGCAAGTCTGAATAAAGGGAGCGTTGGTGTGACGATTCCGAAGAATACCCCGAGTGGGGATTACTTGTTGAGGGTGGAGCATATTGCGCTGCACCAGGCGAGCAATGTGGGAGGGGCGCAGTTTTACATCTCTTGCGCTCAAATCAAGGTTACGGGCGGAGGCAGTGGAGTGCCGGGCCCGTTGGTGAGTTTTCCGGGCGTGTACAAGGCTACGGATCCGGGGATCAAGGTTAATATCTACTCGGTAAGTTGGATGATGTGTTGATTTGGAGAGGATATAATACTGATACGCGGTTAGGGTGTGAGCTCGTACTCGCCTCCGGGTCCGACAGTGTGGTCAGGCTAGGATCGTGAAGGATGGATATGCTGGAGGGGCTTGAGAGAGATAAACGTCAAAGATAGAAACCTCTGGCTATTATACATGCATCGACAAGTCTAAGATCAGGCGATGGGGAAAGACGGCTCAACAAGCCTCCCTATAACCTGCAATCAATGCAAAACTACCCGCCCTTGCTGTCCCCCACAAGTCCAAAAGCTGGTAGTACAGGATCGCACCGCTCGTCTTCATAGCGAAGCCCTCCGCCTAGTCTTCGTCGTTGGGGTTGGTATCCGACTCATACCCAAACTCACCAGGCGCCTCGGCTTCGGACTCTCCTTCATCAACGATGTTATCGTTAGCGGAGGCTGCAACATTTGTCACTGATAGGCCTTCTGGATCTTGATCGTTCGAGAAGCCTGATGCACCAGGAGCAGGTGCAGGAGCTGCCTTCTTTACCTTGAGCTCAAGGAGATCCTTGCGTTCTGAAGGCTGGGTATCTGTGAGAAGGATGACACCAAGAGTTGGCTGATGACATGTTAGCTGATGCGCATTGATCGCTGCACATAACAGAGTACTAACCTTTTTCACTGGAACATATCGTTCGCTAGGGAAGCTGATGTGCTTCACCTGAGGCGGAAGTACGCGCGACATGTTCTCCAGCTCGTAGCCAACCTTCTCCTTCTCTGCCTTCTTCTTCAGCGACTCTCCTGATTGTGCACCGTCCGCCTTCTCAGCATCGTCCTTCTTGGTGTCTTCGTCGATGTCCATCTTATCGTCATCCGCACTCGGCTTCGGTGTGGTTGGAGTCTGATCAACATCCATGCTTTCCCTCCGCTTTTGACGCTCCTTGACCATCCGTCGTCGCTTGTCTTGGGCAGTCGTTGACAGCACTGCAGTCTTGATCTTCTCGGGCGCCTCTTCCGCCTTGATCTCTGCGTCTGGCGGGTAGTCGAACATGCTGGGTCGGGTATTGCTGTGGAATTTGAACTTGGGAATATCCAGCTCCTGGTCCAGGCCGATGACAGCGGTGGGGGTGAAGCTGAGTGACAAGAAGTGCGTCAACGGGAACCAATACCAGTATTGAGTGAAGACGGCCATACCAACGATGGCAGCCATGTTCAGGTTACCGGTTGGCGTCTGGAGGCCGATGGTGCAGTTTCGGCCTCCAGCATCGATGATGCCAAGCGCCAAAGCGCCTCCGAACTTGGCCATGGCATCCTCGTGACGATCACCGACAACCTTGGCGAGTTGTTTTCGGATTGACGCTACCTTAGGGTTCATCGCCTCATTTTGCTGCACCATGATCATGGACAGCGCGATCAGAGCACCTTGTCGAACAAAGTCGGTTGAGTCCTTCATCATCGGCTCCAACAGATCGACCGCCTCGGGAAGTCCAGTGCCTGCACAGGCAATACCGAGAGCCATGGTGGCTCCGTAGCGTACATGTGGGTTGTACGACTCCGCAAGAAGCTCGACCATGCGAGGAACGCTGCCCGGTTTCTTGAAAAGAATGAAACCCAAGCTCATGACAGCAACTCGGCGCACATCGTCACTGACATCGCTAACCGCAACATGCAACAGCCTTCGTACAGCCTTGTTGCTGCCTGTGCCACAGTACGCCAGGGCGATGGTCATGATACCTCCATAGCGAAGAGTTGGGTCCGGATCATCGAGGAGACCATTGATGAGTTCATCAGCGGCTTCTTGTCGGGCATACATGATGAGTGCCATACCCATGGCGAGACCTCGGACAATCTTCTCGTGCTGGGTATCGTGTGCGTATTGAATCATGTCCTCAAGGGCCTTGATGTTACCAGTGCCGAGCATGACTAGGCCCATCGATAGGCCGACAGCCTCACCGTTGATGGCTGAGTCCGTGTACAATACGCTCTTAAACGCATCGAAGATCTCCTCAGAGCCGATAGCCATGCCAGCAACACCAACACCAAGCGCACCACCGTGCTGGATGACCTCCTCAGATGCATTCTGGAACTGCTTTAGGAGAAACTCGAGAACATTGCTTCCGTGGTTTGCATAGATCAGACCCAGTGCATAGAGAGAACCGCCTTGTTCGTAGTGGGAGCCGGAGGACACGGAATCCTTGGGGAGGTACGGCTCGAGAAGCTTCTGTCCCTGAGTGATGTTGCCACGGTGAATGACACCCAAAGCGGCGGTTGCTGAGAATTTCGACCAATTGACGGCCTTGCCTAACCATTCCAGGTTCTCTCGGAAGAATGTGTCATTAGTAGTGCCCGCATTCATGAAAGCGTTTGCAAATGTGACGCTGGAATGGAAGATGGAATTCCTGGCCTCCAAGCTGTCGCGAATCTTGTTCAGCACAGCCTTGTCTGTCCGGTTGTTCCTATACAAGAACTCGAGGTTTAGTTCGATAGTCTTCGTTCCTCGGAGGATGTGGCGGACAGAGGCGAAGTACTTGAGTTGATCTTCATTCGGCTGCTTTTCCTTGGTGCGAGATACTACGGTCGAGACGTTGCTTGTGTCCACGTTTGCGAGCAAAGAATCTGACTCGCTTGCATCATCCGATCGAGGCTTCTGCGATGCATCTCCACTGGCAGAGGATGTTGCTTCCTCCTTCTCAGCTTCTGGCAGCTCTTCCATAACCTTTGTAAGGAACTCCTGGGTGCCGTTCTCGTACAGATCGAACGAAATCTGGTATGCGACTGCGCGCGACTTGTCATCGCCACGTTGGATGAGCTGGCAGATGAGCTTCGAAGCGAGAGAGTGCTGGTTGAGGTAGACGACGCATCTGGCGATGGAGAAGTAGTCCGGGTTGGGGATTTCGTCGTCGTTCAGGAGATCGAGTATCAGTCGAAGGATTTCGTTTCTCAGTCCCCGCTCCTGCACTACGTTCATGCAGATATCGAGGACGTATTCCATCAGGTCCTCACTCTGATTAGATGGCTGAGCAGGATTCTTGCCTTGCTTCTTCTCGTCCTGACTCGCGCGGACGATCGACTCTCGTAGCACGTCAAGATTTCGCGCCTCGATAGCGATTCCGACGACCTGTTTGTAGTTGCCGCTCTCATAGCAGCTCTCGAATATGCGCCGCACGGTTCCATGGAGGCTCTTCTGGACGTTCCTCTGCAGCACCATCGGAGTGGGGTGTGCTCCAGGCACTCCGGCATTGCCTCCTCCCGGAACAGTAGGGTCGAATGTCGACGAGTCTTCCCTAGAGAGGAGCGACTTCGAGGGCAACGCGGACTGGGAGAAGGGCGTGATCGGGGAGGCCAGACTAGCGGAAGTGCTAGCGGCTCCCGCCGAGTTTACGGGAAATGAGGTACTAAGCTGCGGGGGGGCTTGGTTCGCCTTGCTGACCGGTTTCGGCGGGTTGTGCATGACAGACATGGCGATGTAAGTGTCTAGGCATTTAGCTGGAGGAACGAGTTAGCCGACAGTCCTCCAATAATAATGTAGTGATATTGTAAGCCAGTATCGGGTGCCTGTGATGTCTTACCCAGTATTGTCTCCTCGAACTCGGCGGCCTTGTGGATGTCAAAGAGCTTGCCCGCGCCCAGTGCGAAGACCATGCTCTCGTTGTACTCTTGCAGCTGGTAGTACACCTTGGCCGCGACAAGGGCCGCAAGCTCTCGCTCCGGAAACGATTCGTCTTCGTATAGAGCCTCACTATGACGCACAGGATGGTTAGCAGATGCATCACGAGCAAGGTACAGTAGCGCTGTAGCAGAATATCTAGGCCTCTTACATCTGACTGACGGAGCCCGCGACTTCGGGCCATAGCAGGTCAATCTCCTCGTTTAACCGCTGGAGGGCGAACGAGCGCAAGGCCGGATCGGGCTCGGAGAGGTAGCCAACAACGCCGGCGGCAGACGTGAGGCCAACCATTGCCTTGTATTTGGCCGGAAGGATATATGCGGGGGTGTAGTTGAGCGACAGTCCGCGATGGTGGAGGGCCAGAGAGATGCTGCGGAAGTGGGTGGAAGGGTGTGGAGCTGTGTGGCGCCTGCGAGCTTGCCTGCGGAGGAAGGAGCTTCTGGGGCTGTGCTGCGCCGGATATTATAGTGACGGTCGCAGTGAGAGAGAGACAAGAAGGGAAGGCTGTGTGGGTGATGGAGATGGCGTAGTGCCGTGGTGGTGAGTTCGGGGATCGTGTACGTGATGGACCAAACACGAGCTCGTGAGTTTCGGAAGCGGCAACCCTGGTCCAAGCATGACATAATACGCTACCAGCCTACTCCGTGCTCAACAATGGACAACATGAAATAGTAAAGTTAGCATCACATGACATGTCGTTAATCCAGAGCAATGTGGTATCGTAGCGAGAATGGGGTATCATATTTGAAGCAATGACTCCGTACCGCATGTTGCCGGTCCCAGTCCTGGTGTGAACGCCGATAAAGATTAAGTATACCGCAGACTATCATGTCTTGAGCACACGATGCCTTCTCCATCATCATATCCGCTTGTGACTGCCGTAGTCGTACAACCTTCGCCTCCCTCCTTCCTAAGCACCAGGACCCGTAATTTCTCGTGACAAGACGCGCAAGTTATTCATCATGCCATTGACCAAGCTCTCGAACTTGCTCACCTCCTTCCGCCTCGCCTTATGTGCCTCCCTGACGAGCACGCCCGCGTCAAGTTCCAGCTCCAGCTCGTGATTCTTGCTCGCTCCCTGCGTGACCTGCGTCAAGTCGACCTGGTAAGCGCCCAGCCACGAGTACGACATGCGATCTTTCTGACGCTGCATGCTCTCGGCTGTCTTTCCAGGCTCGACGGCAAGCTGTAGACTCTCGATCGGACCTGGGAACTCGATTTCGAGGTTGATGCCGATGCGGTAGTCCCACTCTGTATTCGGAGAGCTGATCTCCAGGTTGGCTATCCGGTGCTTTATGATTGCGCGCAGGACTTCGCCCGTGTTCTTGTCACGGGTTAAGCGAACGCGCTGGCGGCCGCCGGTCTGACCGATGAGACGCTGAACAATAGGATTTAGAGAGCTGAATCCTTGCTGATCGAGTTCATAGAATATGTCTGTCTCATAGGTGTGCTGGTAACCGATAGCAGGACGCGCAGCTCCCGGCGCCTGGGACATCTGGACCTGGCTGTTGAGGTACAGGTTCATGCGCTTGTGCTGCTGGACCGTCATGGTGCTCTCGAACTTGACGTCTAGATTCTCCGTCTTCAACACACATTCGTTGTCCCACATACCACGGATTCGGCGGTCGGTCGTCCTTTCTACGATCTGCCCCCAGCGCGCTTCTACCTCTAGTTGTACTTTGGGGTCCGCGATTGCGGTTCGCACGAGCTCGTTGGCAACGGCGTTGTCCCATACGAAGACGCATACTTTGTGCGAGACATCGTTGTAGACTTGCGGGGCGTCAGAGACCGGTCGTTCGAAGCCTTGAAGCTCGTGCCCGCTGGGTAGCTGCAGCGAAGCGTCCGTTTCGCTGGGCGGGTGCCCGTTGCGTTCAACTATGGGTGTCGGGCGAGGTGGAGGTCGAGGTTGAGCTTGTGAACCTGGTTGCGCCTGCGCTTGTACAGGGAGCGGCGGTGGACGTGTCTGCTGGCGCTGTTCTTGTTGTTGCTGCTTGAGCTCTGGCGGGAGCTCCTCGCCTTCCCGGTAGGCCCAGATGGGCTTTGGGTCATGGCGCTTCCGCTTGTGTGGCATCTGTTGCGTGTGAGTTGTTTTAGGCGGCGTCGGCATCTTTGCCGCGGACGTGACTGGAGAAGAGGTGACGTGGGGATATGAGAGGGAACTGCGCGGTAGCACCTGCACCGCTGCGTCTCCATCGTGATTCACTAGCGCAGATATATCCATGGTGGGCGGTGGTATGAGCGACCGGGTCTATTGAATCGTGCATTGTACTTCAATGTGCTTCGCGCGGGCGCCAAGACGCAGCACGCTAACCCTGGCTTTGTACTGCCCCAAACCCATTATTCTACCGAGTCCGACATTCTCATTGTTCATGGCGCGAAGACACCCAGGCAAGGGCACAGTCAAAGACGCAGCTTGCATTAGGAGTTTGCTTCATTCGCTAGCGTCTACGCCAAATCTTGTGTACCTCATGCGCCAGACCGTCATTTGCCCGAGTCATGTTCGATGCGCCTGTGCAGCGCTCTCCACCCATCTACATGTGTCAAAGTGCCAAAAGACGGTGACCCTTCCCGGAACACTACCTTCATGCGTCCATATCCAGACCCAGGTCCTCCTGGGCTGGGACGATGCGGAGGGTGTTGGTGTGACCCATTCCGCCTCTCCAGCCTTGCACACAGATAACCGGATCACCCTTGCTGAGAACACCGAGCTTGATGGCGTTCATGATTCCCCACTTCAGGCGGCGGTCAACGTCCTCCTGCCATGGCTCGGTCTTGAAGTCTGGCTTCTCCTCGGGGAAGTAGAATGGGTAGACACCGCGATACAGGTGAGAGTACTGCTGAAGTTAGCGAAGTCAACTGGATCATACTGTAGGAAACTCACCCTGGAGGCCATGGCGTTACGGGTGACCATGATGATGGGGCAGACAGGGCGATACTTGGATACAAGGCGGGCGGTGGTACCACTAACGCACGTTAGAATCACATCTGTGCAACATGTTGAGGGAACTCACCTTGTGGTCAGAACCAAGATGGCTCCAGCGTTCTGCTCCAGACTGGCACTGACGGCTGCCATGGCGCACGTCTCGGTGGTAGGGCAAGGCACGGGAGACAACTTCCTCAGCTCATCAAAGGCGTTGACGTATGGGATGGCGATCTCAGCGAGCAAGCATGTCTCGTGCATCATGGTAACGGCCTCCACAGGGTAGTCGCCCTTGGCGGTCTCACCGGACAACATGACACAGTCGGCACCATCGAGAACAGCGTTGCCGACGTCGCTAACTTCAGCACGGGTCGGGCGGGGGTTGTAGGTCATGGACTCGAGCATCTGCGTCGCGCAAATAACGGGCTTGCCGGCGATGTTGCACTTGGTGATCATCATCTTTTGTGCGATGAAGACCTGGCTGGGCGGGATCTCGATACCAAGGTCACCACGAGCAACCATGACACCATCCGTCTCCCTCAGGATCTCGTCGAAGTTGTTCACGCCCTGCTGGTTCTCGACCTTGGCAATGATCTGGATGTCTTTTCCGTCCTCTCCGAGTACTTCGCGGATGGCAGTGATGTCGCTACCACGACGGATGAAGGAGGCGAAGACCATGTCGACCTTGTTCTTGACACCAAACCTCAGATCGGCCTTGTCCTTCTCGGACAGCGGAGGGAGATCGATGTCGGTCTTGGGAAGGTTGACACCCTTCTTAGACGAGATCTTGCCGTTATTGACGCACTTGCACTTGAGAGTCTGCTCGTCCACAATCTCGAGGACTTCGAATGACAGAACACCGTCGTCGACGTAGATTGTGCGTCCGGCCTCGATCACCTTGGTGATGTTCTTGTAGTCGACAAACATGTTCTTGTCGTCACTCGCGGTCGCATATTTCTCGTCGGTGGTGATGTTCAGGATAGTGCCAGCCTTGATGGGGATGTCCGCATCGCCCACGGTGTTGCCCGTGCGGATCTCGGGCCCCTTGGTGTCGAGGGCAATAGCCAGAGGCCTGCCGGGCTGCGTCTTCTCGGCTTCGCGAGAATGGTCGATGACAGACTGGTGGTACTCGTACGAGCCGTGGGAGAAGTTCATACGCACGACATTGAGGCCGGCTTTGCGAAGAGAGTTGATCTTCTCCGCGGAGTTGGTCTTGGGCCCGATGGTGCCGATGATCGAGGTCCGGCGGTACTCTTTCGCAGGCTGGTACTCGGTGTTGAGCTGGCTGAGCCACTCGATCCTGGTCCTGCCGGAGTTGAGGTGGTCTAGACTACATTGGCTGTCAGTGAGTGCTCAGATGCAAATGAGGTAGATAGTCGGATAGAAGCCCCGCTAGCATAGCAGCAGCGAGTCTAGTAGAGTGGTCGCATTCTAGCCCTCATCTTGCTGTTCATGGTGAATATGCTACGAAGGCGTCCACGGTCTTGTATACCGCTTGCTCTGCTCCTTGAGAGCCTGCGATTAAACTCGGAATTTACTTACGCGTTTGCCATCTTTGCAGATCGTGCAGATGGTAGGAAGGCTTTGAAGAGGGAACTGGGTCGCTGGCGCGGAGTGCGGGGCCGGTCGCTGGAGTTTGTGCAAATACTCCAATCGATTTGGAGGTAATTGTAGACAGCGAGCAGGAGCGGGGAGAAGTTGCTTCAAGAGAAAGGTGCCCGTGGGTTTATCTTCTCTCTGCGACGGCCCAGAAGTTTTGTTGGCTGTCGAGCTTGTTTGGAGGGGTACGCTAGTGAGGCTGCTTAGTACGTGGGGCTATTTTGCACCCTGAGCGGCGGCAGTTTGGATATACGAATTGGAAAGAGATTGCAAGAAGAGAACTCTGCAGCAGTTGTAATCGTCTTTAGACATGCGCCGACTGGACGGCTTTTACGACTGCTGATTGCACCAACCTTAGCCCGGAGGTTGTGACACCCATTGCTTCTTTGCTCCACCCACGTTGTTGCATCATTGACCCCAAGCATCCCGCCCAGATAAGGCCCTCAAACGCAAGTTGCTCTCCCAAGATAATTAAAAATCTCGGCGCTGCAGGTCGCTCAGGCATTTTTGGCTAGCGGCGGCTGTTTCTTTCCTACACGGCCAACTATTAGCGTGTCATGGTTTTGCGTCGACTCCCGTGCGGAGGTGTGCGTGTCTTGGGAGGTTTCATGGGGTCAAGGTCATGAGAAACGAGATGCTTCACAGCGAGGTAGGCCCAGTTATATACAAACAGTACCTCTAGGATGAATTCGGCCCTGAATCACCCGCATGTGCCTCCGCATCGCCGTGGGCCCGAGGTCAAAGGGCTCATCAGGCCGATCGAGGTATACTCGACATTTGACCGTGCAAATCTTCTGCGGGCCTTGAACAATGTTGTCGAGACACCAAAATATCCCCACGTGTGTAGAAATACCTAGCCATGAAGGCGGTATAAAGTAGTCTAAAAGTCTTCGAGATGATTGACATGATTAACAGCATGGGAAACCCTGAAGTCGCGTGCCAGCACAGGAAGCCGCCGCAATCACATGCATGATCGTGACTAAGAAAGGCACCAGCCACAGCTCTCTCCACTACCCTACACCGCACCTTTACCCCCAACAACAGCCTCCATATCTATCCCAAACACCACAAACGCGCCCTCAGACCTCGAAAGCTACCTCGCAACGCCTCCCGATCACCCCAGCTCACAATCCAAACCCACCACATCCCCATCATGGTTGTACGTAGCCTACTCTGCGCCTCCCGTCGGACCACCGAGTCGCATGCTCAATAGCTCACACACCTCACAGCTCGGCAGAGTCGCACACTACGCCTTCGACGCGGTATTAAGTAGGTCCCACACCCAATACACCATACTATCCCTAAGCTAATGTCAGCGCAGTATCCGCGTTCCTCGCCGGCGTCCGACGCTCCACCGGCCTCACGTATGTCCACCATCCTCTCCCTAAGCAATACCCTCCATATATACACACTGCCTTCTTATCCTCGTTACCAAACCCCCCAACCGCATTATTACAAGTCCAGAGCTAAGGCTAAACCAGCCCCAGTGTAAAGCCAGACCAGTTTATCGAAAACCCTGGTGTCAAGAAGTGGTTCGACAACTACCTCTGGGTCGGCGAGACGGTCATGGACCAGAGCGTCGCCTTTTTTGCGTCGAGCTCGTACTTTGAGCGGAAGCGGTAGATGCATACGTAGCGAAATGAATGATGGGCAAGCAGAAAGCGGTTAAAGATGAGAATGAGGCATTCACTGGTCTGTCAAGGGAATAGCACCAGACGACGAATAACTTGTGCATTGCGGATACGAGCAGAAATTATGTTGGACGAAGAGCATGAGTTTACGCAGATCCGGGTTCAAATCGGCCAGCAGGCAGGGCGTTGGGGCGTTTTATCGATTGTCTCCATGGCCGCTAGGGCTGCTTCACTTTGAGCTGGAAAATGGGAATAAAGCACACTGAATCATACTAAAGAATTGATGTGATGTTCAAAGTTTAGATGCGCTGCTGCTTGCTCACATATGGGTATCGACTCTACACATATACATGAAATAAATAATACTCAATCTTCCCGACGGTAGGATCCTCTATGACCTCCGCTTGAACCTAAATCCAGTCTCTTCATCGTCACTATCGTCATCCTTCCTACTGATCCTCCCCCTCTTACTAGCCGGCTGACTACTCGCAGCGCCAGACCCTCTCTTCTTGCCCCTTTGCGCCTGCGTGTCCTCAACTTGCGTTTCAACGACCCTCTGTGTCCGCCCGCTACTCTTCTGCGTCCTCTGCTCAGACACCTCTTCATCCTCTGGTCCACTATCGTCCACGTTGATGATCTCACTCTGCTGCATAGTGCGTTGGTGTCTCGTGAAGCCCCCTATTTCCGGCTCTGATGAATCGTCAACTCGCTTGAGACCGCGTCGACTATCGCGAGATTTAGAAGACGGCTTAACATCTTCAAGGAAGAAAGCGTCGCCGACACCGAAACCTTTCTTAGGTGGCGCTTCTTCGAGCGTGACAATGACTTTATGTGCTTGTACGCCCTGTTCAGCACCGCGACGTCGGAACTTTTTAAAGTTCTTGCGGCCGTTCCATTCATAGTTCCAGCGCTCGCTATTGACGTTATTTTGATTGCAAGTATTACCCCTACTCCCACGGGGTAAGACGTCCATCTCCTCGATTGGCGCTAAATTTCGTATTTGGGCGATGTCGATGCCTTCGAGCGCTTCGCGGAGGTTCTCTTCATCTGCTTTCCGGCGATCGTCCTCTTCCTTGATGCGCTGGCGCGTGTGCTCGCGGATGTTAACGTCTTTCTCTGCTTTTGCCTTCGCTTTATTCAGTCGCTCCAGAGCGTCCACGTTTTTAGTTTTGGATTTTTGGACAGGGGGACCTGCTTCGGGATCGGCAGGGACAGACGGTGCGCGGGTAGCTGCTCTTTGTTTCCTCATCTTTGCGGCAGTAGGGAAGAGCGAGTCCAGCTGCTCTTCCTTCTCCACATTATCTTGGACATATGACTGTGGGGCAACCTGGCTTTGCGTGGGTGGTGCAGGACGTACTTGCGAGGCCGCTACCGATATCACTGGCTGCGGGAGAGACGGATGCACGTCTTCCATCTGGGTGTCTTCGACCTTCTTCTTCTTCGTAGGCGGTTCATAGTCATCAAAGCCAGTAAAGCGACTGGTTTTCGGACGGTGGATGCGCTTCCGTGGATTGGCCTTTACGGGCTCTTCCACAGCAGGTGTGCCCTCCTCGGGAGCCTGTGAAGGTGCTCTAGGTTCAGATATTGGAGTTGAGTCCCGCATGGACCGTCGAGTTGTTGTGACGGGTTCAGGTGCTGGTGCCGTAGATGGAATATCAATCACTCCCGCAGGTGGTCTTTGTAGTGAAGCTCGGTCTTTCGTGACAATCACGTCAAGGAACTCATTCTGTAGGACCGAGCGTTGGCAGAGTGACTGATCGACCCCAGTAACGAAGTTCGCAGCCCATGCCTCCATCTCGTCGGGATACGCAGGCAAACGGACTGTTATCACTGGAAGCTTATCACTAGCCTTGCTGCGTCGCTTCTTGCCTGCCACGCTGTGGACGTAATCGACGTACTCCTGCACCGTGGTCTCGCCCGGCCGAACATCGTATAGCAGCGCTTTACCGCCTCCACCAGTGACGGGGTCAAGCAAACTGCTGTATTGCCCGTCATTCAAGAAGATGAAGGTCAACCCAGAGAAGACTTCTGACCGCGATGTGTCGGGCAGCAGCATCTCCTGTGGACGCGCAACGGGCTCTGCGCCGGCGGCTGGTATATGGTCCTTCTCCGCCGGCCACCATGTATCAAAGTCCTCTTCCAGCTTCGAAGGCACGTAGTTCTCCTCTTCGTCGACCGATGTCGTGGCGACGCCGAGCACCGCATCAAGGAAGCCTGTGGTGACGATGTGTTTGCCGGATGTCAGGCCCGAGAGGACTTTGGGGAGGTTTCGTTTCGCGGAGACAACGTGCGTCGTCCTGTCGAACTGGAAGTCGATCGTGGTCTTTATATCTAGGTTGTGGAGTTGCGCACTACGCGCCTTGCTCTCTCGCGACTCCTTCGACGCATAGGTAAAGACAGTTGGCCGCCAGACGATCCTGAACGGCGCATAGCCCTGGGCCAGCCGGACGGTGTGCTCTGTCCCCTTCAGCGTCTCGGTGCTGTAGGCGATGGTTCCGTCATCCGCCTTGTGGCTCTTCAAGGTATTCTTGTCGTCGATGGTGGTTCCTTGGCGGCAGCTAAGATCGGTGACCTCAACCTGCGACCTCTTGTGCAGCTTCGTCCCGTCCTCGGCGGTTACCTTGTAGACCTTCAGCATCACGTGCTTACGAGAGACGGCCTTGTTGTCGATCTTCCATGTCTTCCCCTCCGGCCCGTCTTTGTCCGCAGACTTAGTCCGGCCAAAGAGCTGCTGTGAGCCTGGCCGCAGCCACACGCGCTTGCCTCCGAAGAGACTCTCGTGTTCTAGGAACCACATGGGCGGGCGATTTGTCGATTGGACGGCGAAGTAGGGAGAGGAATGCGCGGTGGAATGCGCATTGTGTGCTTCACGGCAGTTTCGCGACGTCGTCTGAGATGGTGCTGGATGCTAGGCTGAGGTGCGTCCATGCGCAGGAGTGACGCGCGTGCACGTGAGAGGAAGCTAACGCTTTAGCGTCCTTGCCCCTCACCTTCTTTCCCCTCGATAACCTTGGAATTCAAGCTACGGCGGCCTGACATCAATCAACAGCGAGATGGTCCCAATGAAGAACAGGCATTTATGTGTCTACTCCTCCCTCACTCGCATTTGCTAGATGCATTGCGTCGCACGTACTCCTCGATTACACTCCACCTAAGCCGGAAGACAACGCGGAATCACACAAGTCATATCACAATACAAGTAGGATCCGTTTATCGCTTCTATGGTCGTTCGAATGACTGAGAAATATATATATATATATAAACTATTTACAGTACCCGGCCTGCATCATGTCTCGCTCAAGGTAAACAGCAGGCCCAAGGGACGTCCGACTGGCAACAACGACCTGTGGAAGATGCCGATTATGCCGCAAAAGAAACACGCTGTCTTCACCATCTACATTGATCCCCTGGGTATCCTGGAATAAATAAATGAGGGCTGACAAACCTGACCAACCTCTCAATCTCATGGCACATTGCCAGTTCGTCATACCTCAGCACATAGCAAATCTGGCATGTTTGTTATGCCGCCTGCAGAGTTTTGATTCTGTCATGCATAGCCTGTTTGGTTGCGGCGTTCGTATCTCGCTCCTCTTGGATCTTCTTGGCGTACTTGCTTCTACTCCGTATCTGAGGTCCCTTCTTGTAGATGACAACCACCGGAATGCAGAGAATTGCGGAGATCGCAAAGAGCACCCATGTCGAGTTCTTGACGCCGTGCTGCTTGTACATGGGGCCGGTGTAGAAGGAGCAAATACCAGCCAGGACGTCGCGGGCGAAACCGTTACCGCCGGTTGCGGAGGCTGAATACTTTCCTCCGTAAGCAGCAACCATGTAGTCGATCGTGGCTATAACCCGTCAACTTCTCCCTTGTTTCTATCTAGTCAGACAATGGGTATGCTTACCATAGTAGATGGCCAGGTTCGCGCATCCTATAAGCACTGTGAAGACGAGAGGTGCGATCCAAGGGATAGGCGGGCCTGCCACCACAAAGGCTGAGCCAAATAGGCCAATCGGTAGGAGCAATACAACGTATTGTAGAAACCACAGACGGCTCTCGGGGCTTAGTATCGCGCCGCTTTTACGCTGTTGGTTGTGCCGTCTGATGACTGGGTAGTATAGGAAGGCTGCTAGCCAATAGCCGATGAAGAGCGCGAACAGGGCGATACCTAGCTGCGAAGCGGTAAACCCCCAGGCAGAGTCTCGGAACACGTAGCCATACGATTCGAGGAAACTGAAGATCAGGGCGTCGCTGAATCCACTGAGCAACGAGAGCCAGGTAACGATGGGTTCGCAGACCAGCATCTTGTACGGACGACCCATGATGGCTAGGACCTCTCGTGTATCAATCTTCTGGTGCGTGGTAGGACCAACAACGTTCTCGCCCTTCTTGAATCTCTTCTTCGCTAGCTTGTTGAGCATGATTGTCGATCGAGTTTCAGGAACGAAGAAGAAGTGAATGACTTGCACGACGCAGCCGAAGCCAAGCTGGATCCAGAAGTTGATGCGCCAGTCGAGATATTGCTCAATAACACCTCCGCATATACCACCAATGACTGTAAATGATTAGCAACATGTAATGAATGACATACGGCAGACGACATACCAGAACCAAGACACGAAAACAAGCTGACCAAGAGCACAGGGAACTGCTGGTCCTCGGGATCGAACATGTCCGCAACCATCCCTAGCGTGACCGAACCGCCTGCCGAGCAGAGACCACCGAGGAGACGGGCGATCAACACCTGGTGCCAAGAGTTGCTGGCACCGGCAAGGATCTGCCAGGCATTGACGGTCCCAAGGGACAGCTGCATGATGGGCCAACGCCCGAACTCCTCGGACCAGGGCGCCCACAGCTCGCATCCAAACCCGTACAGAATCAAGAACCAGGCCATACCGGCTCTGGCGTTGGTGACATGATTATCGCCGAGGTGGTAGTGGGCGTTGAGGCGACCAATCGCGTTCGAGTAGACCGCCGCGTTGTAATCTGCCACTTGTCAGCGTCTTTGCGCCGTGGAGATCAAGTAGATAGGATCGACTACTCACTCATACTCGTCTGACACAAGGCAACGACGATCAGAATCCACCACTTCTTCTTGTTGGAGAACATGTATGCCGTGTGCTCGACGGAATTGGCCTCATCGAGCTTCAAAGGGGCATTGGGGTTGATCGCGGCACTCTGGCTCTGTGTAGTGACCATCTCTATCCCCTGCGAGGCCTCCTTATTGCGGCTAGAAGTAGAGCCGTTGCTCGAGTCGCTGCCATGCCTCAATTCAGTCATGTTCTAGTTCCAAGGTCAGTAACTCGATGGTGAATAATGAGCGGATGAGGAGTGAGGAGGGCGCAAGGTTTTCTTTGGTATACTAACAGTTGACTGGAAATTAATGTATAAAACAATTCCGTAATTTCACGCCAATTTGTCCTTAGATGGGCATAACAGTATAAAGTAAAAATGAAAAAAAAAAGACAGTGCGGGGGGGGACCATTGATTTTAAGGCTTTCCGTCACGATACACAGAGCTGTGTGACGGAATTAGCGGGATATGCTATCCCTGACAGCATTCGACCAAATCACTCTGAGGATAATCAGCACATATGCAATAGCAGAGTTGTGGTGGATCCCATTAACGGAAACTCGAGACGACCCGCACCCAGTTCCATGGTACACCAAGCCTAGAGCCCATAACAACCGTTTTTGTCTTCCCGCCTCGTTCTCCCCTATTCAACACTGTAGACCTCATATTTGGCTTTCAAGCTCACGTCCTGGCATTCTTAGGGAGAAAGAGGTGATGGAGTCTGCATATGTCGTAAAGTTTGTCATGATTTTTCAAAACCGCCAACGGACGTTCAATATTGACTTATTTGGCTAGGGCCTAGACCGAAACCCCACGGGGAACCATTACAACTTCAATACTGGAGTGCATGCAGCGCTAGGATTCTCCACAACGACACTAGCCTACCGAACCCTCCCTTCTCCACATTTGAAAAGAGCACATGAGCACATGATCACAAACCACCCGCGCCGATGGTCTTCATAGCCATTCTATTAAGTACACATCCCACTTGATTGGCCTCGGATCAAGTTCCAGAGACCACATGAACACGAGTGACGAAAGCACCACATCTTGCTCCCAGCCACTGCCTACAAGGACCTTCCACGTCTCACCCCCGAATGCTTGCAAACAAGTCATCCAACACCCACCCCCCAAAGAACAAGCCTAATGCTAATCAAACACAATATCCTTCTCAGACACGACATCATCGTTCCACTCCCACTCCTCATTCGCCCACGGCCTTAGCGGCGTCCAGCTACGTCCCGTCTTTGCCTCGAATTCTCGCTTCAGTCTGCGAAAGTGCTCTTCCAACTCTGTTCTCAGCGCCGTTAGCTCGTGCGCTTCTTCTGATTCGAATGCGTTGGCGTTGGAGAACGCGTTCGGGGATGATGACGTGTGCAATGATGAAGGCAAGTTACTCAGAATGTCGTTGGTCGAGGTATTGATGGACGCAAAGTCGATGGGCTTGAACAGATGCAACAGTGATGCCAGGCCAGAGTGCGCTGAAGATCTGTGGTCTTCATTGTAAGTCGTGAGTGCGTTAGCTAGCTTACCGTCTTCCTCGTCTTGTAGTGTCTTCGTGGATTTGGGGATCGTAGGCACAGGGAGACTTGTCGTGCCCAGATCGAAGTCTTTGGGAACTTGGTAGGTGATCGTCGCGTCACTCGTATCGTCCAGCTTTTTCGACGGGCTGCTCTTGTGCTTCGATTCGGTGGTGTTCTGCTCGCGGTGCGAAGACTGCTGTGCAGATCGTTGCTGTGTCGACATAGGCTGTGTTGCTGGTTTTGTGACACTCTGACACTTCATGGTGTGGTTAGTATAGAAGAAATAACGATAGCACTACTTTAAGCATCAGAGAAACGCAGGCTGAAACGTCGCAAGCGCACTGTGACAAAGTGTCTTTGACGCTGCCCATTGTTAGAGTTTGCTGGAACAAGACATTGTGCGTTTGCCCCCGAACAGCATGCAAGAAATCACCCATAATAGAGCCAGAAGCTCCTCGCCAAGTGAAGTGCGCTCTTCATTGTGTGTTTTGTTGTCTATATACGCCGCGCAGATGTGCAGAATCTTTGCTATCCTCCGTTGTGATGGTTGTTGCCACCAATTTTGACTAGTCATTTTCAATCCGGAATGACACCTCTATGAACTCCAACCTAAGCGCGTTTGACGATGAGTAGAGCGAATACCGCAGAACTTGATGAAGATAGTGGGCTCATCGCCCGCCGTCGAACCTTAGATGACGGCGGGCAATAACCCCATAGTCAAAGGGTTTGAAAGCCGCGGGCAAGCGATCTACTCGGGTCTGCCGCCATTGCCGTACTTGCGCTTCTGGTCGACCTGCCAAAGGTGCTCAAGAACAGAAGATACCTTCATCATGTATTCGTCCATCTCATTGTTATCCATGGCGGCGAGTTCATTCTCGGGTGTGCACTTGCCGATGCCCAGCTTGCTCTCCATTATGATGACCATCTGCACCCTCATCCAGTGGCTGAAGCCGATCCAAGGACTCTTGGCCACCGGAGGTGGTTGTTCGACGTTGTTCTTGCCCAACATCTGCTCCTGGAACTTCAAGCCCTGAAATACATTAGTCTAGTTGGTGCTACCATGGCTTGAATGTACTCACCTCCTTAACGTTCCCAAATCCGAGTCCAGTGGTCGCCATATTCCAGGCTAGACCCTCATCTTGAAGTCCATCATCTGCGTTGACGAGCCTCTCGGCGAATATTGCTTGACGTAGGTCATCAGTGCCGTTGGACTGTAAGTCAGAGAGCCCGCCAGTAGAACTGCCTTTGGTTCTCATATGAGGTAAAACAGAGACCTTGGGGGATGGAACAGGTCGCACTGAAGCCTTCATAGCGGTGGCGGGGGCCTTCAGGAGCTCCTCGGCTAGCGCTTTCTCCAAAGGCGCTGCCCATGCTGGCACAGCGCCCTTGGCCGGAGATACTGTATTCTTAGTCGAGACAGTTGGCGCAGCTGAGGTTTGAGGTCGATAGGCTGCCGGCAGACTGAGCTCAAGAGACTCTATGGTGGCCTTGGAGGGAGCGGCAATGCTAACGGTAGATCCCCTAGCTGGTGTGGGTTTTTCGCAAGGCGAACCTGGATCCGAGGCGCTTGATCCAGTCGCACTCATCGGCGGCTTAGGAGGACTTACGCTGCAGACGAGGTCTCGCGGGAACCCGGTGGCACGCGGAGCGGGAGCTGGCCACGCCCCCAGACTACGGACAGGCGCGGCGCCGCTCACGAATGGTGAAGAGCTGTACCCCGCCGGCATGCCGTGGAATTTTATTTCTGTCTTGAAGCCAGCCCTCCTTAGGTCGTCTTGTACGTCGCGGTTGAATCGCGGATCGGGTAGGGCGCCCGCCCTGGCGATGGAATCAGGATCCGGCTGCCCTGTATTTGGAGATTGAACTCAGTGTATGTCCCACATGCAATTTCCGATAGAGCGTTGCTTACAAGTCTCAGCCTCTGGTGGCGGAGGCGGGAAGGCGTCCCAAGACAGAGCCGCGGCACCTGCTATACACCTGTTAGCGCGCATGTTATGAGTGATGCTAGAGACGTACCTTTTTTGGTTGGCTTCATGTATGGCATGTTGGAGGCTGAACTGCTTGCAGCCGGACGGCGGATAGAAGATATAGGGCTGGTATCGAGGAACCGTGTTGGTGGTTGGGAGGGACTGGCGTGGAAGAGTGGAAGCGCAGATGATTGATGCCGTGTTGCCGCGGATACGAACGTCGAGGTGAGTGCGACTTCCTTGTGAAGCACCGGAGCGGTCCACGGGTTGCTAGGGAACTGCACATGGTCACATTGAGCTTCACGAAGCAGAGTAGACGGCAAAAACCGCAACTGAGAGGAGCCGCTTTAGCCATGACAGAGGAAGGATATTGAGATGTTGTAAGAAAGATGAGGAGGTGTTCTGGGGTGCAGAGCATGGAGGGTAAGGGAGATAAAGAAGCTGCAAGCAGCAAGAGAAGCCGCTATGTGCCACGACACCAACTCTCTCACTTGAAAACCAAGCTTACGTGACAACGATCATCCACACCCACATCCTAGGTGTTTCTACTAATCGAACAGGACTCACGACCCGCGCTCTGTTCGGGGTGTACGCTGAATTTAGAATATCGTCTATAGGAGCGCTGCAAGGTTTCGGCATCGAGTGTTCCTGTGCTGGGGACGATGATAGCTAGCCAATTGCCGTAGGCACTCTTTGGAACATTTGGAGAGACAAGGGGGCTTGGATTTCACCATGTCGATACGGACATACATGTATTGTCTCCCAAGATTGATATACGCCGGCTCTCCATAGTAGCTGCGCGATCAGCCTCATAGTCTCACCAGCAGCAGGGTCAGTGCATTTGCGCTAAGGCGACTTCCAATACCATATCTTTAGAAATGCGAAGGCATAATGCCAAAATATCGAATGTGAGATCATGTGGCTACCCGATCGACGATGCTGTCGGAGGAAAAGCTCGATGAGTCTCAGCATAAAGGGGAAGTGCAGATGGCGCTAGTCTGTAACCGAGAACCTTGGGGGATCGTTCATGCCCCTGGTTCTTCCGGATCTCGTTCATCTCCACTTCACACTTGCAGCTTTATCCAAACGATCTTCCGTGTCAACAAGTATCCGAGCGGTAAAGTAAGTGTAGTACCGGCATTGTGGCGTCTTCGCGACGAGTCCAGCTTCCGTTGTTATGGGTTTCATCTGTGTCTGTGGTAAGCGCCCAACCTGGCAATCGCTAATAAGACGCGCCTACATGGCTAGTCTCCAAGACAATCACCTTGGCGATAACGCGTTGTGATACCCCCGGACACAGGACTGGAATAACACGAGGCGGGGAGCCTCTCCACATTCGATCAGCAACCTGAGATCTGGGGCGAGCACCATCGTTGCCAGAAGTCTTCCGAGTCTCTCTTTGAATCTATGGGTTTCTTGCGAAATGTGGCGGATTCATTTTACTAAGAGCCTTCTCATGGTTAATGGCACATGCGCGTCTACTGCTCGTGGTGGATATTGTTGGTCGCGTAAGAAACATCAAGATGTTTACCCGGCCTTCCCTTAACCCCAGTATTGATCCTTGACGTTCGGTAATTCTACTCGGTCTTATACCTAGATGTGTCGCCCGTGTCAATCCGCGTGCATATGCCTATCGTTATTACGAATGCGGTGTCCACGCTGCCTTGGAACTGCAGGGTTTGGAGTATATGTACACGCCGTGTCACTTCATGTGGAATTCAGCAGGGACTATCGTTCTGCGCAACACTCTTTTTAATCATCGGTCACTCTTTCAAGATGCTTTCCGTTCTCATTCTCGGGATTTCCACCATTGTAACAGGTGCAGCTATTGAGCAACGCGATTCTGTACCCCCCGGCTATGTCGCGGCGCCATACTATCCAGGTCAGTCTTCGAGGAGTCTTCCGATCAGCCTGCTTGCTTTCATATCTAGATTCGCAATGCTAACACCCTGAAGCTCCTCACGGAGGATGGACGCCAGACTGGACCGAGAGTTACAGGAAAGCATCTCTGCTTGTTTCGAACATGACACTTGCCGAAAAGACGAACCTCACAACTGGCACAGGCCTCTTCATGGGCCGTTGCGTCGGCAACACTGGAAGTGCCTTGAGAGTCGGCATCCCTCAGCTCTGTCTGCAAGATGGCCCTCTGGGTCTGAGGAATACCGACCACAACACCGCGTTTCCACCTGGAATTACCGTTGGAGCTACCTGGGACAAAGATCTGATGTATCGCCGAGGTGTCGCCATAGGCGAGGAGTTCCGGGGCAAAGGAATCAACGTTCACCTAGGGCCATGCGTTGGGCCGTTGGGACGGCGACCACGAGGCGGTAGAAGTATGTTACTATTGATCTGATTCCGAGTTGCAGTTGCTAACAAGTGTTATAGACTGGGAAGGCTTTGGTGCCGATCCAGTACTTCAGGCTTTTGGAGGGGCAGCAACGATAGAAGGTGTTCAGAGTGTTGGTGTAATAGCCACTATCAAACACTTCATCGCAAACGAGCAAGAACAGTACCGCATGTGGAATATTGTCAAGCCTGGAATCTCATCTAACGTGGACGATCGCACACTTCACGAGCTCTATCTTTGGCCCTTCGCGGAAGGTAAGCTGAGCATGCTCTGGATTACCTTCCCGAGCACACGCTGATCGACCATGACTAGGTATCCGCTCTGGTGTTGGCTCTGTGATGATTGCATACAACGCTGTGAACGGTTCAGCATGCTCCCAGAATAGCTACCTGATGAACAGTATCCTGAAGGACGAGCTTGGCTTTCAAGGTTTTGTCATGTCGGACTGGTTGGCACAGATATCCGGTGTTCCTTCAACATTAGCCGGCCTCGATATGGTGAGTTACACTATACAACGTGTCTCTTCTATCAAACACAGGACATGTTCATAACCCTTTCTAAATTTTTGCTAACCCTTGGCAGTCAATGCCTGGAGACAGGAACGACATCCCGGTCGTGTTTGGCAATTCTTACTGGATGTACGAGTTCACTCGTTCCGTGCTGAATGGCTCAGTCCCTGTGGACCGCTTGAACGACGCCACCACACGCATCCTCGCCGCATACTTCAAGATGGGTCAAGATCAGAACTATCCCCGGCCAAACTTCGATACCAACACGCAAGATGCTGAAGGTCCGCTCTACCCTGGCGCACTTATCTCGCCAAGAGGCATTGTGAACGAGTTTGTGGACGTTCAAGCCAATCACGCAGAGGTCGCTCGCGAAGTAGCTCGTGATGCTATCACGTTGCTGAAAAATCTGGATAGCGTTCTGCCCCTTGCTCGCAACTCGACCTTGAAGGTTTTCGGTACCGATGCGGAGAAGAACCCAGACGGTATCAACTCTTGCGCCGACCAAGGCTGTAACAAGGGAACGTTAGGTATGGGGTGGGGCAGTGGCTCAGCGCGCTACCCATACATGGACTCGCCGATCGATGGATTCAAGGCTCGCGGTGCCAGCTATCAGTTCTTCAACACCGACTCGTTCCCATCGAACTCTAACCCATCTGCCAACGACACCGCAGTCGTTTTCGTCAGCGCCGACTCCGGGGAGAACTATATCACAGTGGAGAACAACCCGGGTGATCGTACTTCTTCGAACTTGAACCTTTGGCACAACGGAGACAAGCTCATCAAGGACATCGCGGCGAAGTATGCGAACGTTGTGGTAGTTATTCACACCGTCGGTCCTATCCTCATGGAGGAATGGCACGACCTGCCATCTGTCAAGGCTGTTGTAGTAGCCCACCTTCCCGGTCAAGAAGCAGGAGCCTCGTTGATGCAAGTCCTTTACGGCGATGTCTCTCCATCTGGTCACCTGCCTTACACTTTACCAAAATCCGAGGACGACTACCCGGAATCCGTCAGCCTAGTCGGTTACCAGCTTGGCCAACCCCAGGATACTTTCACCGAAGGCCTGTATGTTGACTACCGGCACTTCCACAAGGCCAACGTAACGCCTCGCTACGCCTTCGGCCATGGTCTCAGTTACACTAGCTTTTCCTTCTCGGATGCCGCCATCACCCCGGTGACTCCGCTTACAGCGACGCCTCCAACCCGTCCAGCAAAGGGCGCAACTCCCACGTACTCTACTGCTGTCCCCGAAGCTTCGGAAGCCTACTGGCCCGCTAACTTCGACCGCATCTTGAGATACCTCTACTCATACCTTGAAAAGAACGACGCCGACGCTGCCGCGAAGATAGGAAACTCTACCACCAAGTACCCATATCCCGCCGGCTACTCGAATGTACAGAAAGCTGGCCCACCAGCAGGTGGTGCGCAAGGTGGCAATCCTGCATTGTTTGACACTGCCTTCGATATTTCCGTCACGGTTTCGAACACTGGAAGTCGTGCTGGCAAGGCGGTCGCACAGCTCTACGTACAATTCCCGAGCGCGAGCCCTTTCGATACGCCGATTCTCCAGCTGCGAGACTTCTCAAAGTCTGCTGAACTGGTGCCCGGCGCAAAACAGACATTGACGTTGAGGGTCACAAGAAAGGACCTCAGTGTTTGGGATGTCGTGTCTCAGAACTGGGTGATCCCAGTCGTTGACGGCGACTATGGTATCTGGCTCGGTGAAAGCTCAGATAAGCTCAACTTGAGATGTGGTACAGCGAGTGGAACTTGTGCAGCGGACCAAACGAGTCCTGTTTAGACCCCTCACCGCTGTAGTCGTTTATGTAGTACGTAACTGATAGCGTCTAATAGTAATGACCAAATTATATCATAAAGCCCCCAAGAAAGTGTATCTGGATCGATCCATTTTGTTGAAGCGCGTCCGAGCTGTTCGTTCTGACCCTTGTGTGATGGCATCACGGGTCACACCTATCTGGGTCAACGACGATAACGCATTCGGGTACAAGAGACTAATGCAATCACAATGATTCGTGAAATAGCGATCTAGAAGGCTTGGCTGACGATTGTATCGCATTCCACGTATTTTTGGGTTGGCGTGCCATCCCTCGCCAAGGCACACCTCTCATTCCATTCTCCACTCCCAGCGCAACGGTACTCGCGGCGCGTTGAGCAGCTACAGAGGTGATAGAGACAGCGTTTTTCGATCGTTGTCGCGGTTTTTTTCTTCTTCCCTCGTTGTCGAAATGCCGTTCTTGTTTACTTCCTCCCTATGTTGCTCTCCTGGGGTGTTTACGCACCTATCTAGGGGAGCGCGAACTCTCTACTGACCAATAGCTTTAACTCCCCCTCCCTTGTATTTATTTTTAGATCTGTGTTTACAGAGCAGAGTTAGTGTCGAGCATAGATTCAGTGTAAATACTGCCTCTGAGCAGTCTGCTGACATCGACTACAGGATGGAGAAGGCGACGGCGATGGCGGTTATCCACTAGGTAGTAGAGACCCCACATAGCCAGCCCACCGACCCTGTCTATGATTCTGACAGCAACAATGGCGGCAACTACGATGGAGTCGACCGCCAGACCGAGAAGAGCCCCAAGGGAGCGTTCCGTCGGTGGTTCAGCGCTCTTTGGCGCTAAATTGTGGGTGGGAGATGATGCGGTGGACATTTTGTTGTGAGTAGTATCTCGACGAGTACATACTACATATGTGAAAGGCGGTGCTGACACAAAGGGGTAGTTCTTGATGTTGGCATAGCTTTGGCATTGGCATATTTGGCATATTTCCTTTTGAGCCCCGACTACTGTGCCGTTTTTCGATCGGTAGTCTGAAAAGTTAAAAATACACACCCCTTTGCTCAATTTGTCGGTCCTTGCTTTTGTTAATGTGATTCTTCTTCTGCTCGAAGGTTCATACCTGGTTGTAAGGATGCTTGACTGATAGTCACTATACTGCATGAGAGCGGTCAGGCCAACTCCCTAATTACGACGCCATTGATTGGCCAACAATAGGAAATTGCGAGTGACTTATGTTCAATCTCAATGTAATTGGCCTGGTGGCAAGTACGATGAAAGGCTTACTGCCAGTTACTTCAACGCTGACGATCTGTTGGTGCTACTATAGGTGTTCGTCGTAGTGCTATCTAGGTAGCTGTTGCGGCTCGAGGTTGGCTGGCGCATTGAGAGGCCTGTGCGACTTCAACAAGTACTCGAGCTGGGACGCATTGCGGAAGTATTTAGGCGTTCGGATGAATATACAATACTATGCTGATGTCGAACATTATTGTTGTGCTGTGCTGGATGCAGACATTTGGAGGGAGCATTCATCAATGTCGGTGCTGCTTTAGACGTCACGAGGCGAGCTATCGCCTTTCGGGTTGGTCTCTATTGTGGTTGCTCCGGAGAGCACCTTCGACTCCTTCCTACGCTCCTTCTCAGGGGTCTTTCCCGCCATTGCACCGCTCATCCACCTGCTGCAAACCGCCAATTGAAGTTTTATTGATATCACAAGCAACTGTTGTGAGTTCCGCTCGTCTGCATCACGCTGAATCCCTGTCACAACACCGTCATTGCTTGTACATAAACAAATTGGCCGGTTTCAGGCGCGGCACAAACCACGCACGCCTCGCACGCATCCGCTCCACCATCGCGACTGCCTCGAATACCACGTTGCTGATACACACTGACGATCGCCTCGTCCCCCTGCAGCCATGAATAACGGAGTCCGCAACCTGCGGGCCATGTTCGAGGGCAGCGCCGCTTCCTCTCCTGAGCCCCGCGGTCGCTCCCCCGTTGACTACATGTCCGCCCAAGACAGCGACACCCGCCCGACGTCCAAGGTGCGCGCCTCCTTTGTTCCTGTCGAGCCGCCCACCAGCGCGCCAGCCGCGACCTCGACCGACCTGGGTACCACCAAAGGCGCCGCCTCGAACAGCAGCGCCGCCCACCGACGCGAGAGCTTCCGCGAGAGCCAAGACAACACCGACGAGCTTACCGAGCTGAGGAGGGTCGTCAGCGAGGAGAAGGAAGAGCGCCGGAAGAGTGTGTCCATTCCTGAAGCCGTCCCCGAACAGGCTGTCGCATCGCGGGAATCCTCGGTGCCTGCATCTCTCATCCGCGACGTGACAGAAGAAGAGATGCCCAACCTGGGATCCATCATGAAGGGCTCCGACTTCCCGGACGCCTCTACCGGGGCCGAAGACGTGAAGCGGCCCGAGGTGCCCGAGCCTGCTACCGAGGTGCCCGAGCCTGCTACCGAGGTGGAGGAAGAGCAGGCCATTGAGACGCCAGCTCCAGCCGAGGAGAGTCCTGTGGAGACTGTGGAGCCGTCTGAACAGAGTCCCGAAGAGACCGCAACGCCATCCACTGAACCTATTACCGAACCCGCGCCGACTCCAGCTGAGCCCGTAGAAACACCTGCGGACAACCCAGACAAGGTTGTGACGGGCGTTCAGGAGGAGGTGGCGCTGAGACCTGCAGCTCCCACAGACGAAGCTGCTCTGTCGGGGGAAACGGCGCTTTCGGACGAGGTTGCTATTTCGGATGACGAGGCTCCTTCACGCGAAGCTGCTATCTCGGATGAGGCGGCCCCTGCAGACGAAGCTACTATTCCGGATGAAAGCACACCTTCAGATGAAGCTGCCGTTTCAGATGAAAAGGCCCCTTCCCCGATGGAAGAGTTGCCTGCCTCGAGCAGCGAGCCTACGGACAATACTTCAGCGCCTGCGGAGAGTACGCAGACGAACGAGGCTCTAGCGCCTGCCGAGAGAGTACCTTCAGACGAAACTCCCGTAGCTGCTGAGACTGATTCTACAAACGATGCCCCAACGCTTGCTGGGAGCAGCACCGAACCCAAAGTGGAGATCCCCAGACCTGCTGCGGGCAAGGCAAAGGCCAATGGAATACCTGTGTCGAAGAAGCCGGAACTCAAGAAACCTGCCGCCATCTCCACAGCCAAACCCTCATCCAAGACACCAGCCTCCGCCAAAAGCCCGCTGCCAAAACCACCACGGACCCCTACAGCTCCGAAGCCTAAGATGGCCGTACCTGCTGCAAAGCCTAGCCCAGCCGCGAAAGTACAGCCAAAGTCAGTAGCTCAGCCCAAGGCAGCAGCTCAACCGAAGCCAGCAGCACCCAAGGAGCCTATCAAGGCCCCAGTCACTAAGGCCCCGGTCGCGAAGAAGACCAGTCGCACGTCCCTGAGGCCTGCAGCATCATCCTCGTCGGCCACAGTGCCTACCGCGAGCGCAGCTGCCAAACCCAAGGCTACGGCTCCGCATGCAGAAAACAAGAAGCCTGCCGCAACCAAACCTGTAGCACCTCGTGCAAGGTATGTTTAGTAACGCCTGGACACTGAATGACACTAACAATTGCCAAGCACCTCCCCGACCGGCTTCAAGAAACCAAGACCGAAGTCGCCTACGCGTCCAGTTGGGCTGCCATCTCGTCTGATCGCGCCTACCGCAGCCTCTGCCGCTAAACATGGCGAGGAACCGAAGGTGACCCGGAAGCCGTCCACTACAACGCGCCCAGCATCTAAAGCTGCAGTCGGAAGACCTTCGCGACCTTCAGTTGCGCCCAGCGCTGCCCCCAAGCGACCAGAGTCGCGCACCTCGATGACGGGTGCGCCCAAGGGAGGATTCCTCGAGCGTATGATGAGGCCAACAGCTGCAAGCTCCGGCAAGACTCATGATAAGCCCGCATCTCCGCCGCACAAGACTGCCACCGCCACCAAGCCCGGCGTCCTACAGAAGGGCAAGAATAAGGTCGAAGAGGTTGCCTCGAAGGCGAAGGAGGCGGTGACCAATGGAAATCACGACTACGAGCCCAAAGCCGATGATGAAGCTGTGACGGTCTCTGGTGCTACCGATGATGCTGCCGAGTCAGCCACTGCCAACGAGACATCACACGAGCCCACCAAAGCAGCCACTCCAGTGCAGGATGTTGACTCGTCCGTTGTAGAGCTACAAACGCCCAACTTCCAAGGCGAAACACTCCGTTAGCCGTGCTCCGGCCGGTCAACGATATATGGAACCGGACGACCTCAAGAGTCCTTACAATGGCACTAACGAGACGCTACAAGGCAATGCAAGCATCTTAGTAAATAACCGCCAAACGCCCGAAACTTCGGCGCAGAGCCATGATCAGTGTCGCCTAGCACTCCCTCTTATCTTCCTTTCTTATCAGCATTTTCAGGAGCGACTTTTTGGCGAAGTATCATATCCTGGTGGGTGTTCAGGGATCACACGAGTGAAGGAAAGACAAATTTGGATAGTTATATTGCGTGCATCGTAGTTGACATGTGAGCAATACGTCTTGTGTTTGGCACACGTTCGTAGTCCACAATCCATATATCCTCACTCCAAATTTGTGTTGTTTTCAAAGTCCCTTTGTGCCCCAAGCATTGTAATGCAAAGCGCTAAATGCACAGCTCTGAGCAGTTCCCGTTTTCGCAGCAATGGTGTATGAACGCGTTCGCACGTGACTGGCACCTCCGAGGCAAACTCCGACGGCCTAGCTTTTTCTGGTGGGCGTCGACACTTTGAAGCGACTGCAGACCTCAACGTCGTTCTTAGTTCCTAGTATCTTCTTGTAGCACTTCAGCGTGTTCAAGATGAGGTTGCAGTCTCTTCTTCGAGCGCAATCGCTCGCCACCGGCAATCTTCGCTGTTCTGTGCGATCGGTTGCGAGGAACCCTTCACGATGCGCTCTTTCGACGACGGCAGCATCGCGCACACCTTACACCAATGGCACAAAGACGAACACATGGATAGACAACCAAAGAACACAGCAGCGGAGGTGGCAGTCTGCAGCTGCCCAAGTGTACGTGCGACTCGAACTCGAACTTGAACTTTGTGCTGGCAATGGGAGGGGCGACGAGCGTGCAGTTGAAGGCTAATGTCAACATTAGATTAGAACAAGCGAAAGAGGACCCGTCTGCATTAACACAGGAAAAGATTGTCGAGAACCTAGATCCTGTCGAGTGGGAGCGGTTGTCGAGAGTTCGAAACATCGGTATCGCAGCGCACATCGATTCCGGCAAGACCACCGCCACCGAACGCGTTCTCTTCTACACCGGCCGAATCAACAGCATACACGAAGTACGTGGCAAAGATGCTGTGGGCGCAAAGATGGACTCCATGGATCTCGAGCGTGAGAAGGGGATCACCATCCAGTCTGCGGCGACCTTTTGCGATTGGGTAAAGAAGAACGACGAAGGAAAGGAGGAGAAATACCACATCAATTTGATCGATACACCCGGTCATATCGACTTTACGATTGAGGTGGAGCGAGCGTTACGAGTCCTCGATGGCGCGGTTATGATTCTCTGCGCCGTGAGCGGCGTACAGAGTCAAACCATCACAGTCGACAGGCAGATGAGGCGGTATAATATTCCTAGGATATCGTTTGTCAACAAGATGGACCGCATGGGCGCGAACCCGTGGAAGGCTGTCGAGCAAATCAACCACAAACTCCGGATACCAGCTGCAGCTCTGCAAGTGCCAATAGGACGCGAAGATGGCTTTCTGGGTGTCGTCGATCTGATCAGGATGAAGGCGATATATAACGAAGGCGACAAGGGCGAGATCATTAGGGAAACAGACGATATACCCGCAGACATTGTCGAACTGTGCAAGGAGAAGAGGCAGAAGCTCATCGAGACACTCGCGGACGTCGATGACGAAATCGCAGAGATCTTCTTGGATGAGCAGGAACCGACCGTGCTCCAGATCAAGGCTGCTATTCGACGAGCGACTATTGCGCTAAAGTTCACACCGGTGATGATGGGCTCTGCGCTCGCTGACAAGTCCGTACAACCGCTGCTCGATGCCGTCTGCGATTACCTACCGAACCCCTCCGAAGTCGAGAACATGGCGCTAGACAAGAAGCGGAAGGAAGCTCCGGTCAAGCTGGTTTCATACAACTCTCTACCGTTTGTCGGTCTGGCTTTCAAGCTGGAAGAGAGCAGTTTTGGACAACTGACGTACATCCGTGTCTACCAAGGTACGTTGAGAAAGGGCATGAACGTGTTCAATGCGAGGTCAGACAAGAAGGTCAGGGTTCCCAAGATTGTGCGCATGCATTCCAATGATATGGAGGAGATATCGGAAATTGGCGCTGGAGAGATATGTGCTGTGTTCGGTGTTGACTGCGCATCTGGAGATACTTTCACTGACGGCGGGCTGGGATACACCATGGTGAGTCGATGCTACTCTTCTTCCAACTCGTGCGCAGCTAACATGTCAGACCTCCATGTTCGTCCCCGAGCCTGTCATCTCCCTATCGATCAAGCCGAAGCACACCAAAGACACACCCAACTTCAGCAAGGCCATGAACCGCTTCACGCGCGAAGATCCCACCTTCAGAGTGCACACCGATGCCGAATCACAAGAGACCATCATCTCAGGCATGGGCGAGCTGCATCTTGACATCTACGTCGAGCGCATGCGCCGCGAGTACCGCGTCGAGTGTGAGACCGGGCAACCGCAAGTCGCATACCGGGAAACGATGAACAAGCGCGTCAACTTTGATCACACGCTCAAGAAACAGAGTGGTGGGTCTGGAGACTATGCCCGTGTGGTTGGGTGGATGGAGCCCAGCGAGGTGCCTGGAGAGAACAAGTTCGAGCAACAGATCTCCGGTGGAACAATATCTGAGAAGTTTCTGTTCGCTTGCGAAAAGGGCTTCAACGCATCGACAGCAAAGGGACCTCTTCTCGGCCACAAGGTTCTCGGAACCTCGATGGTCATCAATGACGGTGCCACGCACGCCGTCGACTCCTCGGAATTGTCTTTCAGAATGGCTACCCAACAAGCTTTCCGTAAAGCCTTCCAGGCTGGTGATCCTCAGGTGCTCGAACCTCTTATGAAGACTACTATTACCGCGCCCAACGAGTTTCAGGGTAGCGTTGTTGGCTTGCTGAACAAGCGCAATTCCGTTATCAACGACACTGAAATTGGCCCAGAAGACTTTACAGTCTACGCTGACTGCAGTCTGAACAGCATGTTTGGCTTCAGCAGTCAGTTGAGAGCTAGTACGCAGGGTAAGGGCGAGTTCAGCATGGAGTTTAGTCACTACAGCCCGGCGCCGCCACAGTTACAGAGGGAGCTTGTGGCGAAGTATGAGAAGGAGCAGAAGGACAGGAACTCGTAGAGAGGTGAGGAGGATTTTCGTGTTGCTTGCTGCATTCTCGTTACTGTATACCCTGCGGAACTGGAAAGACTAAGGCTTGCTTATAGACTCTGGGAACGGACGTCCGGGCGCATCTGCAGGAAAATGACGGGTGTAAAATTAGTGTACATGTATGCTGTATATACACAGATTGAGCCAAATGATATCCCCTCCACGACCACACTCACAATCAACCCTCCCCATTCTCCTCTCCACAACCCTCTTCAACCTCCACAAAAATCACATCTACTCAACATCCAACCCGGGCCTCAAACTCGTCCTCTCAAACGCCCTCCTTACCGCAAGACTAACCGCCGTCCACCCAACCACCTCGTTATGCCCGCCATACCTCACAACCTCCAACTCGACAACCCGCTCCCCCGTCCCATCCTCGACCTTCTTATACGCAAAAGCGCCCCGCCTCACCCTCTCCCCACCATGAATACTCCGCCGCTCCTCCGTCGCCGAACTGCCTTCCTCGGCGAGCACCAACGATTGCAAGGGCGCGAACAGCGCTTCAGATTCCCGGAACGTGATATCCCCATCATTCCGCGCGTGCAGGAGCGTAATGTGGAACGGTTGCGGGGGTTTCGTCGTACTAGATTCGGATACAAGTGCCGAGAGGCGGGGGAGTGTGGGCCAGTGGTCAGCGATGCGGGTGGTGAGCCAGTTTGCTATGCGGGGGTAGGCCTGCAGTGGTTTTAGGATGGGGAGGATTCCAGCAACTTTGTAGGTTTTGAGGAGGTCGGGGAGGGTGCGGAAGGGGGCTACGAGGACGATGGCTGTGAAGCCTCTGAATTTTTTTCCTTTGACCGGAAGGTCCAAGTCGATGACTTGTTTGGGTAGGAGGGGGGAGGTGGGAGAGGCGAAGTAGAGGGCGGTGGCGGCTGTTACGGCGGTGCCGAGACTTTGGCCGAGGAGGACGGTGCGCGTAGTTGGGTGGGAGAGGTCAGACTGGACGTAGGAGAGGAGAGAGATGGCGTCTATTATGAGGCCACTTTCTGTGGGAATGTGAGGGGCGTTGTTGAGTGTGGAAAGGCCGAAGCCGCGGTAGTCGCACGTCAAGAGGTGAGTACGGGGAATTCCGGATATGGAGCGGTAGGTGGATGGTCTCCAGCCCTGGGCGATGTGGCCTGCGTTCTGTCGGCGGTGTTAGATGAGATATATATACAGAGATATGACCACATAAAAAATATAATGACCGAGGAAAACAAGCCGAGAGTATATGCCTCATTATGAGGGAGAGAAAAATCACTGGGTAGGGATGATTTGAAAAAACACCGGAGGAAAGAAGGATTTGAAGCAAGAGAAAAATGAAAACAAGACTTGCCCCATGGAAATTCACAACAACCCTACTCTCACCATCCCTCCGCATCAACCTCTCCCCAACTGTTCCCTTCAACTCCTCCACAGTATCTCCCGCATTAGGCGCCGTCACAAGCTCATATTCGTTCTCTAGATACACATCTAGAGGAAGCACGTGCCAGCAAAACAGCTTCTCGCCATCCACGGTGTCGAGCCAAAAGGGTTGAACCTGGCCTCCTGAGGTAGAAAATCAGCACAGCACCGTCTGGTACAAGGGAATGAGTCGAGTTGACTACGTACTCGCAAAGCCAAACTCTTCAGGATTCGACACGTTGTGCAAGAAGCCTGTTTGGAATTTATGTGCGTAGAGCGCGCTGCGTGTATTAGCATCTTCATCTTTAAACCAGTCACAGGGAAAACACTTACTGTCTCTGCACCGTAGGAACAACTAACAATCCTATAAATGTTGCCCATAATATGCCAACACCAGCTAACACCCAATACGCCTTTACGAAGATGGATTGGAGCGCCGGCATCTTCCGAACAGCTGCAGATGCGCTTTCTGCGCTATTAAATCCTTGGTGGGCCAGACAATGCAGTGACGAAATTTGTAGGTGAGATAAGAACAGTTAAAGGGTCTAGAAAAATGCTGGTAGAAACGCAAAGGGAAGATGGAGAGACGTTGCGTTGTATGAGATGAGCGCGGAGGAGATAGGCTTGATATGGACTATGCCGGATAAGGCAGCCGCAGCAGGGGGCTTGGCATTTGGTACTCCTAACGAGTACTCGAGCGATGTCAAGAATATATAGTGAGATACTAAAGATGTGGCACTTCAGCATTTTCTATCCACATGCGCGATAACGTGTAGTATCTCCCCTGTTCATACACGTGCGCGCGAGGATGACAAGACCTAGTCGGGAATTCAAGTTTGTGATCGAAATTGGGTATCATTTATACAACTATACACACACTCAAGACCGAGTTTACAGACAAATATGCCATCGCTCGCCTTTCGCAGTTCTCAGAATGGACTCTTCCTAGGTCGTCCAGCCTTCTTCTTCTCCGTAATGGCACTCACCCCCACACCGAACCCACTCATATTGAAATCCTGCGTTGGAGTTCCAACTAAAGGCGTCACGTCTCCACTCCTGGCCCTCTTCTCCGGCGGCACATCCTCGCCGTCTCGCGGCAGCCGGAATGCCAGATACGTCTCATCCGCGCGCTTGCACTTGTCGAACACCTCGTTCATGTACTTCTCCACTACGTCTGGCGGTCGGATCGAGCGTGGCAGGGCAAGTGCAACGTCACCGCCAACATCGGTATCATCGTGGAGTATGAGGACAGTGACAGGCTGGTAGAAGTCGATATTGGCAATCTCATTACTCTCGTCGAAGTCTTCGATCCGTTGGGGTGGGAGGGGCGCGACGTAAGGAGACGGAGGCGTTGGTGCAGCGGGGTGTATGGTGGCTAGAGCCGAGTTGTTGGAGTTTGGTGTAGGCGTCATAGGAACTGACTGTGGTGCATTCGGCGGCGCACCAGGTATAGGCGTCTGCACTGGCTGTGGAGCTGGTGTAGACAGGGGTTTGACTGTGGGATCCGGCTTCGGCTTCATTTTGGTGATCAAAAATGATATCTTTGCGCCCTTGCCATTCGGCAGCCACTCAAGGAAGCTATATGACGGAAAGTAGAACCTGTCCTCGTTCCCGTGCACGAAGCTGAAGACCAGAGGTCGGTATGTTGTCCGCGGTGGCGGAGCGGTATACGTAGTGAGTTGCGGTGGCTGATGGTACTGCGGGGGTTTGCTGTAGTTGCTCGTGTACGGCGGATGTGGTTGATGGACTGGAGGCGTGTGCCGCATCTGGCCTAGTGGTGGAGCTGGGCTGTATGGCTTGGGCGCATTCTGGAAGAGTGGCTGTTGTTGAACAGGCTGGACGGGTCGGGGGAGTGGAGGCGGGGCGACTGCTTTCGGCGCAGGAGGTGGGGGCAGTGCTTTGGGCGTCTTTTCTTCCTTCTGGCGCGCTAGGATAGCTGTCAGTTCGTTGATGTGTGTCTGAAAGAACTCCAGCTGCTCCTTGCTTGCATGTCCTGCGGCCACAATCTTCATAACGGCCTTCAGCTCCGGATCGGTCCCGGCTCGCGCGGCCAGCATGTGGATGACGGGGTCGGGCGCAGGCGTCGAGGGTGCGGCGGGCGGAGGCGCGGCCTGCACGGGCTTCGGGGGCGGCGGGCGGGGCGGCGGCTTCTGGTATGCGGGCGGGTTGTTGGTGTACTGCGTGTATTGGTTGGGTTGGTGGTGGTTCGGCCATGAGCCATAGGCGGACGTGGACACCTTCTTCGGCACCGTCTTGGTCACCTCACGCGGCCCATACAGCCGGATGGGGAACGTGTGTGGCTCGATCACCAGCTTGGCCAGGACCGTGTCGCCGCCGACCTGGGGGAAGTTCTTGACCAGCTCCCTTTGCCGCTGCAGCTTCGCTTTGTCCTCGTCGGTGCGGTCGGCCACCTTCTTCGGCTGCGTGAAGTGGGCATGGAAGGTGCGGAAGTTGACGCCCGACAGCCAGACAGCTTTAGATCGCTCCAAAGAGGCCTCGAGCACGCCGCTCTGCTGGATATTCTGCCATTCGCTGGGCGGCAGGTCGAGAGGCTGCGGTTCGGGCAGAGCAGGCAGTGGGGCGCCGTCTGCCAGCTTGAAGGGCAGCATGTGCTTCCGAGGCAGTGGTGCGCCGTCGGTGACGGGCGTAGACGGTGCCGAGTCCTTCACGGCGACGCTTGATCGCTTGCGCTTCAGTGACGCTTTCGTGCCTCTGGCCGCTGTCTCGGTGGGCGTCTCGGTGGGCGTCTCGGGGGCGGGCGGGGCAGCATCTTCGCGGGCGCGCGCCCTCGTGGACCGTCGCGGCTCAGACATCTGGTGCGTGGAGAGGGGACGTTGCCATCATGCGACGTCCAACATTGGAACATGCGAGTTTCGAACTCGCGAGATGCGCTTGCCTGGAACTGACGGACGCGACATGAGGCTCTGGCACGGCGGGAAGCTAGCCTATAGTGGTTAGCCCACGGCTACCCAGCCTCAAGCCCTGGAGTGCTCTGTTCATCCTCATTTCCGACCCTCGATCCGGGGTAACTCGACACGGAACCACGATTCAAAGCACGGCCATAGATGATTGACCGTGTGCTCGAGAAACTTTCAAGGAGCAAACCCCCGCAGTTGCGCAGCGGCCATGGCACGATACCGCACTATCTGCCGCTCGACATGCTCGACATGATCGACTATCGCGCCTCCAGAATAAACCACCAACCGGAATATCCCGAAGCGTGTCCGTAGAATCGTGCTACTAGCAAATCAGGTTTGGTACCTTTATGTCCTGCCAGGTCATATAAGCCGTGTCCCACAATCGCCTCAGTCTGGCTTCGCTTTTTTCAACTGCAATTCTTGCTTCGCCTCGTCTCTCGCTATGCATCTTGCAGCCGGCCTCTCGGTTGTTCTCGGTATTTCCTCGACAGCGCGCGCAGCCGCGTGTTACTTTCCAGACGGCACTATTTCCTTTAGCGATACGGCGTGCGATAGTAGTGCGTTAGAGTCAGCGTGTTGTTACGAGAATCAAGCATGCCTCTCCAACGGACTCTGTGTATCCGATCCCCATAGCCCCAAAAACAAACGCCTCCACCGCGGAACTTGCACAGATAGAGCTTGGAAGAGTGGAAACTGCCCACGCCAGTGTCTCGGTATGTGACGGCATGGGGAAGTGAGAGTGCATCATAGTTGACTCTTAGCAAGCTACCAACAACAACGGCGCCCCTGTCTACAGTTGCAATGCTACCGGTATCGATTCCTACTGCTGTTATGACGACTGTGAATGCGCGGATCCGTTCGAGGTCTTCACTTTCGATGAGTTACCGGCGGCTGTATACACATTGACCATCATCGACGAATCTTTCACGCAAACCCACACCTCCATACCTACTTCTTCAGCTACTCCAAGTGCATTCGTCAGCCCGGCATCTACTTCTGCATTCGCATCTGCATCTGCATCTGCATCTGCATCCGCATCCGTATCCGCATCCGCATACGTTAGCGCGACATCTACCTCCGCATCCGCAACTGCCCCAGCGGCATCAAATCCTGAGCCAGGATCTACAAACTGGGTAGCCCTCGGTATAGGACTGGGAGTAGGACTTGGAATCGGAATACCCGCCATACTTCTCATCGCCTTCTTCCTATGGCGCCGAAAGAAGAGCAAAACTACCGCAAGAGGCACCGAAGGGGACCCCGCAGAAATGAGCAACGACTACTATGCCCCTCCGGCAAAGTATGCTCAAAATAGCCAGGCGGAGGTAGAAGGGTGAGGACAGAACTTGCCTTGATTCCTTAATGCTGTAAGCTAAGAACGTATCTAGAGACATTGCGGCGACTGAAATGTCCGCCGCACAAGATAAGCCGCTTGAGTTAAGAGCTGCAAGGAGCCCGACGCCAGATGTCTGGATGTACAAGAAGTGAAGGAACATAGTATATGAGAAAGCGACAATCCAACGAAGAAGAGGAGGGGGAAGGGTCAATTGATTTCTTTGAAGATCAAGGAAGATACCATCATTGTAAGCCAAGCACTTGTGAGCAATCCAGCCACGTACTGGCAACGATGAACTCAGATGGTCAAGATAACTAGCCACAAAGTTCCACAACGCATAACCAAAGCATCAACGGCCTCTACCTTTCAAGTGACTGTACGTGACTTTAGGAAAAAGAGCATGCAGGTGTCGACTAAATGATCGCACAAGTCCAGACACCACATAGCATATGCACATTACCATGGGGTGAGTGTACTAACATTTGTAACCAAGGCCTGTGCAAGCTCTGCATAAGTTATCAATGGTTATTTTCGTGTTCTTTTGTTCTGGTCCTACTGTCTAGATCGGTTCTTGTCTTATTCCCACATGCAAGTTGATTCCTCGGATTCACAATGGCCCTCGAGCAGATTTTTGGATAGTAACAAAAACATATCCCAGCCACAACATTATCTACCCCTTTCTTTTTATGACCACTACAATCTACGACCCATCCATATTCTTCTCCACTCTTCCGGGAACTTCGCCACACTCCCGAACCCCACTCCGTGCTCCACTTCGCGCATCGCCGCTCAGCTCAGCTCAGCTCGACAAGGGCCCCTGTTCATCCGCATGAAGTACTAAGATTTAGAACGTGGCTGAGCGACCTATATCGGGACCTGCAGATCCATAACGTGGTGCATGGGTGTGCTTGTACACGTTGTGACAGGATCTGGCTGACCGAAGCATATGTTGTTTCAAGTGGAGTGGGTGTCATGCGGGCAATTGGTTGGTGGTTAGGAGTCGAGGGGGGTGCAGTGAGGAGTGAGTTGATTTCGATGTGCAGAAGAGAGAGAGAGAGACATTGGACGGCTGTTTCGAAGAGTTGTTGGTGTCACATACGGTCACTGGTGGTGGGGACTGGTAGATATGCAAGTTTCACAGTCAATTGAAACACGCATGTGCTAGCTTCCAGAACCTACCATCGACTTCCATCCATCATTCCATCACCAAGTAATCAAACTATACTATCCCGTCTGAAAACAAAACCAGCAATATAAAACAGACCAACATCACGATGGAAAATGCAAGTATGAGACCAAGTATGTTGTGATCGTGTTATGTTCATTGCGCGTCTAAGCGCCAGGATAATTCGTTATCAACAGGCATCGCTCGACCCTGAAGATGCGAAACCCTCATTCTTTCATCCCAAAACCGTCCCAAAAACGCCAGCAGTGCGATGCCAATAACTTAAGGAAAATGTGAATGTACAACAATCCGGTCGCAGACCTAATCATCCCCTATATGCAAAAATGTTCGTCTAAGCGAGTGTGTGTGAAGATATACACAGAGATGGTCATGATGTGTCGTGAACCGCTAAATCGTGGTGTTAAGCTGGAGTGCGCACTTAGTCGCGACCAGGGACGACGCGACGGGCGTTGTACCGCGGACGAGCGATGCGGCCGTTGTAGCTGCGCTTGGTCACGCTGCCGTTGACACAAGTAGTGCCAGCAGCAACAGCTTGCCAGACGATTTGGCCGTTGTTGCAGAGACCGAACTGAGTAGGGCCGTTGCAGACGACAGCACCGTTATCAGTGCAAGTGCCTGAGCTGCCAGCCGAAGGAGTGGACGGTGCGGTAGGTGCGGCGGGCGCACCAGTTCCAGCAGGGACGGTTGGCGCAGCTGGTAAAGGAGCGGTGGGCGCACCGGTGACGGTGACGAGCGTGGTGGAGGTGGACTGAATGGGCGCGGCAGAGGGAGCGACGGGGGCTGCAGAAGGAGAAGGTGCAGCGCCGGAAGCGACGGGTGCGGCGCTGGACGCTCCAGGGGCAAAAACACCACCTGGGTACGAAGGAACAGGAGAGGGCTGACCAGCGGCGGCAGACGAGGGAGCCGGAGAAGGAGAACCTCCAGCGGGAGAAGATGGATCAGCAGGGGCAGAGCCAGTAGCACCACAGCTTCCGGTAGGGTCCTTCTGGTCGTTGGTCGTACCCATCTCCACAACTTGTCCAGGGTTAGGGAACTTGGTAGCGAAGTTCTGAGGAGATGTACACCCCTCGCCAATGTTGGCAACGAACATATCTGGGAGTTGTTTGAATGCAGATTGATCGGATGCACCGCCTGTGACCTCAATAGGCGCACAGTTCATGTACAGCTCGGGAGCTCCAGACAGCTTCGAGAACCAGGTCCATGCGAAGGTAGCATTGCCGTTGGGGATGCTGTCAGGAAGCTCGAATGAGTAATCCTTGGTTGCGCCGTCGACACCAGGGCATCCACCTTCCATCGACTTGATGACCTTGAACACAGAGTTCTCAGTCGGTTCAGTGTCTGTGGTAACGGAAAGTTGGCATGAGCCGCCTCCGTGCACAGCAGTCCCACTGAGCTTGAGCGTCTGGGTCTTTCCGACGGCCATGGTGTTCATCGTAGAGATCTTGAACCCAAGGTTGCTTTTGCAGGGGAACTGAGCCTTGGTGATTGGCGCAGTGTCAAGTGTATCAACGCTGAAAGGAACGGGTGATACGATCTTGACGTGCGCGTTGGCGGTCGCGAAGAGGGCTGCAGCAGCCACGATGGTAGATCGGAAAGACATGGTTATGGTTTTTCGTGGTGGTGATGGTGGTATCGTTCAACGATAGTTTCCGGTTGCTAAAGACTGTAGAGAATGTAAATGAGCTAGCCCGGCTAGTCGAGATAGAAATGCTGTGCAAAAAAAGTAGTAGAAGCTGCTAGAGAGAGTGTGTGTTGTGATGGGGAGAAGCAAGATAAACGGCGGTTGTAGGTAGACTTTATACGGATGTTACTACATACAGTGTGTGGATTCTATCGTCGTTGTACCGCCACCCTGAGCTCCACAATGACCCCCGTTTGAGGATCCTCTAATCAAAAGGCCAGTCTGGAGGGTCGCACTGTGAACGCAAAACAAGTGACATGGAGGATATAGTTGGCTCCCCAGCGGCGAGCGTCTATGCGATGAAACGGGAAGTCTAGGTACGCTACGGCTCTCAGCCAAGGGACACCAAAATGCCGCAGGGCTGACGCAGGTACATTATGCGTCGACACTTAAGCGAGAAGGCGACGACTGTCGTAGGCCCGAGGACTACCAGGCTCTGGTGTTGGGCCTCATGAGAGGTTTCGTTTCGATGTCGCATCCGGTCCATCATTGGTTGGGGCGCAGTCGCTTAGCGGGCCGGGTGAAGATCCGAACCCCTGCGTTATGCCGCGTCGCATCTCCGACTCGACAACCCCTGCACCAGCTGGCCGATTGGTGAGCCGCTTGCCTTCTCTTTTGCGCCTTCGCCTTCCAATGTCCACATCTTTACTCCACAGCGCTTGCTTTCGAAGCTTGTTTCTTTAAACGACGTTGGCGCAGGGCTTGTCAACACGACGCCCGTAAAACGCATAAGGCTGGCTGTAGCGGAACGTTGATCATGTTTCTGGCCTGTCTGCTGATATGGGACCAGTGTATTGGTTTCAAAGCCGTTCGCAGGAGCCATCAGAACGCGTTTGCGAGGTTGCTGTGTCCTACCATATTTCACACTTGCTGTTAACATCAGCACAAAGTTGCTCATGCGTTTCGATTCGCTCCAATCGCGCTGCCGTTCGTCATGAACAGAGTTTCCATATCATGTCTTTGAGCTGCCTGAAGAAGCCACTGCCCCACTGTCTGCTGCGCCACGATGTGACGTCGGACGGATGTTGCGCACGCTGGATCTTGAGAGATATCCATCGCAGAACCGATTGGAAGTCATGCTCAGCAATAGAGTCGACCACGTTCCAACTTGCGTAGGGGCACACCCGCTGCGAAGGCAATGTGGCCAACATCTTCTTCGCCACACACATCGCCGATGCAAAACTCAACGTCTTTCAGAAGCCTGGCTCTTTCCATAGCATCGAGCATAGTTCCACCCTGCGGAATCTTGACCCATGGGTTCTCGTACGCCATACTCGTCACGAAGCCGAACATCTCTGGGCCAAGGGTCTTCCGTTTGAGCACAACGGCGACACTACCAGTGATGAGAATAATCGTCGAGGACGCAAGAAGAAGCGCAAGCCATGCAAAGTTGCAGACGAAGATTTCTTCTGTGGAAGTTGTGTTGCTAGTTGTCGTCGCGCCGATGAAAGGTGAGTTCGAATCAACGACGGTTTGTTGGAATTTAGGGAACCAGTCGAAATATGTGTGCTCTGTTGCCGACAGGTTTGCAGGAAGATATGCATTGACATCGGTGACTGGCAGTGTATCCGGACCATATGCAGATAGATTGTTGGTTAGGCTGCCGAAGTAGCCGGAAGACTGACTGCTCAGCTGATAATAGGTATTAAAAACCAAGCTCAGTCTACGGGAGAAGACATCCCGCGAAAGTACTGACAGGTTTGTATAGGCTTCGTCGGGGAACAGGCGACCGGCTTTTTGGATGAACGGAAAGGTCGAAGTGTTTGTCATGAAAAACTCTGTAGGGCTTGAACCTTCGTTGAACTTGACCGCTGTAGGGAATTCTCGGGCAAAGGCTTCCATGATGGAAAAGTCCTCAAGGGCTGTCAAGGCGTTCGGTCGGGTGTCCGTGAGAGACTTCCTCACTCTTGAAGTTGCGCATTGTATTCCAATGCACTGTACTGCTGCTTCGACGTGATGCTGGGACAGTGCACATTTGGCAATATTCAGGCCTTGTTCTGTTCCGTCTCGGCTGATGCCATAGACTGATGCGAACACCAATTCTCTCGGGGTTTTGCTCTCTTTGTCACTCAGTCGAGACTGGTTGTAGTGGCCAATAAAACCATCCATGCGACCAATGTATATGTCTCTGTCCACCTGATTCTTGACGAATTGCGGTCGTACTAAATCTCGAGTAGTGTCGAGGAGGAATGAGGCTCTCCCATCTAACGAGTCGAAAGGGTGCAAGTCAGGTGAGGACTTATTCGACCAGATCAGACCAGGGACTATTTCGTCTAACTTCGTGTAGTTTGTGGCAGTGACATCGCCTGTACCATGGGTTCCTGGATATGGTTGCTGATCGAAATCTCCGCATGACACGGATAGATAGTTGTACTCTAACGTAAAATTGTTGTTTGCGTCCTTTGGGAGCCCAGCAATCGGTACACCTACAAGAGAAGAGTAGGTCTCCGGTACCAGTATCGCGGAAGGCACATCTATCCAGCCGTGTGGGTCAGCTTGTGACTGATTGAGCGCGTCAAAGCTTGGTATCTTGACGTTGCCCCATGAATCCTGGGGACCAAGCTTTACAGACTGTGGAGCGAGGAGAGCAGCATTGTACAGAGCCCCAGCCTCCGCGAACTTCCCTCGATTGACATTATTAGTGGCCAAAATAAACATTGCACCTCCCGGGCCTGTTGTAAGATAACGTATCTTAGTGGAAGCATAGCTTGCTTGGTGTTGTCTGGTCATCAAACGAAGAGATGCCTGACCTCCCAGTGGTGACAAGGCCCAGAAGAAGAGCAGATTCACGCCCACAATGGTCAAGCGCTGCATGAGGAACTGGCTCTCTACAGTACCCCAAACAGATTGACTTGCCATCAGGAGTTCCAATGTCTAGGGTGACGGTCAGAAAGGCGAAGTTGAAAAAGAAATTGGGGTTGAACAAACTGCAGCAAAGAAAGTTGACTTACGCTAAGCTTAGCTCCTTTCTCCGAAAGGTAACGTGCTATCATCTTCATGCTACGCCCGCTGATTGCGGCAAATACAATGGGGAAGATTGTGGGACCCTGCGAAGATTTAGGGCACGATCAAGAGGTAGATTACAGGTACATACCAGCTCCATCGCGAACTCAACTTTAGTGCCAAAAGCGTTGCCTTTGGTCAGCTTGCCGTTCAAGCTCGCAGTAGCACTACCGAGAACTGCATTGCGTTAGAGTCATGCATCCTGCTACACTGTGTTACCTACGGATGAAGTATATAGGTAGGAGAACGAGCAAGAGGTCGACAATGCCATAAAGGTATGACAGCCAGGTATGTTTCTTCAACGGTCTGGCTTCCTCAGGCCAACTCTCCACCCGCTCACCTGTCGTCTCCCAGGTCTTCGATTTCGTCCCTGCCGAGGGTAGAGACGTTGGGACTGTCTCTTCCGCCACTGAATCTAGAGCCTGTCGTCGGAAAAGATTCCATCTCGGGCCGATGGTTGTGTTCATGGTTGCCGATGTGCTCAGTCACGCGATGCTGTAAGCCACGATGACTTGTGAGTAAATGAGGCTGATGGTTCGCAGAGGGCGAACACGTCTCTTTTGGCAGGTACACACATGAGGCATAGCCAGAACGAATCCACAGCATGGCGCTAACAATCACACTTGAAGAGGAGCGCGCTTGCTGAGGTATACCACCATGGAGCGTTGTTAGCGAATCGGTTGATGCGGTTGAAACTCGAAGCGCCTGAGAAACCCGGCATCGTCCCGAGCGCGTAGAGTGCCTGGAGAGCGACGTAAATCCTCCATCGTGACGATTATGCTGTTGACGCTTCTGAGCGGCGATGGTTGTTGACGAGAGAGGCGGAGCCCGGAGCTTGAAGGGGGAGCGAAAACATTGATGCTGTCCAGGTGACGCACCTGCACGGAAGCAGCCCTGCGCGATCTCGCCAAGCGTCTCTCTCAAATTAGCGTTGGTTTTTGCCTTCCTCCTCAGCAACTCGCACTACAAAAAAACTTGAGTCAGTATCGGAGTATCAATAGAGCTATCGCCAAATTCGGGTTATGAAGTCTCGTTGCGCCTCGTTCTGCTCCACACTCCGAGACCAGCTCCGGTCTTTCAAGGCGACACAGGCCCCTGAGGCAGGATCCCAACGCCAACGCCGCATCCATTTTCTCATACCACATGCGATCTAGCTATAGTCATTTTTGTAACAAGCGGCAGGTGGTGTGTATCCATCTCTAGATGTACTGCGCACGCGACTAAGGCACATGGCGCCTACTCAGACAGCACCCGGCCGACATCCGGATGCACAGACAGCCTGTTCTCCTCTTCAACGTAACAGACATATTGAAAAAAAATGTACGTTTTTATGACTATGTTCGCTGTCAAATCTGTATGACATTTGAGTTACGCGACGTCGGTTTTCAGCCTCGTTCCCCCAGGAGTGCCTTCTGTTCACGTCCGCTCGTTCGGAATACGCCGAATGAGGCGCAGGCATGCGACCTGTCATCATATGACCGATGAGTTACTCAGGAGGCATAGAATACAACACGTGCTGTTCAGCTGTTCAGCTGAGCACTGTATTGTAATGTGATCGAACATGGAATGGTTGCCTGACCGGTGGGCTTCGCGACGTAGCATGTTCGACGCAGTACATGCTCTCGTCACTCTTTCCTCGCTCTACACATACATTTCAGATTCCCACCGGTACAGATAGCACCGATATTGAAAGAAACTATGAGAGCAGAAGCAGAAGCTGCGGTCGAAACGGTAAGCTTTTGAAAAGTTCCGTTAGCCCTGTTCAACATACATTATTTCACAAACAGGCTCAAATACTAACTAAGCGTACGTAGACCAAAGGCCTTTTACAAGACCTGGTAGTCGTGGTCTCGCTTGTGCGTACTCTAACAGACTCCTTTGGCTCCGCAAGCGATCTGTACCGCAAGCTCAAGCGAAAAGCCCAGCCAAAGAGTAGCGACGATGAAGTCGAGCCACACAAGCGGCCTCACAGATTACTACATAGACGCCGAAATTCAGTCTTCAGCCCAGAAAGGAGGAGGACCGACTACAGCGATAGCGAGGAGGAGCTCATCTGCACCTCGTCCACCCAGGTGCGAGCCGAGTACGATCGCGGGTATCGAAAGCTAGGAGAGCCTTTTGCCCGAGGTGACTGTACGTACATGATCTATCCTGGTGATTTGGCAGAATATTTATTGATCCATGACAGTAACGGCGCAAACACAACTCCAATCACAAATCATACAGCTCCAGCAGACACTACTCAACATCCATCAGGATCTGTTACTGAGCACGTATATGGCACCATCATCATCACACTCGCACCTCGCCCGCCTCATAGAAACCACGCGTACAGCGCGTGCGGTCTCGATCCACGCACTGAACCTGCAGTACCAACGAATGCTACCTCCCGTTCCACCGAGCAGACTAGAACCGCCGATGACCATCCCCGGCGCTTTCCCACCATCTGCCGACCGAAGGAGGTCGGGCCAAGGTAGCAGGAGTAGAAGTAGCAGTCCCGGTGATTCCGCCCCAGTGAAACCGAAACCCGCACCAAAGCCCCCCGTACATGGAACCAGACTTTTCTGCGTCTACGCCAGGGATCTTCAAAGAAACGCGAGCATGCCCTTGAGCGACGACTACAAGGCCGGCGGTGATAATACGTGTCCGTTCTGCCGCGCGTACATTGCTACACGGCCTGGAAAAGCGTGGGAGATTATCGTCGATAGCTGCAAGGGGACGACGGATGAGCATCCGAAATCAACATCGCGGACATTCCTGGTCAAAAACCGCTTTGTGATCAAATGTCACCGCGAGAACGGAAGCTTTGCGTGTGTGCTTTGTTCGCGGTTCATGGAGGCGGATACGGTGTGTAAAGGGGTCGGGGCGTTGATGGATCATATGTGGAGAGAGCATACGAGTGAGGAGCTGGAGAGAGATGGAGATATTGTGGAGTGCCAGTGATTTTTGTTTGAGAGCGAATTGTGGTCCGTAGATAGAGAGATATAATTTGATCTAATTCCTCTTCTTCGTCGCTTATGTACTACGGTTCTCAGTCTTCTTCGTTTTCGTCTTCGTGTCGTGAATGATAACACCCAAGATCCCCGCGTTTACCAAAAAGAACAAGATACTGGATGCCCACAACCCTGGTACGAAAGTAGAGTACCCGTTGAATTCGAGTTGGAAACCTTGCTGAAGCCAGGCGACTTGACCGACAATCCAGAATATAATCGCTGTGATGCCGATGGATGGCGATTGCAGGAGGGTTGAGTCGGGAAGGTAGTAGGGGAGGAACATCATGTACCACAAGAAGTACTATGCATGTTATCAGTGTCTGTACAATACTAAGAAAGGCGGGTAGTAGCTTACCTGACTCGTACAGACTTTGTTGAATGTCACAAATGCGAAAGTCTGTGCTAGCATCGTGCTCGGAAGGTCTTTCTTCGCCAGCGCTAGTGGGATAAACACAGCACTTAGAAGCAGCTGCGGAAGAAAGGCTAGGCGCTCCAACTCGAGTGAAGGTGCAGTCGGTTCTAGACCAGTTGGCTTTGGTGACGACTTGAGGTAGAGAAGCGTGTTGTAGGGTGAGAAGTTGTGTCGATGGTCGATGCGGATCATGTGGTAAAAGTAACTATGCTCAAGGAAGGGCCAGCCGTAAATGGCATACATGGCGATGTTCAGACCAATGAACGTAAGGAGGCTATAGATGGCCAATGCTAACCTTTGCGGATTGAGAAACGTCCATACTTGATTAAGCAGCGATTTCGAGGAAGCCGACCTTGTATGTTTCTTCGATCCGGTTCGAGTGTCGTCGAGCCACCAAATTATTGACGCTGCGTATATGAAAGGGTAAATCTTGAAGTGCACCGCAAATCCAAGTAAGAACCCAGTAAGCGGGATCTGCTTCGCCAACGCCGCCCAGAGCAGTGCCGTCACAAAGACTCCCAGCAATCCCTCCGAACTTCCTCTCGTACTGATAGTCGCGACCATGGGGTTCAGCAACCAGATACTCGCAAACTTCAGCGCTCTCTCATCCCCCATCTTCCTATACTCTTTCAAGATCCGGAACATCATCCAACCAGCTGCAACATCGCCAACAGCAAAAAGAATCTTTCCAAATGAGAACCAAAATCCGCCAGGCCAGACAGTGGGATAGATAAGCCATGCCAGGAGGGGCGTGTAGCGATACGTGTCCCGTGCATACGGAGATTGGCCGCGCGAGATGTAGCGTGCAGCATCGGTGAAAACGTAATAGTCGATGTCTGTGTACTTCATAGGGGAATTGGCATCTTGCCAGAGGCCATATAGAAGGAAGACGGCCCGAAGGAGGATCGATGCTGAGAAAACCAGAGAAGGATTGCGGAAAAAGGAGGAGAAAGCCATGCTCTAATCTCACCCCTAGAGAATACCACACAGCTCGACGGAACACTCTAAGCAAAGTATAGAAAGCGAACGAATGCGAAGACACGACAGATTTGCTGGACGAAGGTTCTCGTGGCCTTGATCAGATCTGAGATGCCAAGCTCCCCCGGGGCCAGGTAAGAGCAGCCGAATCAACCTAGTTCGTAAGCGCAGTAGTTGCCACGTGAGAACGTGCACTAGCGGGCAATCGCAGCCGTTTGCTTGACGTCTTCATAAACCTCATCGAGTCAGATTCATGGGTGTTAAACGACCAAGAGACGGAGCAATGGCGGACGAAAAGCCAGAGCAGCCTTCGTCGCCATTCATGGCGATGTTCGAAGACTTCCGCAAAGAGTTGGACGAACATCACGACCGCCGAGAGAGAATTATCAAGGCATCACGCGACATCACGGCGTCGAGCAAGAAGATGTATTGAGCATCAATCCTAGCTTTCCAGAAGCTGCTGACATGTATACAGCATCTTCACACTGCAGAGGTCAGCGCCAAACCCCAATTTTCAGTGGTACCTTATTCTGAACCATCTAGGGTCCGCACTATCGGTCAATCGGTACCCCAATTCGTCACCAATAATAATGCTCAGTACTGGGAAACCATCGAGAAGCAATACAAGAGCATATCGGCGGATCTCCAAGGACTGAACGCCTACCGCTACTCGCATAACATCACGGGCGGCAATCAAGAGTTCATGGAAGCGCTCAGCTTCCAGCACTACTTGGAAACGCAGTCACTCATCTCTTATGATGAAGCGAAGTCAAGCGTTGCCAAGATGAGCGGAGAAGCTGGTCCGGTTGCTTTTACCCCAGAAGACTATGTTCTGGGCATCTGCGATATGACGGGTGAGCTTATGCGCTTTTCTGTCACAAGCATGGCTACCAGTGGCAAGCTACCATGTGGCAAACAGGCAAAGTCCAACAAGAGGATTAAGCAAGACACGGACCAGGATGACGCTGGCGACAAGATGGATATTGACGAGCAAGCACCAGTTGCCACTGAGACTCAGAAGCCTCGCACGGTCCTTGACGACCTGAGGGCGATTCGGCTGCAGCTCGAGATGTTTGACGCGCCGGGCGGGTCCAAGTTTGCGAGCGAGCTGGAGACGAAGAAGATGCCGGTGATGCGCGAGTGCGTGGACAAGGTCGAGAAGGGACTCTATGGCCTTATTGTCCGGGGCAACGAGCGGCCGAAAGGATGGATGCCGGATATGAGCAGTGCGCGGGGTGCGGAGGTGGAGAGTTACTAGCAAATCGATGTCAGACATTCTCAATGTTACTAGCAGATCGATGTCAGACATTCTCAATATCATAGCAAAATACAGGCCTTCCTGGAATCACTGTGGCTGAGGTGTGGCGCACCCACTTGGTCTGAGCACCTCATCAATCGGGTCGGTGATGGGGGCGAACTTCACCTGCCCAACCTTGCCGCTGTCACACCCACGACCATGAGCCGCTGCGTCATGCCCCAGACTGATTCACTCGCTCATGCGCTGCGACAAACCGGCGGACACACGAAAATGCCCGCGCCTTGAGACGCTACGGTAACCAAGACATTGATTGTTCTGGCGTCTAACAAACGCGCACTTGGACGTAGAACCGTGGTTCCCAAACCAACATCTCTGCCCCAAACCATCTCGAGCCGCCCACACTCGCCCGTGCTCACTACTACCACAATCGCCCCCGACCACGATGCGTCGCAGTACATTCCCGCCGCGGTCCAGCAAGCCCGCGGCCGCCATGCGCCCGCCCGAGCTGCCGATGCGCAAGGTATTCAACTGCATCGTCGACGACACGGCCCTGATCGCCGGCGTCAAGAAGAGCACCCGCGACGGCATCCGCAAGTGGACCGCCCAGGGCGCCATCCGCCTCTTTGTCCCGCTGCACAGTAGGCAATAGCCGCGCCGCTCTCTGGCCCCTCACTGACAGCCACAAGCACTCACCCAGCTGCACCGCCTCAAGGCCGGCACCGAGCGCATCCACGCCGATGCCCGCGAAGCCGTCCGGTGGCTCGACGATGTCACATCGATGCCCGACGCCGACGCCGCGGACCGCGTCCAGCTCGAGGGTGTCGAGGAGGTCTATACCACATGGGCAGAGGTCGAGCAGTTCCTGCTGCCCGAGACGCTGCTCTCTATGGAGGACAGCGAGTCCGACGAGGACGACTACCACGAAGACCTGGAGAGCTCCTTCAACGCGCTCGACATGTCCGACGAGACCTCGATGAGCTCCGCCCACAGCTTCGAGGATGCGCCGAAGACGCCGGACTCACCCACATCCTTCACGAGCAAGGACCTGAAGCGGGCCGAAGCAGGCCCACACGCGGAGAAGGCGGATTCGCTGATGATTGAGTCCCCGGGCCACACTGCCCGCAGCAACACCGACATCTCCCGCGCTGATAAGCTGCCCAAGGGCGCTGTACCCGTCTATCTGCAGCCGCTCTTCAACCACATCCTGTGGCGCATCCATAAGGAGAGCAACCTCGACGCAGCCCTCGAGTCCTTCATCCTCCTTACCAACGACTCTTCCAAGCAGGCCATTGCACAGAAGTTTGGCATTCGGGCCAAGCGCCTAGAGCAGCTTCGCGATGCCGTTGCGCGCGAGGACCGAGAGTACAAGAACCACCTGACCATGCACAAGCTTGAGGTTGAAGCGACTGCCGCAAAGGCCAATCCTCCCATCGCGCCTAAAGCGATGGTGCGACCCAAGTCGAGTCCGGTGCACGAGAGCAAGCTTGAGGACAACTCCGACGATGAGGATGTCGTGCTTTTCCAGCGCGCCCCTCGAGGCCCGGCAGCGGCTACGAACAACCAGCGCGTCCTCGACCCCAACGACTTCGCACGCACGAACCAGCATAACGCCCCTCGCGGTGGACGTGGAGGATACGTCCCGCCTCGAGGTCGCGGCGGACCACCCTTCCGAGGCCGCGGCAACTTCGCACCGCGCGGCGCATATGTTCCTCCCGGCCCAGCCTTCCGAGCTCCGCCAGCTCCTCGTCACGACCCAAACGCCCCCCTCGATCCGAACTCGTTTGCCCGCCCTGCTCCCAAGGTGAACCTCGTGCGCGGCGGTGGTAGAAGGAAGCTGTGGGAACCGAACTAGACACCCGGTGACGAGCGTCAACAGAGGCGCTGTAGTCGAAACTCCCATCATCATCACCATCGTCGAAAACGGGACGCTGAACGAAACGCACAACCGGATTCAATAGTCGAACATAAGACTATGAGCGGTCATAGCAGCGCTGCAGTACATGAAGAATCACCAATCGAGGGCAACTGGAATCACGAGTGCAGATCGCTGGAGGCCATTACGATGAGCACAAAGCTCTAGTCTACTGAATTATGCTCGGCCCTTTACTGTCGCTACTTCTGACGACTATCTGAGCTCGACCAGTACTGTCTAATGGTATGCGCGACCTGCTAGGCGTGCATCTCAGCACTTTTTCCTTGTCTATTTTCCTTTCATTCTTGCTTCTACCAATTTGCACGACCCCCTGAGGCTGCCGGATGTTGCAGGGTCTACCGTTTCTTCTGTCTGGGAGCAGGGGCCTCGTGGCCTACGCGCTTAATACTTCATCACAGCCCTTGACACGCTGGCACGCCACCTCTCTGACATTTTCAGAGCTAGGGCGATGCTAGGCTGTGAGAAGTAGCACCCGGATTTTCAGTATATCCATAGATACATTCAGCAGTAACGAATCTTCTTGTTTCGGGAAATCAATTTCTCAAAGAACTAGTGAAACATTGCATTAGACATGAACTGACGGGGCAAGCACTAGTCCCTCTCACCCCTCAACAACCGCCCAAACGCCCCACCCCTCTTCTTCTTCAGTGCCCGGAAAGTGCCCTCCTCAATCACCCTCCCCTTGTCCAACATGACAATATGCTCGGCAATCGTCATCATCTCCCGCGCATGCGTGATGATGATGACCGTCATCTGTTTCTTTCCCTTGTTCTCGCCCTGTCCCTGCACGAACCCAGCGCCCCAGTCCTCGTTATCCCAGAAGCCACCTGAGCGCGAGCGAGGCGACATTGACGGGGACGTCGGCGAATACGTGGACGAAGGGGATTCCGGTGGGAATGTTGGAGTAGTAGTAGTATTAGTAGTAGTAGTAGGATGGACAAGTTTGCGAATCGTATCGCGGATGATGTTTGCGGAAGCCACGTCGAGCGCACTTGTCGCTTCGTCCAGGATCAGGATATCGGGGTTGCGAACAAGTGCTCGCGCGATGGAGAGACGCTGGGCCTGGCCGCCTGAGAGGGCGGTGCCGCCTTCGCCGATGAGCGTGCTGTAGCCTTGGGGCAGGCTGTCGATGAACTCTGCTACGCCTGCTGCTGCTGCCGCTACCTTGACGCACTCGATGGTGGCTTCTGGTGCCGAGGGAGAGAGGCCGTAGGCGATGTTCTCTGCGATTGTGCCGGGGAAGAGGATGGGGGTTTGCGGGACGATTGCCATGCGGGAGCGGAGTGTAGTCGTGTGTAGGGTTTTGATGTCGTAGTCTGAAACGGTCATACCACCCGCGGGTTCCGAGGACCAGAAAGATTTGGCGTCTGTTTGGTAGAGCTTAAGCAGCAACGCGGCAATCGTCGACTTTCCGGAGCCAGAGGAGCCGACGATGGCGGTGCAGCTTCCTTGTGGAATGCTGAAGGACACGTTCTGCAGTACCGGCACATCCTGTCGGGAAGGATACCTGAAGTTGACGTTTTTGAGGACAATATCTCCCGCAGTCTGAATCTGCGTTGAGCCCGCAAGCTCATCGGACGTGGTCGGCAGTCTTGCTAGACGGAGGAGGCGTGAGCCAGCGTCTCTGGACATGTTGACCTGCGTGACGTAGTGTGCCATATAACTGACGTGGTTGATGCTGAGCATAAGAACCAAAAACGTCTCCATAATAGCATTGACCGTGTACACATTGTGTGCGATGAGGTAACCACCGTACCAAAAGAGCAGTATAGCCACGAATATCACACCAGTGAACGTCAACCCGAAGACCGAGCCGGAGTAAATCGCTCGTTTGATGCCAACATTGACTGCGGCGGTCGTTGCGTCGTTGTACTTCTTCTGGAAGTGGCCTTCCAGCACAAGAGAACGTACTGTGCGGATATTGACGAAAGTCTCGTGAAGAACCTGTCCAACGTTATCGTCGGCTTCATTCGCTAATCTCTCCCAACGGACACTAATCATGTTAGAGCATGTGGTGATGCCGTACAAGATAGGGCTCGTCGCGAGAGCCACGAGCGCAAGTTTCCAAGAGATGATCAAGCTCCAAGTGACCGACACAAAAATCATGATGATGATGACGAGGAAGACACAGGCGAATCGTCCTGGAAGATTCCGGGCTTCTTCAGCGAAGTGATCAAGCGTTTGGGCGAGCCGCGGCATGCTGTTCTCCTCCTTGTCGAAGAACTCTCGTGGCTGCATGAGAATGCGCTTCATTGCCTCCGTCTTGAGGGCAAGGGTCCAGGACTGCGCGACGGAGTCGGCGCAGAAAAACATGAGGTAGCTTGAAGTACCGTCAGTGACGGCGATTCCCAGAATTGCCAGAGCGTAACTGCGTGCTTGTTGTTTCTGGCCGCTGGGTTCGTAGAAGGTCGTCAAAAGTTGCGCAAACACCCACGCAAACACTGGTGTACACGAAGCATGAACAACTGTGCAAAAGATCGCTGCAAAGAGAACAAGACGTGTGAGCCAGTCGATTGCGGGCCAGATAGACTTGAAGATCTCCTTGATGGGAAGGGAATCGTCAGAGGTGGTCTGCTCTTCTGCGTCACCCTTTCGACGCGACAGACCCATTTTAGTGCGAAACTTCCCGTTCATAGAACGGTTTTTGGGAGTCTCCAAGTGTACGGGGAGAGAATCAGGTACCGTGAGCGGTCGTGGATATGAGATACGATGAGATGTTGTTCCTGCTGATACCGCGGAGCTTCGCTGCGAGCCATATTCGCTCGCGTAGGATAGAGGGCGGCCATGCGAGTAGGACTTGGAATGTCGTGAGGACATAGAATTTTGTCTAGAGGCGAAGTCCCTCGATTTGAAAGCGCCTGGAGCAGACGAAGGCATGTCTGGAGGAGCTTTCAAGCTCGAAATACCTGGAGGGGCTTTCGGCGCACCTGGGGCTACATGCATCGAACTTCGCCCCGAGTGTTGATTTTCGTCCTCCTCATCCTCTGAAAGCCGCCTCCTTATGCCCAGACCAGCCATCATAATTCCGGCCCAAGACTCGCGGGGCTTCCTAATGAACGGCTGCAGTACTGACTGTCCAAAGAGAACGGCTGACAGCGGACGACGCATTGGGCTGCTGTGGACATTTCTAGAATCTTCATAGAGAGAAATTATCTTGTCGGTTTCGTTTCCGATGTAAGAGAGGTCGTCGTCGTCGTCAGTCTCCTCATCGTCTTCGCGCTCTTCGTGGGATTCAAGGAATGTTTGGAATGCTCCATCTTGAGACTCAAGCTCCTTTCTATAGCCCTCTTGAACGACCCGGGCGTTTTCCATCAGGTATAGGAAGTCTTCAGGCTGTATCTGTGAGATGTCGTGGGTGATCACGACTGTAGTTTTCCCCTTTCGCCACTTTCGTATGCCTTCAAGGATTTGGGCTCTTGTAATGTAGTCGAGGGCACTGGTAGACTCGTCCAAGATCAGAACCGGCGCATTGCGAATTCTAGCTCGAGCCAAAGCCATCCTCTGCTTCTGGCCTCCACTCAACGAATTGCCCTTCATACCGAGATCGGCATCCAAGCCGTCGGGTAGGTCCTGGATGACTGGTTCTAGCATAGCGAAGTTGACCGCGTCTTGAACTTCTTGCATACTGAGAGCATTGCCTAATTTCCCGAGTGCGAGATTATGACGGATGGTATCGTTGAAGAGCACGCTATGTTGTTCGACAAGCGTGACATTCTCTCGGAGCCAGTGGACGTCCAAATCGTGAAGCGGGATACCGTTCAGTAATATCTGACCGGAAGAAGGCCGGTAGAAGCGCGCAAGGAGTTGACCTAACGTACTCTTCCCAGAACCGCTTTTGCCGATGACGAAAGTGGTGTCTCCTGCTGGGATGAACAACGAAGCGTCGCGGATAGCAATCTCATCGGGCCGAGTAGGGTATGAGAAAGTAACCTATACAGTCAGATAGATACGTGAGAAGCAGTGCAAGTGACCTTACCTGCTTGAACTCGATGTCGCCGGGGCACCGCGCAGGCTTTGTCTGACCTTGTGACTCAAGATTCTGATCGCTTGTTGAGATCTGCTTCACAAGCATCCCAAGTTGTGCACCTGCTGCTTTACCCTTCTGCAAGACGATGAACTGGGGCAGAATCGATGTAATGCCCGAAATCGCCATTAGTGCTGCCCAGAACGTTGTAAGCACTTGTCCAGATGTTTTGTTTCCGGTCTGGACAAGATAACTGCCGTACCAAAAGCCCTGGACAAATACAGTAAGGGTAAAGAACTGCATGATGCCAATCTGTAAGGACCGGAGGTTGGCTACGCGTCGGTATAGGCCTGCTGCACAACTGACGATATTTGTGAAAGTCTGAAGCTCATATCGTTCTCCGTTGAAACATTTCACCGTTTCAATACTCTGTATCGCTGTCGTGATATACTTCAGTGCCAACTTGAGCTCTTCAGCTTGGTCGTATGTTCGAAGCGATAGCCGATGGGAGATGTACGACTGAACCAGATATAATAGCGGGAGCGTGCACATGATGATGAGCGTGAGATTCCAAGAGTAGTAGAGGGCGACTCCCAAAGCCACGATGCCCATGATGATGGACTGCATCCCTTCTCCAAGAGGAGCGGAAACGGCCAGCTGCAGGTCGCGGATGTGCCTAGTATTGTCGGTCATGATGTGATGCATTCAAAAGATTGGCTACTCCACTGGTAGCTCACTTACGATTGAACCGTCGGCAGGAATGCTGCAACACCCGTCTCCCTTATGTCGTACCAAGTCATATCTTTCTGGATGAGAGCATTGAACATCCTCTGGCGAGCGCTCCTCGCTTGAAGCTCCCCGAATGTGAGGAAGAAGAAGAAGTTGACGCTGTTTGCGATCCAAGTGACGGTTGCAATGCCTGTAAGAATTATACAATGTTTATTAATATTGCTCATAAGCTTGTTGGAGTCGGTTTTCCCAGCGCCATAGTCGGTGTACTCGCGGAAGATAAGACCGTAGACAACCGCGAATATGGGCATGGTGAGGGCAGCGATGAACGCGCTTAGAACGCCGCCGATTAATACCGGCATATGTTGCCTTGTGGTGAAGCCGAATAGCGCCTTCCAGCTGACCTGCGAAATGTACTTCTGCTTTTCATTTTCCTGCGTGGCCGTCTTTTCGTGCTCATCTGTATCGTTCGAAGCGAGAGTTGTTGCCATGTTGGTCGCTCGAGGACAGCGCCTGAGAGAAGAGTGGGAGGTGTAAAGCTGAAGGTGACAGGAAAAAATTTAGACGATCAATATTGTTAATAATATATTTGGTGAAAGAGAGAAGAGCTGACGCTTGCCAGATGCGGACTAGTGTGCGGCTGCCATGAGCACCCATCCTTAGCGAAGTCTTTGAGGGATTGCCTTGTTCGGGCTTGATATTGTTCCTATTCCACTAATAGCGGACTTGATGACAAGCCATAGAGCCGCATTTTCTCATGCGAGAATTTGCGATAACATGAAAAACTTGTTCTCTACGACCGGGAAAGATCAATGGTAGACATAAAAAGTCAATCCACACCGTGTAGGGCGCCCGATTAGGTAGACTATTCGGTGTGTACAAGGGAGGAGTCCGTGACTCACTTAGCTACGGTCTTACTACACCGTGCGCTTCGGCATTTCCTCCTACGTCCACTGAGCAATTTGCCGAAGCATGGCAGCTGTTCACAGAACCTTGAGACTGAAGCTCGTGGAAGGTAAAACAAATAATGCAAGAAGATGTTGAGTAAAATAACGCGGACAAGTTATGGCCGGAAATTTGACAAAGCAGAGAAATATATCCGTTGTAAGCCTGGGGGCTGTACGGTCGCCTTGTCCAAGATACAGAACGAGGAGACTATTTGCCAGCAGGGTGCGCCTTCTCGTATATCCAGTCGTTCAGGCCTTCGCGGTTGCTACTCAAGTCAGAATCGAACATGCCTCCCACACACTGTGTCTTACCGTGCAATCTCGATAGCGTAAAACTGCATCCGAACTGCGAAGATTGTGCCTGTTTCGCTGTACTCGGCCTTCGTGTCTGCCCGAAGCATGGTGCCGAAGTTGTAGTCCTCCACCTTGTTCTCGTACTCAGCAATGAACTTGCGCCACCGCTCCTTGCCCTCCTTGCTCTTCATATCATCCTCGTTGACGATGGCGGACGCGTCAAATTCGGGGAACTCTTTCTTGAGGTGTGCGTAGATCTCGTCGTCGATCTTGGTGAGGCGGAGCTTGGAGCCGGGCACTTTCTCGAGAATCTTCCAGTATGTTTCCATGTGTTGTACGACTGCGCATCTATGTCAGCTGAATCAACCATCAATGTGACGTGTGTCGCGTACCTTTGACGGCGAACTGCTTCTCGATCTAGAGAGTGTCAGCATCCGCTCTCTTGTGCCAAGGCTGGCGACGCTACGTACATCCTCGAAGTTCTCCGTCTCCTCCGGGTTGATAGCCGCACCTGCGGGTCCGACGAGTGACATGTTGGCTATGTGTGTAGAGTTTTTTGAGTCTGCGTGAGAATGGGTGGTGGTCAGTCGATATAAATTTCGCGGGAAGGCTCCGTCATTGCCCCACCATTCAGCAGACGCGGGGCTGACTCCAAATCTCTAACGTTATTATGAGCCCGAACCTATCGTGCGACGCTCTTTCGCAAATGTCACCAACTCTTCATGTGAGTGTCTCCCAAACGTCTGTAAAACCTAGCTGATCAGCGCAGCATGAATGTACCCGTGTACCGGTGACGGCATTAGCCTCCTGTGGCCCTCTTCTGATCGCCGCAGAAGGCCCCTTTCTACGCTTCTATCATGCCAAGGACTCGCAATACATCTCTTCACAGCGTGTATTCAAAGCCCAAGCAGTGCATGGCATCTCCGTTTGTTCGGAAGATTACGACCATGTGGCAAAGCTTGTGGTCTGGGGAGGACGGCTTGTTCGTGCTCTCGAAATCGACCTCGCCGCCCAGGAACTCGAGCAAGCAGTTCTGAACATATCTTCGTCTGACGTCACAAGAGCTTCAGACTGGATTCTTGACTTGGCTCTTCGTCCTACTAGCCTGGATGATGCTTCTCAACACCAGAAAAACACCTGTGTTGCCGTCACAGCTCACAACGCATTGCTACAGGTGACGATCAAACCACGGGGTGCAGATGGCACCCTACAAAACAAGTGCGCCAATACCATATACTGCTAGTTATGACGGCTGTAGTTACTGACGGCATGTTTTAGTCTTGCCACAGTCTCCATCTCAGAATTAACATCAAGCTCTCGGTCAATTCTCTACTCAGCCCACCTGTTCTGGGATTCCTTGCATCGAGTCCTTGTTGCCGCTGGCACAGCGTTTGGTGAGATCATATACTGGTCATGGAGTGACGAACGTTACGATGAGCCGCTTTGCCGTATCCATCGTGTCTTCCTTGGCCACGAAGGGTCGATCTTCGGTGTTCAGATTTCCAAAGAGCTGCCTTCTGACTGCTGTCAGCGATTGCGACGGGTGATAGCCAGCTGTAGCGACGACCGCACTATCAGAATATGGGACGTCTCAGACGTCAACATAACTGCTATCGCATCAGAAGCCCAGGATGCCAATTCGGAAGTACTAAGAACGCGTCACACCGGCTTCAGTAACGAAGCCTTTGACTTGAACGATTCTAGCAGTTCAGATTGTCTTGCCATTGGCTGGGGCCATCTCTCCCGTATCTGGACAGTTCGGTTTCTCGAAGCATCACCATGCAGCGGGTCGCTTCTACTTCAATCAGCCGGAGAAGACGCAACAGCTAGAACTTGGGAGCTGACACCAAATACCGGAAATAGCGACGTCTTATCCTACAAGCTACTGCAACTCGACAGTGTTGCGAACCACAGCGGCAAGAACATGTGGTCGACCGTTGTCTTCCATACCTCTGCAGGTCTGCACAAGGTGGTTTGCGGCGCTGCTGACAGTAAGATCACGGCTGCTCCGCTAATTTGTGTTGCGAAAGCAGAGAACGTCACGGGTGAAACAACCACCGAGTACACTGTACACGATGTTCTGTCGTGGGCGCAACCTGCCGTCCCGAAGTCCGACGCGGTTGTGCATGAAAACCATAGGTCTTCAAAGAAAGCCGAATTTTTCAGAAGCTACTGCTTCATCGATGAGTCTACATTTCTCGTCACGACTAATTCTGGAAAAGTGCTTCTTGGAACCCTGTCATCCGACGCAAATTTAAACCGCTCAAATTCTCTCTCTGGGTCCACTTTCGTCACACAACTGGAAGACCTAGCTGGCTATTCCGTCTGTACCAGCGGCTCCTTACCTGGTATCGCGTTCATAGCGGGCGCGAAAGGCGACATCTACATTTATCGCAAGAACACAGCTACGCTTGAAAGGGTTCACTCCGTGAGCGGCAAAGTCGCGGATATGCTTACCATAGGTGTTCCAAGCTCTTCCGGTCGAGAAACGGTGGCACTACTTGTCGCCCTTGTTGGGCAGAAGGAAGCGCAACTACTCTACGTAGACGTAGCACATGAACCTAAAGTGTTCTGTGTTGTTCATGTATCCATATCGGAATCGTTGACTGGCTCACTTATCACGAGCATGGCTTATGTGAGAGCCTCCGGGACCAACTTCCTTCTTATTGGCTTCCGTCGTGGGTCAATCGCAGTCTATAGCATCCGCGAGGATGAACCTGGTACGGGTCAGGCTACATTGTTCAAGGTCATCGACAAAGTTCATGACGATGAAACAGTCACTTCTTTAGCATGGGTGGCTCTATCTACGGACTCTTCACTTGGTCATCTCATTTCGGTCGGAAGGGATGGACGTCTCGCTGTGTATTACACCGACTTGTCTGCGAACTATGTTCAGTTGGTGCACAAACTTTCCCTCCCGTTTGGGCCCAACATTGAAGGTCTCTACTTTCAAGACAATCGTCTCCTAGTGTATGGTTTTTCAAGCAAGAAGTGGTGTCTTTACGACGTCACAGATGAAGAAGAGGTCATGGGTATCGAAACAGGAGGAGCACATAGGAGTTGGACTTTTCAAGCACACTCCGCTTCATTAGGAGGTACTCTTGTGTGGACCAGAGCCTCCAGCATGCATATATACAGTCAGAGAGGTCCAAGCCATACCGTCATTCGCTCGGGCGGCCATGGACGCGAGATAAAGGCGGTCGCAGTGTCACCGAAAGGCATTAGCAGGTCCTGCAGTCGACTCATTGCTACCGGCGCTGAGGACACAGATATCAAGATCTTCCACTACGTCGATGGCCACCTTGCATGTCGAAGAACGTTACGGAAGCACACTACCGGCATTCAACATCTACAATGGTCGGAAGACGGGAGTTTTCTATTCAGTAGTGGAGGGTGCGAAGAATGTATGTACACCATGATATGCGGGTAATGATAAGCAACTCTGTTCCTTGCTAACTCTTGCCTTAGTCTACATCTGGCGAATCCTTAATCTACCATCAATCTTGGACGTTGGTGTTGTATGCGAGCACATGTACGCCCCTGAAAGCGAGCATTCAGACCTGAGGATTATGGCATTCGATGTGACCACACACGGATCCACACATATAATTGCGATGGTGTTCTCCGACTCTAGCATCAAGGTAAGCTGTCTTTAACGGCGTTACATCTGGTCCCTACTGACGGACCAAAGGTCAACCGATACGATCCCACAGCTGCTGTGAAGTGGCAACCGCTTGCGAAAGGCCTCTACTTCACATCATGCTTGACACAATGCACTTTTCTGTCCCCACTGAGGATTCTCACTGCAGGTACTGACGGCCATGCCGTTGTATGGGACCTGTCACCGGAGATCAATGGACCGATCGGAGGGGGCCCGCCGACCTCAGCTGCTGCTCTAACTTGGCAACATCCTGCAAGGATACACCAGAACTCATCAAAAGTCATGGTATCCCATATCCTCAACGATAAGCTGACACTCATTGTATCCGGCGGCGACGACGGCAGCTTGGCATTTCTGCTCGCACAGTCTGCCCCGTCTGCTTCTTTATCATCTGCTACCACATCCTACGCTTCGGTCCCAATACTTCTGATCCGTGCACATGCCTCGGCTGTGACCGCATGTGCTACTCTTACACATCGATCTCGCATCTTCATGCTGACCTCGGGGAACGATGAATGGGTTCGCCTCTGGGAAATCACGCTGCAGGGAACAGATAGTGGAACCGAGAACAAGAAGATGACGGGGCTTGGTGACGGATTGAAGATTCAGAGGCTCAAGAAGATCAAGACGAATGTTGCGGATGTATCGAGCATGGCTGTGCTAGATGCAGGTGATGGCATTGCCGATGTCAAAGTATTGGTTTGTGGCGTTGGGATGGAGGTGATACGTATAGAGTGGTAGAAAAGCAAAAAGAGCCATTTAAGATGGTCCAGATGTCGTGTATTTTTGCATTGAATCGCTAGCGTGCTACAAGGGGCTAGTGGGGGCGGCTGTTGTTATGGCAACGTTTTCGCTTGGAAGTTCGCGCTTTGACAACAAGGCAAGAACGTCTGTACGTACTCTTTACACATCCCCTCCACACCACTTGCGACAACAGCACACACTGCGAAAATTGCAAAAACTGCGAACATCGAAGAACACCATGGTCGCCACACGTCGCGGTGCGAAGAAAGCCCCGGAGGTCGCTCCTGCGCCTTCCAACACGCTCAATGCCCCTCCCAAGCGTGGTGGCAGGAAGAAGGCAGCCGTTGAGGAGGCTGCTGAGCCAGCGCCTGCCATCCCCAAACTCACAAAGACGACTGCTTCGAAGCGCAAGGCCCAGGCAGAGCCTGAAGACGCCGAGCCACCCATGGCCAAGAAGACTGTTGCGACCAAGGCAGCGCGCTCCGCCAAACTCGAGACGAAAGTAGAACCCGCATCCGCCGCGCCAAAGAGGGCGACGCGTGTCCGCAAAGCTGAGCAACCTGCCGTTGTAGAGGAGCCTGACGTCGTAGAAGAGGCACCCAAGCCCGCGGCTACTCGTCCGCGCAAGATTGCCGCAAAGAAGGCACCTGCACCCAAGAAGGTTGAGGCGCCAGCTATTGTCGAAGAGCCCGCCATCGAGGAGGCCGTCGCCGAAGAGGCACCCAAGCCAGCGGCTACTCGCACGCGCAAGACGGCCGCGAAGAAGGCACCGGAGAAGGTCGAAGAGGCAGCTGTTGTCGAGGAGCCCGTCGTCGAAGAAGTACCAGCACCCAAGCCCGCATCACGAGCACGCAAAGCACCCGCGAAGAAGGTCGAAGTCGCCGTCACCGGAGAGACCATCGTCGCCGAGCCAGCCAAGCCAGCTCCCCGCGCGCGCAAAGCAGCAGTACCCAAAGCCTCAGCACCGGCACCCGTCCTTGCTCCTAGGGCTACACGCGGCCGCAATGCGGCCGCAGTCCCACAAGAATCGCCGCTCAAGGCGCCGGCCCGCAGGCCCACAAAGAAGGCTGCTGCCGTCACCGTCGCAAAGGCCGAGCCTGAGCCAGTCGAGGAGCCCTTCGCCGAGTACCCTCGATATCCCACCACACCCGCACATATCGCTGCGCCATTAACCTCAAATAAGGCTATGGCTGAGCTGCCCCATTACCCCAGCACTCCAGCGCACATCCATGCGCCCATCTCCAACGAGGACGCTCTCGCAGCATTACCGGGATACCCGAAAACTCCGGCTCACATCACTGCGCCCATCAGCACCAAGGCCGCGCTTGCTGAGCTGCCAGGCTACCCGAAGACGCCAGCACACATCAAGGCTCCCATATCCGTGAAGGATGCTATGGCTGAGATGCCTGAATACCCCAAGACACCCGCCCACATTGTTGCGCCCATCGTACAAATCGCACCAGTATACGACAACGATCTTTCAATGGAGGACGCCAATGACCTTTCGATAGAAGAAGACATCGAAGTAACAGCACAGGCAAATAACGAGGTGGGGATGCCTGAAGACGACGAGGTCGCAATCGAGGAATGCAACGAGTCTGCTAGGCAAGAGCTGCCCGACTGTCCCACTGCCCCGGCCAACATCAAGGCTCCGATCAGTGCAAGCAAGTCATGGACAGAGCTTTCCGAGTCTCCCAGGACGTCGGCGCCGGCTGAGGTCTCTACTACACCTGTCAAGCCTACTACACCGGCTCATGCTGCCTCACCAGGTCAAGCTACATCTGTCCAGGCTACACCAGGTCAAGCTACATCTGTCCAGGCTACACCAGGTCAAGCTACACCTGTCCAGGCTACACCAGTTCAAGCTACTACGCCCTTCCAAGTCACCACTCCCGTCGGAGAGACAGCTGCCGAGATCGCTGGTATTTCTACACACATCGTCTGGGGCGTAACAGACCAAGAAGCATTCGAGGAGCTCCCTGCTGCTTATCCCACCACACCAGCGCACATTGCTGCTCCTATTACCTCGAAGGCGGGATTGGCAGAGCTACCTGATTATCCAAAGACACCAGCCCACATCAATGCACCGCTCACTCCACGACGAGCCCTTGCTGAGCTGCCTGATTACCCTACCACACCAGCAATGGCTCTCGAGGCCGCCATCCAAGAGGAGATCGGTGCATCTGTCAAGAAGCAGACGCCGTCGCCTCTGAAGTTCAGTGACCTCGAAGACCTAGGTCATGTGCCATTCCAGTTTGCGGAGTTCAGTGAGATCACTGAGACAAGCGAGATCACCGAGATCGACGCCACGGATATCGACAGTGAGGCTCCCTCGAGTATGCTCAAGCCCAACATGCAGTTTGCGCCACCGCAGCATGCTCCCAGCATGAAGGTTTCTGAGCCGGCGTCGCCCATAAAGTCCGCCCTACGATCACCTCAGAAGACCGATGCCAAGACACCGAAGAAGGCTGTTACTTGGGAGCCAGAACATGACGAGAGTGATATGTTCTTGTACGAAGCCCGCCCACTGCAGGGGATGACCTTCTACGTCGACGTCACACGCAACGGCAAGGACCAGAACTATTTATTCAGCAGCCTGCTCGAGGATCTCGGTGCCAAAGTTGTCAAGGACTGGTCTAGCCCGGCTCTTGGCCACGTTCTTTTCAAGGACGGCAGCATTTCCACGCTCGAGAAGTGTCTTGCGAGCAAGGGAGCTATCAAGTGCGTCAACGTCGGTTGGGTTTTGGACAGTGAGGCAAACGGGAAGCGCATGGATGAGACCCCTTACCTGGTCGATCTCTCCGTCGCGAAGCCAACCTCTCCCCTACCCACTGTCAGCATGAAGCCATTCACGCCAGCGAAGACCCCTTCAAAATACGCACTGCCTCCTTCTTCACAGTGCAAGGATCTGCCGAGCACTCCCACCAGCTCGGAGTTTGATCGCTCCTTCAACGATGAAAAGGAGAACCTAGAGCCTGGTATTTTCTTCGATTGTTTGAAGAGGAGCCCTATTGCGCCTCGCACCGTTCCCAACAAGAAGTCTTCTTTCTTGTTTAGCAGGTCGCCCATTAAGACGCCGTCCAAGCTCAACTTCTTAGACACGCCGGCGAAGCACTCGCTCTCCGCTGTTAAGCCATCTGTCGAGGCCTTCTCTACCAGCAAGAAGCAGCCGGCCGAGTTCTCCTTCTTCACCACCTCGTTGGGACCGCCCAAGAAGCTGCGTCTGTGGTAGACGTCTCATAGGTTGAGTTTAGATTGGGTGGACAGGTGGTTTGCTCGCGGAGTTTGGATACTATGGATGCATTGGGCGGTACTGGACGGCGTTTCGGTGTTTCTGGCGTTGTGTTTTCGTTGAGGCATTACTTTAGCCATCGGTCTTCCCCCTTCATCGCGGCTTGAGAGTTCCTATATCGAGTGTAGCCTCCCGAAAGGGAAGGCTCCCGTGAGTACTCAACATAGCCAGGTGAAGGGATGGGTTGTAGGTGATGGTGTTTGCTTCGACATGTTTTATTGCTTGTTTCTCCATGCGTTTCAATGGATGGGTGTGCATACTACGGATGAACGATACTGTATCATACACAGCTGGGTGCGGCGTTTCAGGATACACATCGATGGGATGGATGGGATGGATGGGATGGATGGGAAAGGAAGACTTGCTTTACTTCATTTCTCGTAGTACACGAACAACACCATGAACACTTCATTACTACTGCTCTGCTGAACAAGCCGATGTGGATCGCGGAGCAAGAAGAATGAAGTTCGCGAGCCCATGAAGCAACCTCAGCCGACACTCGGTATCGTTCCGAAGCTGCCGTCTCACAACTTTTCACATTTTTCAAACATATACCAACCTTGAACCCACCAACATCACCTCTGTCCACCGCAATCGCCACATGCGCCTTCGCCACCTCCTAGCCCTCTCAAACCCACGTCTCTATACTCCCACAAACCTCCGCACGAGCTACTACTGGCGCACCATGGCCGCCGCCGCACCGCCCCCAACCCGTTCAGTCAAGATATTGATGCTGCACGGCTACACGCAATCGGGCCCTCTGTTCCAAGCCAAAACGGGTGCGCTTCGGAAAACACTGCAAAAGGCGTTTCCCAGCGGTATAGAGTTGGTATATCCCACAGCGCCTATACGGTTAACACCCGCCGACGAGTCGTTCTTGGCAGGGAGTACGGGGAAAGACGGCGAGGGGAAAGGTGGAGGGGATAACAAAGAGGAGCAGGAGATTGACGCATGGGCGTGGTGGCGCCGCAAAGGCGACGCCGAACCATACACATACGAAGGTCTCGAATTGGGACTCTCGCACATCGCTTCTGTGCTCAAAGCCCAGGGGCCGTTTGACGGCGTAGTAGGGTTCTCGCAGGGCGGCGCGGCGGCGGCTATGGTGGCTTCTCTGCTAGAACCCGGACGCAGAGAAGCCTTCGAGAAACAGTACAAGGACGGGGGTATGCGGTATCCAGAGAGTTTCGAGGCAGACACGGGGTACATGGAGGGCAGTGTGCACGCGCCGCTCAAGTTCGCGGTGAGTTACTCGGGCTTCGCTGCCAGAGGGAAGAATCCGTATCATGCGTTCTACGAGCCGCGGATAGCGACGCCGATATTGCATTTTCTGGGCACACAGGATGTGGTTGTGGAGGAGGCGAGGAGTTTGGCGCTGGTCAAGGCGTGTACGCATAGCGAGGATAAGTATGTGGTGTATCATCCTGGTGGGCACTTTTTGCCTTCGACGCAAAAGGCGAGTGTCAATGCGTTGATTGGGTTCATCAAGGAGGTGCTACAGGGCGAGGAGGAGAGCAGCAAGGAGGAAGAGAGCGTTGAGGATATGGATGTGCCATTCTAGACTCAAGACGGTGGTATTGTCAAAGCTTTTGCATTGAAAGCGAGGCGTTTACATTAGACGGGAACAAGACGTAGAATAGCATATGTTGGTGTCTATTTTACATGCGCTGAGTCTAGTATTGAGATTCATCAATATCTAGACTAATCAAGACCGTTTTCAGGGTATCATCGTTTCATGATGCCCGCCCTTTTGACGGCTGGGAGCCTCTCTGAAGCTCAATATTATCCCGCCTATTTCCCCTTGCCCTTGCCTACCTTGGTCTTATCGACCTTGGTGGGCTGGATACGAGCCATCATCTCCTCCTTAGTAATGAGGTGGTCGACGCGCTCGAGGAGACCTAACAGGCTCTTCATGTTGCCGCTCCACTCGTTCAGCACATCGTCCGCGTCTCTCGGCTTCGAGAAGGTGACGATGCGCGCTGGCCGATCGATTTTGGCGAAGATGGTCTTGGCGGAAACCAGCTCACTGATGTTCTTCTCCGTCTCGTCTTCCGTCAGGTCGAGAAGCTCGGTCAGGCGCGGAATCTGGATGCGTGTGTAGTACTTGGCTACGACGCGGACGTTGTGCTCAATGACACGCTTCCTCAGATCTTGCCACCTCTGGAATGCCTTCGGGTCGTCTGAGTCGTCCTTCTCTGCGTCAAACACATCCGTCTCTGTGAGGTGGGGCCCGAACTGCTTGGCCACCATGGGCCATCTCATCAGCTCAGGAATGGTGAAGAGCTTGACTAGTTGCGCGTCTTGTGGGATCTGGGTGTTGCGGGTGTCTCGCTGGATGCGGTGGATGAGGTCGGACTGCTCGTTGTCGTACGGTGCGAGGATGACGAAGTATATAACGCGCTGGAGGATCTATACAGCAAATTAGACTAGTCAGAGAAGTACGATTGACAAACATACTGCTCGGAGCTTGTTGGGATCCTCCTCGACCGCCTCAGTGTCCAGCACCTGTCGGTAGTGCTTGCAGACGTCGAGGTACTTGTTGGCGTGCTTCGCTATAGTGATCTGCTGTTCGTAGAACTTGAGCTTCAGGTCCGTCACGTCGTCCTCTGGCTCAATGGGCGGATCGTCGGCACTGCGCTTCTTCTCGGCCTCTTCGCGCTCCTTCTGCTCCTTCGCGAGTTGCTCGGGCGATTTCTTGGGTCTCCGCGCGAAGTACTTGGTGCCGATTTTCCTGCTCAGAATGCCGGCCTGTGTCCAGTCGCCCTTCTCTACGCACAACGCCACCTGTTGTAGAATGAACTCGGTCTTCTCGCGTCGGGTCATGGAACCGAAAGTCTCGACCTGGAGCTCGCAGAGGATGTCCGTCGCCGCATTGAGGTCGCCCTGCTCCTTCTTGATGTTGGACAGTATGCGGGTTATGCGGGCTCGCTCAACCTCGACGAAGATCTATTCTTTCATGTCAGCTACTTCGCCATGAAATGTGTCCGTCGCACGCACCTTGCCCTCCGTGACTGTCCGCAGGGTCTCGATGACAGATAGCTTGGTCTCAAGATTCGGGGTTTCGTCCAAGAAGCCCATGACTGTCTGCACCATCTTGGTCGTCGCCTGCTTCAGCTGGCCATGCTTCTTTGAGAGCAGCAGGACCTGCTCGTTCATCAAGTTCCATTCCTTCGCATTCTTTGCTATTGTGACGATGGCGATGATGACGCGGGAGGTAGATGCGAGATCGGAGGCCTAGTAGTCGTAAGTATGACGTTGTCGGCGCGTAGTACGTGAGCTCGCATACCTGGCGGGTCTGCTTCTCGAGCGCAAGCAGCTTGTCGATTCCAGCTTGCGGATTGCTCTGGAGGGCACACATTAGCTATCTCCACATTTCCAAGAGCGTCGCACATACAGATCCTAGCTTCTCCGCCTCCGGAATGGCCGCATCGGTCTCCTTGGTGAAGTCCTTGTCGGCCTTGAGCACCACTCCGCTAGACATGGTGGCGGGGTTGTGATGTCTCTTTTTGTATTTGTTCAGGTCTTAGCGCTGGAGATTAAAGCCGATACGAGAGGCGCGTATAGTGGCAATCCGGTATAGAGAGGTGCTGGATGGAGGGGCGTTGTTGTTTGGTCTGGTGTTGCGACTACCAGTGATGTCGAGAGATCCACGCTGCCCCCGCACAGACCATCTACGCTAGGTTGAACCATTCGCCGAAGAGCCTCATCGTCAAGCAAGACTCCTCTGAACTGCAGACACATCCGGATGCAGGACCCTGGATGCATGCGCCGCGCAATACAAGCCTGTGTCTGACGTCTTCGCACCTGTATCTAACCGTCACCAGGCTCATTCACGATGACACATCAATGCTAACTCCTACATGGTACTACCAACATCTCAGTCCATACCCACGTCCGTCTTGAATGGGTTGCTGTTGAATGCTCGGAGCTGGCGTGTTCTGCACGACATAAGTCGCGCCGTACTTCCTGAGCGTATTTTGTAGGTCGGACATCGCTGTCATGATGTCAATAGCTCTACCACCACCCATCCCTCCAATGAGCATGAGAGACGTATTGTACGGTCCTAGATGTCCCTGGCGGGATTCTCGAGCCCACCGCTCTGCAGTCTGCAAAATCAAGTCTCCCGTCTTGCGCAAGTGATTTTCCACGGCATCCTCAGAGCGACGGAGGATTCAGTGCCCAGCTCGTCACGCCATACTTGAGAGTAAGGCTGCGCACAGACTTCATCATCGCTGAGGGACCCCCCACATTTCCACGTGCATGCCTGCCAGCGTTCATCGGCCCGTTGATATCGGGATTCTAACAGAGAACCATGGCTTGAATGCTAATGAGTACCTGGAGGATGGTGAACACCCCGGGCTGCCATTCATCGCCTTTGCCTCTGCTCTCCCACGTTCCGAGAAGTGAAAGACAAACTGTTCACTGTTGGAGAAAAAAAGTGGTATTGAGAGCTCCATGGTACATAAATTTCCCGTCATGAACGTGCAAGTTTGGATTGAAACTCTACGTACAACCTCTAGGATACTTGAACAATACCCGCGGAGGCACCTGCGGATACTCACGCGGACAAAAGAGATTAAACTCGAAAAGATCGTTCCCGTACGGTGTGCCCTCGAGCCCGATGATGAGGATTCTACCTGGTCGGTTTCATTACGTCCGGCCGAGACATGGCATGCTTCACATAGATGCCTGACGACAGTCCTGTCTTGAGCGATGTAACCTCCGTTATCAGTCGCCTGATACGCCCAGCTGGAGACTGTATCCACCCCTGTGCTTCCGTGGCTAACATGTACGTAGGCCAAATCTCTTTGTCCTGCACCTCGACGATTCCGTGGTCGGCAACCTGTGCGGCACACCCAGCATGAGTCTGAGCCCACCACTGCTTGATTCTCAAATAGGTCGACAAGTCTGAGATCTCGCGACAAAGCCACAACAGGTCCTGACCCCGCTGGTCGTCGAATTCGGGTTTAAGTCGCTGAGCGTTCTGCATCATCATATCGCTCTGCATATTCAGTTTCCGAAGACACTCTGCGAGTGACGAAACTGTATCGCAGGCTCCGGGATTAGGGCCACTGAATTACAGAGCCAGTAGGTTAATGGTATTCGGCAGGACGACGCGGTCGTTGTACATGACCTATTGCTTCGACACCGGGTGCACGCTGACTCTTTTCAGGAAATTGATCAACGCCATGTACAGATCTTTCCTCTGCCTCGCGTGATCCAAACTATCATTCCTCAACAACTCTGCGACTTTTTTCATAACCTTGCTGTTGACGAGCATCGATGTGACCGCTTTTGGAGGCTGCACGTCGAATCTGCTGAGAGGGGCCATGTCGTTCTGATCGTTGCCCGGTGAGGGACACAGCACCGCCAGGAAAGAAAGAAAGACCCGGTCATAGTTATCCGTTCTCTTCTCTGATTTCTCGGCTTTCGTCTCTCTGGGATCATCCGGCTCTACTCGATTTCTTCCCATGCTTCCAAACCCGTCGGCGTAGCCAAACCCTCCGCGTCCGTACCTCCCTCCACTGCCATAGCCTACGCCGCTCACCGAGGCGATAGGGCGGTTCTTACTGCTCTTGGAGGTCTCTTCGACTTTCCTTCGGCAGTACAGAAGGTCGAAGCCGCAAAGCGTAATCCAGATAGTAAAAAGCCGCCCGCGGCTACAGCACCAGCTCACCGTGTTATCGGCCACCTTCTTCTGTGTCAGTGCTCCACCGCCTTCATCAAAGAACGCGATAAAAGTAGCTTTGGAGCACTTGTTGCACCTTACCTGGGAGTTGATCCCCGCTGCACCATGTCAATAAAAGCTCTTTCTCGATTTACAGGCAAATCATACATTTCCCGCTGAGCCAGCCGTTGAATATGGCCTCGACATCCGCCCCGCTCTTTATGAACGAGTCGTTACAGCTGGGACAATTTCTTCCATGGCATATCTGACAAAGTCGCTGTAGGTGTCGAAGGAGACGGCATTTTGAGTAGTAGTGGCACTGTATTGGGTAAATTCCGTGGGAAGGGTAAGCTAGCCTTTTCAAAATGTGTTAGCGGCATAGGACCACTCACGAGCCCCTGCATAATGTGTGGGTTCCATGCTGTCTCTTTGGTGTTCTAGGTGAGGATATAACGATGGCAAGTGTCGACTCCACGGTTCATATATATAAGAGTATGGCGTGCGAATTTTAGCAAAATGGGTATTGAAGGAGGCACTTCACGTCCTACTGTCCGATTTGTTGATTACCTGCGGCATTGATGGACATTTCGTAAAAACGCCCAATATCGTCCACATCACTCACGCTCTTCAGGTGTTGAGCAAGTTTCTCGTGAATAATAGTCGATGCTATGAAACGCGCATCTAGAAATAACACTACGTGTCTGCCCAAAAATCTTCCATGTGCACCGCTCGCTCCCAGTCAGAGAGCTACGCAATTTCACTGTCAATAGGGCCTCTTGGCCTCACCCGTCTCTTCCAAATTTCCAGCAGCTAACTCATGGCCTCGACGCCGAGGGGAAACTTGCCCTTGCAAACCATGGTGGGGAGCCTGCGATCCGTTCCCAGCCTCCAAAATCCCAAGATCCGCATGCTCTCGTGGAACAAGTTTAAACAACGGCCGCCGTCTTTCCAGTGAACCCCTTCGGGCACCCTCAACCCCGAAAATCCTCGTCTTCGTCCTCGTCTTCAGAATCCTCGTTGTCCTCGGCGCCGGAGAGCTCGAACAAGGAGTCGCCCATGAAACTGGTGTCTATCCATGCACTGCCGATTGGACTCGCGTGATGGCCCCTTTGATACGCTGCGTCTGCTCTGTTGAAACTTTTGCGGGGACGCCATGGGTGCTCACTGATGTTGTCTGAGAAGGTGACGCTCTTCCACTGGTTTATCGAGCTCTGGGACGTGGTTGGTGTCATCGGGGGAGAGCCTGAGGGTGGTGGTGTGAAGGGCGCGTATATGGATGAAGAGATGAACGAGGTGGCGCTTTGCGGGGAGGGGAGTGACGACGATGGAGAGAGATTGGTGCCGTTTTCGATGCATGGGACGGCCTTTTCTGCACCGACTGTCGCTAGAGGTCGCTCGTCTGGGGTTTCTGTTCGCTCTGGAGGTCTATGAAACTGCGAAGGTATCCCCGCTGATGGATCAGCCTTTGCTGTCTCAGGTGAGTAGGGAGGAGAGTACGGAAGCTCTGCAGCCGCGTAACTCCACCCTTCTTGTATGCCGCCTCCCTCACGCCTCCTATTGCTCCCTCTCTCCACAGGCAAGAACTGCTCTCCCCATCCGTTGGCAATGAAGGGACTCTGCGTTGCCAGCGTCAGCGCCGCAGTGCAGCTCTTAGCCTGCTGGACGACATCCGGGATCCCTAACCCTAGTCCCGCGCTTTGCTCTTCCCACACCCTCTCACACTCGGCAAACTGCTCACATCTAAACACCAGGTTTGCCCATCGATTTTTCTCCACCTGCCATATCCTCTTAATGATGATGTAGAGTCTCGCCTGATTGCCATTTTCAGGCCGGCTGACCGGCCCACCGAGCAGTTTCCAGACCCGCGATATCCGCTCGAGTGAACCAATGCACTGCCGCATTACGCATACTGGGCAGACTTCGATTGTTTTGCAGGGGTTTCCAGGGTGCATCGCATGACCGCAGAGCTTCGCGACAATCAGGCTCGGCTCTTCCGTCTCGTCCTCTTCCTGCGCCCTGCCGTCGTAGTCTAATGGTGCCTCTTGAGTATATAACTCCGCTTTAACCCTGCTCATAAACGCTCTGAAATGCGCCGGAAGTGGTAGATTCCCGAGCCCAGTATTCATCACCGACTTCTTCAGCTCATTCCATCCTTTCTCTGATCCATAATATGGCGCTTCGCTGGGATTGTCGATAGTGGCTTGCCAGTCGATATACCGAGGATATAGATGTGGACCGATGAGGATACTGGCAGCTTTCGCGGACGTAAGAGATGAGTGTGAGCGTAAAGCACTATTCCACAAGGTCGCCGGGAATGTAAGCATATTGGCATCGATCGGATGGTTGAGATGCGCGACATGTGAGTGGAGGTGATGGCAGGTTCGGTCACTCGGCGAGATAGCGCATGCGGCAAATGAGTTGCAATGCTCGGTTTCGGTTTCATTTACTCTTAGAAGCGCGGAAAACGTACGGCTCACTGAAGAGCTGCCCGCAGCGCCTCACTTCAATTTCTTTTGCCAACTGGCAAGGCGTGCTATGTGTAATCGGCTGGAAATCTGGGATGAGGATGCAGATCCTGGAATGTTGCAAGTGCGCGGTCAGCTTGCAAAGGTATGTGCGATGATGGAGTTGTCGCACTTGCCATTAATCAGTGTCGCTCCTTGTTCACTCCCATCGCAACGCTTCGAAGCAATCAGTGGCAGCAAGTTCCTCTCCGTAACAATTCATCAGTGCGCTACTTGCAGCTGTATCGTCTTCGATGTTCTATTGTCAGGACAGTTGCACCGCATACGATCGATCACCTCTGTCGTACTCTGTCGTGCTTTGTCCAGTAGCTCGTCGCAACGCATACCACAGGCTCACTACTTCCTGATGGGTATTCATGTAGATTTGTATGTCGTTATCGACTTACTCGCCCTGCAGCGATTGCCCATTTCCGCCCAATGTGATCGTCTTCGTCGTTACATACTCCTCAATACCCAGATGGCTTCCCTCTCTTCCGAAACCGCTCTCCTTTACGCCACCGAAAGGCGCAGCAGCGTCTGAGATGATACCTGTATTGACACCCACCATACCGACCTCCAAAGCCTCGGCCACTCTATACACTCTCTGGATATCTCTGCTGAAGAAGTAACCCGCAAGCCCCACGTCAGCCGCGTTGGCGAGCTTGACGACATCTGATTCAGTATCGAAAGGGAAGAGACCGGCCACGGGGCCAAAAGTCTCGTCTTTAGCGAGTTCCATATCGCCTGTCATATCGCGAATGACTGTTGGCTGATAGAAGTTCTCTCCAAGGTCAGGCAACTTCTGCCCACCGATCAAGACTTTTCCGCCCTGCTTGACAGCGTCTTGGACGTGGGCGTCGACCTTGGAAACGGCGCGGTCGTGGATCAGAGGGCCGTGTGTGATGCCTTCTTCGTAGCCGCTCCCGACCTTGAAAGCCTTGACCTTTTCTGTGAACTTGGTGCAGAATTCGTCGTAGATGCCGGATTGGACGTATATCCTGTTGGCGCACACGCATGTCTGGCCTGATGAGCGGAACTTTGAAGCAATGGCTCCGGTTACTGCGAGTTCGAGGTCGGCATCATCGAACACGATGAAGGGTGCGTTGCCACCCAGTTCAAATGAGAGCTTCTTCAAGGTGTCTGATGACTGCTTCATCAAGAGCTTTCCGACTCCCGTGGAGCCTGTGAATGACACCTTCTTGACGGTTTTACTCGTGGTAAGGGTCTCGCCGACTTCTGGTGTGTTTTTGAGCGCTGTGACAAAGTTCACCACGCCCTTGGGGATACCTGCGCGGTGTGCGAGCTCGGCGAGAGCTGCTGCTGTGAAGGGCGTCTCGCCAGGAGACTTTGCTACCACTGTGCAACCTGCCGCCAGCGCGGGGCCAATCTTCCTTGTGATCATGGCTGCCGGGAAGTTCCACCTGATGTAATCAGCCAGGAATCACTCGAGCTCCGAGTGTACTCACGGTGTAATCAGCCCACACACGCCAACAGGCTCCTTGATCGTGAAGACTCTGTTCCCAGCAACCGTCGCTGGGATGGTAGCCCCATACATCCGCGGCGCCTCTTCTGCAAACCACTCGTAGAAGCTCGCAGCATACGCTACTTCTCCTTTGGCATCCGCCATCGGCTTCCCGTTCTCCCACGTTATCAGCTTCGCCAGATCATCCGCGTTGTCTATCATCAACTGGTACCATTTTCGCAGCATGCGGGAGCGCTCGCGGCCAGTGAGCTTGCGGAAGGAGGGGAGGGCGGCTGCGGCTGCGGCGATGGCAGCTTCCGTGTCCGCGCGGTCCATCTCAGGCATTGTGCCGATGACTTTGCCTGAGGCCGGGTCTACAGGGCGTTAGACTATGTCTTGTAATGGGAAAGAGGGAGCTACCATGGACCTCGAAGGTCATGCCAGACTTTGCGTCTATCCATTCTCCGTTGACATATGTCTGGCTCTTCAGGAGGGACTTGTCATTGAGCTGTGCACGTAGTCAGCCTTCTTAGCTTCCCTATGCTGGTATCGCCCGGATAGGAAACAGAGACATACTGGAGGTACTGAGTGGCCCATATCTGCGTATCCTCTTGCAGCAATAAGTGGTAGTGTTCTCTTCTGAAAGCTGCTTCTGCAAGCTCGTTGTCGCGCAAATGACCTCGTTGCAGTTGCGAAAGAACGCATGGTGTCGCCAGACAGCAATGTGGATTATAAACTACTAAAGAGTCGCCCACCCTTGGGGAAATAAGGAAAGCTTAGCCCGCCTATAGACGTCAATTGCTCATCAATCGTTCAGATGGAGTTTGGCGGTTCGGCGAGCCTATGACGTTTGGGGAGAGCTATGGCCAAATTGCGGGGTTCGGCTTGTCTGAGTTCGGACGGGGCCGCGGATAATTCGGTGATAACGGCCGCAACTTTGAGGATGGGTTGAGAAGAATGTTGCGGTACTGCCCCAAGAAGAGCGCATCAAAGTATATAGGTATATATCACGGGCAGCTCAAAGTTCTGTGGAAACCAATGACCCGTCGGAAAACGAGCGCGCATGCCGCGTTTAGAGCGTCAAGAGCGTTTAACTCATGGCAAGATAGGCTATCGTATACTGAACGATCAAGCGTACAAGTTCGAGACTTGAGGTAGTTACACCCATAAGTCAGGCACTACCAAAGTATCAGAGTTGTAAGTACTGCAGCTGAGCAGAAGGACATGGACGATCCAAGATCAAGACCTACCAAGGTAGCTCTTGCAGCGGCAACGTCGCGACGGTCTTGGGGTGCTACTAGAGAGGATTCTCACGTAGATGCTGTGAAACTGAACTGCTGTTATGTATTTACCCTACATGGGCATGAGCATAGTAACAACCGCGACGCTTTGTGAGAGCTCGTAGAGACCCTGTAACCATAAATACAATTAGCTGTGAAATCCTGTCAGCTGCAAGATTTTGTAAGCCATGGCGATCTGGCTTGACATGAAGTCGTGTACATCTTCATCCTAGGAAACGACTTTGATAGAAGCTCAGGACCAGGTCATTGGGTATATAGCCCCCCGATGTGATCGAAAGCTTACAAGCTGAACGAGTTCCGGATCAGCACTGTGTGACAGTTTGTGAACTGTAAATCATGTGGTTGTTTGGATCTCGCCTCGTAGATCCAGGATCCGGGCAGTAGCTTGTTTGAAAGTCTGTCAACAATATTGATTTGACTTCACTATGGAGCAAGATACTCTGGCATGACGGCCCTGGGAAGCAGGTTCCCTAAATATAGAGGGGTAAGACAGGGGGTGTCGAAGCCGGCGCGAACGCAGAGGTATACTTTTCCATATATGGCTCGTTTTGCGAAGATGTCGTGAACCTCAATCTACTTTCTTGGGTTCCTCTGCCTGCAAGACGTGTATCGTCGATGTCCTGTGACTAGGAAGCAGGGATGGTCGTATGGGGTTTTCAAGTTCAATATTCCCAAGCGCAACGGTACTAAAGACACTTTGTACCTGGGTAAGGCTGCTAGTTAGACCTTGCTAGAACCCGCTGGTCGACCGGCGGGTAAGCTAGGCCCGCCATCCTCAGTGGAAACCGCCCAAAAAAGCCTTGGTAACCGTAGGTCTTCGAATAGATAGTGGCAGGAAGCTAATGTTTCAAGCCATGATGGTGAAATCAACTACACCTCGAGTCAGTGTCAATCCAGGCGAAGCCTTCAGGTTGCAGCGGGCGAGTGCCTTTCCAACTCAACATTTTGCCTTACGAGCTCAACCGCATCCTGTCACAGCCTTTGTTGTGGGGATGCATTGACGTCGGCACAAAGGAGCTTACAATGACCGACACTTGAGGCTGTCCCGCGTGAGAAGGCGGAGGACGGCACATCAGGGTCTCCAGGGCAGATCACGCTGCATATGCAGGCTCGCGTGATACGAGAAACCCTCCAAAAAAAAAGCTGGGATAAGGCGAAGAATTTTGATAGAAACATGGGCGTCGGTCCATTAACGTCGGCTCTCCGCAGTCAACTAATTCGAAGAGGCTTACGAGGGCAGGGTATGTTCGCTAAGGAGAGAGTGATCCACATACCGAGCACTAGCCACATTAGGGCTCAGGGAGCACCTCGCCGACGATCACTGATTTCTTGGCGCCCTGAGAATAGATTAGCTTCGTACATGTCGCACGACAACGACACCAACGTATCGATCTTCACTTTGACAGCACGACCACTAACCGCAACGCTCACGTTTCCAAAACGCTGCGCCTTGGAAGGTCTGGTGAGCTCATGAGCTCAGCCAGCGTCAACCGCTTCGCATGGGGTAGGCTGTTCATTACCCGTCTTACAGAGGTTCAGATATGCATGCACATTGCCGACAGCTTACTATGTTACATAGCATTCCAGCCCGCATCAGCAGTGTAATGTCATCCCAAAAGATTTCATCGCTGCTATTGCAATGTCCCCTTCTGTTGGGTCAATCATCCTGCTAGCAATCCATTGATGCCGCGGGCCATACTACTGTGTCGTTCCTGTGTTGTAGCGGCCGCAACCGGTCAACCAAGATGCGAAAAATGGCGATCTAGGCGCATCCAATCAAGGAGACTTCTATTCCAAAGAATACCGTGTCTGACCATCGAAGATGTTGAGAAAGCTAAGCATTGCCAGCTACAGTGATCGACCTTGCATTTCCGATCGATCTTTTTTTTCCCACAGGATTCACACCATATGCGGACATTGGGAGCGGGGGCATTTCACCCAATGCCTGACCAGACACTGATTTCAAAGGCTCAGCGCAGCCTAAAAACCCCCATGGTCCTTGCAGGCCAGTGAGGTAGGTGAGCAAGCGAGCACTAGTTGCGGTTATAGCCTTTCGGCATGTTAGAGGCTATGATCCACTCAGTCGGATCTGACGCGCAGCTTCTTATGGCTGTACACGGAGTATCGGTATTCGAAACTCCTTTCCCTGTTATAGACTATTGGCACGAGCTTGCTTACTGACAGTCTCAGGCAGTCGCCGCCCCACCATAGGAACCACGTCCCCTATATGTAGCACCCGCATTTCCCATAAAGGTTGGATATCACTCGCAACCTCATTACCGGAACCTACCACTCTGGTAGTGATTATTTTGTTCATACATAACCTGCCACTATGGCCTTCTTTACATTATCATTAGCGGCTGTTGTCTTGGGTGCATATGCACTTTACAAGTACTGGGAAGCATCTCGTCGTCATAGAATACCGAAAGGTCTCAAGCCTCTCCCAGGCCCCAAAGGTATGCATCCCTCATTGGTAGGCAATAGAAGAAGAAGTTTAGGACTGGGTCCTGAATATCATTCATGTACATCAACTAACCCAAGCGCACTAGGGTACCCCATCATCGGTTCGATCCCTGAAGTGCCCGAGAAAAACGGGTTCATCAAGTTCGCGGATTGGAGCAAGCAGTACGGCCCGATCTACCAATGTAACTTGGCTGGGCACAACCACGTGTGGATATCTTCGGATCGGATCGCCAAGGACCTGCTGTCAAAGAAAGCTGCCATTTACTCTGACCGACCGCATATTCCCTCCTTATTAGCCGATAACCGTACAAGCGCACAGTACCTCCCACTGCTTAGCCAAAATGGTAAGAGAAGCTTCTATGGGTGACTTGGTGCTGGTCTAACAATATACAGAGGGCCATACCCGTCAAAGAAAGTTTGCAAACATCATCATGCGCGAGTCGGAGAAAGCCTTGTTTCATCGGTACCCTGAGCTCGAAGCTAAGCGCATGCTCAATGAGCTCCTGGACGAGCCCGACCGATACAATCATGCGCTCGAATCCTTCATATCTCGTGTTACTTGTCGTCTAGCCTGGGGACACAGTGAAGGAAGCGACGAGCTGAAGCAACGCGCCCGCGAGCTCCTCATTGGTGTATCACCTACCGGTTCTCTTGGCAATAAGCTGCCGTTTTTGATGGCACTTCCCGATTGGCTTTCCCCACCTAAAGCATGGGAAAAACGTCGTTCTTCCACCGAGCGAACCTGGTTCCAAACAATGCAGAACCAAGTTGTGAAGGACATTCAATCTGGACAGGCAGCCCCATCATGGATGAAGATTTTCCTCGACGGTCACAAAAAATGGGGCTTCGACTCTGACATGGAAGGAGCATATGCTGTTGGTATGCATGGTATCGCCGGAGCACTCACAATCGCAGCTCCTATGCAGACCTTTTGCCTGGCCATGACCCATTATCCACAATTCTTGCCGATGCTGCATGAGGAACTAGACCGCGTCTGCGGTGATCGGCTGCCACGTTCAGAAGATCGCCCGAACCTACCTTTCTTGCGAGCCATAATTCGCGAGTGCATTCGCTGGCGCCCACCAGTCCCGACCGGTATTCCTCATTATTTGATCCAGGATGACGAGTACAACGGCTATCACATTCCCAAGGGTAGCACCATACATCCACTAGAATGGTGAGTCTGACTACACACTCAATGCAACGACTGCATCGACTAACAACGATCCGTAGGGCTATTTCCCGTGATCCTGAGTTCTACCCTGATCCCGAAGCCTTCAATCCTCTACGATGGACTAAGCCGGAATACCCGACATATCGAGAACCCCTTACCCAATATCCAACTATCATCAACTCAACACAGTTCGGTTACGGACGAAGAACATGCCAAGGACAAACTGTTGCCGATGAAGATCTACTGATCGGAATTGGCTCTGTCGCTTGGTTGTTCGACATCAAACGCAGATCAGAGGATTCGTCGATCCCGGCCGCAGTGGAGCCAGTGAAGACTGGTCACAATATTGGCATGAATGCGAAGGCTACCATCTCTAACGAGGAGCTCAACGCCGGCGCCAAGATCGAGCAGCCTACCGTAGAGGAGAAGATTCTCTCGAAGTATACTTATCCTGGCTCTGGACCAGCAACCAAATCGCCACCGAAGATGACAGAGCCAGACCACAAACCCCTAGAATGGGGCGACATTACCCAGAAGCCAGAGGACCCAACACTCGACTACTCCATCCTACTCATCGCCAAACCAATCCCCTTCGAGTTCTCGCTCACACCACGCAACACAGTGCGAGCGGCCAAGATCCGTGGCTTGTTCAAAGAAGGCGTAGAAAGTGGCGACTTCAAAGATGTCCAGGAATACTGGGGTTCAAATCAAGGGCGAGATAAGCCTTTGGGCTGGAGCAGGGTGTGAGACACGTTGGTGATCGGTGGCCCTGCAGCTGCGGGCTTACTCCAGGGTGCCGGCGTGGGGATCCGGTGCTGACACTTAGGTGTAAACCATGGCTGAAAGAACAATACTTCATCTGGGATGCGGTTTGGTGTTCCGACTGCTTGCGGCAGTTTTGTCTTTACTTGCATGGCCTGTGCGTTGGCGGTACGTGGTTATCGTCTTGGGGGATTGGCAAAGATTATTTGTGCGCATTTCATTTGTTAGACGATCAGCTTGTGTAGACAATGAATACCAGTCCTTGACACTTGAGCATGCAATATGACACATGAGCATATAATGTCTCACTGCAGACGTTAACTGTAGCGTGGACGCCTGACACCACAAGCAGCTTGACGGCGCTGACGCCTCAACTACCTGCATCGTGCGCGCCGGTGTCGTCTGACATTTGCAGGCATCTCGTAAATGCGATTATTCCAGTAGCGTGTCAGCTTATGATTGCCGACATGGCGGAATCAATGCCTTAAGTACGGTTAGTCGAGGAACAACTGTAGTTAGCAACAACACCGGGTTGAAGTGAACGCCGCGCCCCTATGGACACAGCCACGCACAAGCCACGGTGGAGCCACACTGACATCACCCATGTTCGGCCCGTAACGTGACATCAGACCAACGCGACATCGCACCTCAATGCGCTCACGATAGCCTTATTCAGCGGAAGCGAGCTGAACCGCCAACCATGTTCGGCCTAAACTTCACGGCGACGCGTACCCAGATTGCGTCATACCTCTTCGGCGTCGCGCTCTTCAGCATCAGCTTCCTCGTCTTCCTGAATAGCTCTATATCCTTCGTGATTACCCAGCGCATTGGGCAGTCGCGTAACGTCGGGGATGCGGTCGGTACACTGGGTTTTGTGGACGAGCTTGTCGCGCTGGTGGCATGTCCAGCATGGGGCCTGCTGAGCGATCGCGTAGGCGTGCGGAGCGTTGCGGTGATGGGATACACGATTGTGGGGATTGCGCTGTGGGTGTTTGTGCAGGCTAGGAATGTGTATCCCGAGCTATTGTTGGCGAGGGTGCTTTTCAGTCTGGGTGGGAGTGCGACGTGAGTGCTGTTATCTCGAAGATGGCCATGTTTGCCTAGTGGGCGCTTGCTGATGTTTGACAGCGCGACCATGGTCACGGCGATACTACCATCGATGACTGTTGTTAAAGAAGTTAAACCAGATCCGCGATCTCCGACACGCGGTCGCGCGAACGGTGGCAGGTCGCATGCGGTCGCTGCGTCGATATCGTCTGAACTCACCATCACGCCCGCGCGCTTCCGATCGAGCTCGAGAGAACCGACGAACGATGCGCGGACGAAGAAGGATTCGGGCGCTTCTACATCGCAGCTTGCAGGACTCGTAGGCGTGTTCACTGGATGTGGTGCCTTGGTAGCGCTCTTCGTATTCCTACCACTCCCAACACAATTCCAGTACGCTGGCGAAAGCGCAGCGACGGCTGTTGCGGACGCCTTCTATGTAGTAGGCGCTATCTCTCTGCTAGTAGCACTGGGATGCTTCTTCGGCTTGCGACAGTTGCCAGGCGAAGAGGGAAAAGGCTGGAAACGCCTTGCCGATAAAGGGGACTATCATGACGTCGATACACACCTGACGCGCGATGTCGTACTCTCCTATCCGCGACTGTTTCTGGAAAGCGTCCGCTTGGGCTTCAGTTCACCAACCATCGGGCTCGGATACGTTGGAGGATTCGTCGCGCGAGCCTCGTCGGTCGCCATATCGCTCTTCATACCACTCTTCACGAACCATTACTTCCTCGAAACAGGACGATGCACCGTCGATCCGAACAACCCATCCGACATCAAGGTCGCCTGTCCGGATGCATACAAGCTAGCAGCCATGCTTACCGGCATCAGCCAGCTCATAGCTCTCATGTGCGCCCCTGTTTTTGGCTACCTATCAGGACGATACCCCCGCTACAACATCCCATTGCTAGTAGCAGCCATAGCAGGCATCATAGGCTACTCCGCCTTTGCCTCCCTCACAAGCCCCGACTACAAGAGCGAAGACGGCACAGGAGCTATATTCTTCATCGTCGCTTTGCTCGGTATCAGCCAGATCGGCGCGATTGTCTGTTCTCTCGCCCTGCTGGGCCGGGGCATCAATAACGACGAACCCACGATATCAGATCTGACGCATGCTTCCGCATCGGTCAACGAGACGTCGCATCCTTCGGCGGGCGCAACACCGCCGCATAGTGCGCCTATCACGCCATTGGATGAAAATGCGCCCTTGTTGCCGGAGGCATATGCCTCGTCACGGCTGGAGGCAGCATCAGGCCCGAAATCGCATAACCACATCAAGGGCTCGATAGCGGGGACGTACAGTTTGCTGGGCGGCTTTGGCATCTTACTTCTGACGAAGGCCGGAGGTGCACTGTTCGATAGCAGTGGCCCTGGCGCGCCGTTTTACATGATGGCTGTGTTCAACGCACTGCTTCTGGTAGTTACCCTTGGCGTGGGCGGATGGCAAGCTGCACGGCGATGGAGGGCGGAGTCGATATCATAGGGGTCTCTTGTAGCACAATGTGAACGGTTTACCATGTCAAAACGATGTAAGGGTAACGACGGGGCGTTTGAGGGATCCTGCTGGCTAGCAGACCTGGCTTAGGGCATACGGGAGGACATATGCCCTAGCGCAGATAAATCCATTATCATACATCACATTCATCACATTCTTCTTCTTCGCACCATGTGGCCTAATAAGCAACGGTATGTATTCATAAAACGCTCCATTTGTGTCGAGGTGAGATAACAGTCACACTTACACTGCTGTGGCCAGTCCTATCTCGAGAGATAAGAGACCAAAACAGCGGATATCTTTGCTCCTAGCAAGCGTTCTCACACGAACAAAACTCGCAACCTGGGTATTACCTCAAAACAAACCTAAACGCCCAACAACATCTATGTACGATCGGTCCCGTTGCCCTTACAGTCCATAACTCATAGTACATCCTTCCAATCCAGAACATTGACCTTCCGCTTTGGTGCGTCGGCGACCGATGGCCTGACAGCGAGGTTCTGCGGCCATGGCTTGCTTGGGTCGACCTAGACGTTCCTTAGCGATTTCGTCCGTTGGGTTCGGTCTGCCGGGATGGACTCACTGCGGTACTGCCAGTGAAGGACGTGCTACGTTGGACGGCGAAGTAGTAGTCGCGGAAGGGATCGCCGGATTCTGGGCTGTGGCTTGTGCCATCAAAAGGGGAGATGGGGTTGGAGTTGAGGCGCGGTTCGGGAGTGGCGTACGAATGGGCTCTTGGTGAGTTGCGGGATGAGGATAGTCGAGATGGCGGGCGGGTATTAGGACCGGATGGCTGTCGACTCGGCAGCTGGCGGGTGTGGGAGTTTACTGGCAGCGAGTGGCGTGATCGATATTGATTATTGGCGTTGCCACGATCTTGCGTATGCTTCTTGTGCTGGTTGGCTGCTCCTGGAAGAGACAGTCTCTGATTGTGCTTGGGCTTCGGGTTCCGGGGCAGTTTCTTCCTCGGGAGCTCTACACCCAACTCAATCAACGCCCTCTCCAGGGTCGCTTTGCTCTCAACGATACCTTTCGTGTACAATGTATCGCGGATTTTGTCCTTGTAGAAGCGAAAGTACGGCTCTTGGGTCTCACGGCGATCCACCACACACTCCACCACGTAACTCCTGTAATCCGATGATATGCTGCGCATGATGAAGTCGTCCCACTGCCACTTGGGCACCATCTTGTCTTCTAGCTCAAGCTCGTACATCTCTTTGCAGGTGCGTCCGAAGTGATCCAGATCACCAGTGTACTCCGAGTATGTCGCCTTGAAAGATTCGAAGACTGTCATGGAGCCATTTTGACTGTCCACAGTAGACAACGGAACGTGCTTGTCAGTTGGTGGACTTGTTTCTGAACGACCTTTAGGAGAAGCGGCTTGCGGTTGCGCGTTTGACGGGAGGTTACTCGCAACAGGCTGTGAAGCGGAAAATATGGTCGATGGTAGTTTGGTCGGACTTGGTTCCTCGTAAAGGCTCCGATGTCGAGGGGACATGGCACGCGAAGATGGTTTGCTATCCGGCGTGTCAACATCCATTGCATCTGTATCCTGTTGTGTCCCAAGCTTGCTTGGTGACTCAGGTCGACTCCCAAAGCTCCTGCTGGATCTCTTTTCCTCTTTGAACCTTCGCAATGATTCTTCTCGATCTTTGCGTAGTGCCGCCATTGGGTCCACGATGAGAGGTGCATTGTCGCCGAATCCCACGATCTTGATCTCCCGCCTCTTGGAAACTCGTCGACTTCTGGGTGGCGAATTCCCATGCTTGCGTTTGGTAGACCCTGAAATCAGGTGAGGCTGCTGTGATGGCGCTATCGCAGGACTTGGACTCATTGCAACGTGTTGAGCAGACTTTGTAGGACTCGATGCAGACCTAACTGTCATTTTGTTCATCACCTCAGTTGGCATACTTTCCTCAGCCCTTATACGACTTGTTTCATAGATCGGCGTTGGCGATAGTTGCAGATCAACCCTGGAAACTTCTGGTGCCCCGAGATTATGCGGTTGACTCGATGTGTCTTCATATGCTTGGTCTTGCTGTGATGTAGCACTGGCACTCCTCTTCTGCAGATTGGAAGCTGGTAATTCGGCAGTACGAGCGTGATGTCTCTCAATTAACACTGAGCCAGAAGAGGTTTGCTCCTGGTATGTATCGTAGACGATAGGTGTGGGGGTATTCTTGGAATTACCACTTGAATCTTGTGCTTGCTGGGAAGCTGAATTGGAAGTCGCAGTCGCAATGTCCTGGCTTGTCTTGCCTTTTCTATACGGGGTTTCTTTTACTTGTATAACCGGTTGCGGCTGCGGCCGCGGAGGCTTGAGGCTTAGAGGACTGCCATTGACTCGTTGTGTCTGTGTTCGCTGCGCAACGTCTTCTCCCAGGGCTTGTGGCATAGACTCGTCCATCTCCATCTCTTCATCAGAATCTGCCGGTACTGGGGCAACTGGCGGAGAGGAAGGCGGGGCAATAGGCTCATCATCATCGGAGATATCAATGACAGGAGGACGTGATGCAGCGTTGCGAACTCCATCTGGCACCCGATTTTCAAAGCTCGAGTCCGGAGGAAGCCCTTGACAGGACTTTGCCGGCTTTTGCGGCGGCTCTGGCGACGGAGACCACGACACCTGACTGGTCGGTGACTCCTCATCTTGAGTTAGCTCGCGCGGAGATTTTGGAGAAGGATCGACCTCTTCAGGTGAGGAATCAGGTGAGGAATCCACATGCTCCTGACTGTCTGTGACAACAGCATCCTCATTTGCAGCCATTTCATCGGCCATTTGGCGGATTGTCTGAAAAAGGATTTGAGGCATATTTCCATCTATTAATGGTGGCAGTCCAACCTGTAGCTTCATCCAACTCGTTTCTTTGAGGAGGATGGCTTTTTGTTTGTCTGGTACTTTCAGAGCCTCGCTGTTAAACACCAGGCCCTTCATCCAGGAGCATTCCACGGTCGAGACAGTACCATCTCCTGTCCGATCTTGCTTGCTCACATGATGCACTTTGGATGGCCCTTCTGCGGATTCTGCAGCCACAGGCGAGATGGGTGTGCTGATCCTTGCTAGCTCCATAACAGGACCTGGTGCAGGCGACGTTGCTCTCGCAGTCTCGTTCTCAGCCTCCGATCGTGTCGCTTGTTGATGTGACGGTGTTGGAGGCCCCGCCGGTGTGGTGTCGGTAGCTGGCTGCTTGCCGAAAGCGGAGTGGACGAAGCCTTGAGCTGGCGCTGTCTTGGGCGTGCCGGATGTTTTTTTTAGACCCCCGATTAGGGTTAGCAGGTGCATGCGGCGCTCATAGTCGGTAGTAGCCGCGCCTGGTCGGATGTCGGTCCGCTGTGTGTTCCCAGCCATGACTGGCTCAAGCCTGTTCACACCGATGAATTGCGGATCGTCTTCTTGTACTGCCAGCTGAGTTCCGAACGCGATTTGGGTATGTGGCATCTTGCTGTGTGGGCTGGTCCTTTCGACTGACGACTTGCGGCCCGCATCCACAGCACCAGCCATTGCTTGTTCGTCGGCCCCGGCGTCGGTAGCTGACTGCAAGCATCGGCCGTCTTCCCGTGCGCGAGTGTGGTCGAGCTGCTGCAGCACTACGCCAACCGGCTTACTGCAACGGAGAGGCCGCAAGTGTTCGCTGTGGACCACCTGCACTTGTTCGCTGCTCGCGCCCAGCCGGTCGACCCGATGCAGTATGAAGCGTAGCTTGTCGCGCGGCGGCCCGTATGAAGTGTATTGGATCGTGTACTTTCGGACGGCTATCGCAGTGTGCTCAGCCAGGTGCGGTAGGGCGGGGTATCGCTGTAGGAGGTCTCGAGCGCAGTTGGGTGCGAGGTGCGCAATGACTTGACTTTCACCGTCAGTGAGCGTGAGCGGGGTTGTCTACGCAGCGGAAATGGTCAGATGGAAGGAGCCAGGAGCAGTCGGTGCAATAGCACGTGCCTTGATGAGCTGCAGTGCGCTGTTGGTGTCTGGGTAGATGTAGTTGATGATATCCAAGCACGACCCGTTGTCGTGATAAAGGCCTTCCCAGGTCCTGTCCAGCTCAGTCTTCACGCCTGTTTTCTTCTTCTCGTGCTGCTGCTTGAGCCAGTGGTTGCCTAGCAACAGCTGAGCCTCGAAGGTATCCTCGAGCCAGGCGTGGAAGCGAGTGGCCATCAATGATGTTGCTAGGCGCGAGCGGGGAGGCGCGACGCGACTGCCCAAGTGGGCTCGGGGAGTTTTCGGAAGTGGGGCAATGGGCAATGGGCAATGGGCAATGGGCAATGGGCAATAACAAGATTGGAACCAGCAGTGCATCACTCGAACAATCTACACACAACGAAGCACAGTGCCGCAGCCCATCTCCGAGCGCGCCGGCCTCTTCTGCGGCCGCATTCACCGCGCCTGCATCTCCAGCCTCGAGGGCCAAGGCTGCACCGCGGTGGGGTGGAGATGCGAGATGCAAGATGCGGCATGGCTTGACGGGCGGGCGGCGCGTCATCGCTTGCTGGGATGTGCCTCGTGCATTCACCTCGTGCCGCTCCAGCTGTCACGACTCACGACAACCTTAGAGGTAGCTTACCTCAACCCTATGCAAAGCTCCACTTTCTCTCCAACATCGCCAACGCCACTCTCATAAACCTGAACACACGTGTGACGATGACCTAAGCCGGCCCGACGTTCACACCGACTATGCCCACCAGTGAGGTCTGATGCTGCTCTTCCTTGACCGCTGCCGGACGCTCCCCCGCCTCGATACCCCTTCCGCGTTCCACTGCACTCGCACAACACCATCCCCGCGGTAGCCATGACTGTAAGCTCGCGGCGGGGATCGCTGCACGAGTCGCTCCACCAAATGCATGCCACTGCATCGCGCTCGGACACGCTTACCACCTTCGACGACTTCACTGCCCCTCCAGCTCCGTCTGGCGCTGGCGAGCCCAAGGGAATAGAATACATGCAGGGCGGCTTGAGTGGTCTATATAGCCGTTTCAGGGCTTCGGTGGGAGGCGCAAAGGAGCAAGCACAAGATGGGCCCAGCAACGCCGCTGCCAGAATTGGAACCCCACCAGCGTCCAGGCCAGGTACTGTGAATAGAAGCCCTGGCAGCACTGCTGCACCCTCTCCCGTAGTCGTGCCCGTTTCGTCATCGCGGCTGCAATCGCCGTCAACAACTACCTTTCCCGATATCCTCCCTCCTTCGCGAGACTCAACCATGTCAAGCACCACCACATCAAGCAAGGTGTCGATAAACGCCTCCAAGTCGTCACTTCCTGCCGCACGGTCTCGACTATCACTCACACCGAGCGTTGAATCTGCGCAACCACTCAAAGAGGAAGACGTCCACATTCTGAGCCCCGTCAGCGCGCACTCGAAGGCCCATAGCACCTCCACAATCGACCTACAGAAGAAATCCTCGACAAAAGACTCTGCGGCCAGCACGCAAAGACTAAACTCGCCGCGATTTGCACCGAGCCGAGACGACGCTGTTCGGCGACAGAAGGGCGACCTGCATCTTGTGGGCCACGACAGTGACGACACAGATGAAGACGATTTGGTGGTCGTGAAAGGAGAGGGATCCACAAACGATTCTTCAGCTGCTAGCTTCAGGTTCCCCTCAGATGCACCCCGCGAAAGCCTCAGCAGAGTTAGCTCTCGGCCTGACAGCCAGTATCAACCCGCTCGTTCCACGCCCAACAACCCAAGAGACCAACCCGAGAAATCCACCGAGGACATTCAGCCACCACGCATCACGGCCAGCGCCCGAACACCTGTGCTTGCGCCTGAGCCGCAGCGACCGCCGCTCCTCAAGGTTGGGCCTTCACACCTACCGGGATACCGACCTTCAAGAGCGTCTTCCTCCGATGGCTTGAGCTCCGTCATCACAACTTCTACTGTGCGCACTCCTGCGATCGCATCCATCGAAGAAATCCAGCGACAAGCGCAAGCTGCACCTGCTACACACTCCATGTCCAGAAGGACTTTCACACAGATGCAAAGGAAGATCCTGGACCGGGAATTCTGGATGAGAGACGAAAACGCAAAGGCCTGCTTCAATTGCGGCGACGCATTCACCACCTTCAGACGCAAGCATCACTGCCGTACCTGCGGGCAGATCTTCGACAGCAAATGCACGTCAATCGTTTCCGGGAAGATATTTGGACAGCCGAACAATTTGAAGGTGTGCAAGCGATGTGAGGGTATCATATATGGCCACGATGACGACTCATCCGACTACACCGACGACGGCGATCAAGGCTCACTCTATGATCATCCCGAAAAGTCCCACTACTCGGATGATGAGGAAGCCGACCACGTCGAAAGCGACCACACAAAGATCGGGACACCAACTATCAGTATACCCATGTCCAGGAAGTCAGGAAGCGAAAAGAAGCGCCGTTCTCATGTCATAGAGGTTGGTCCTCAGACACTAGCCAGACCGAGTTCCTCAAGGTCTTTGCGATCCCTCGGTGGAAGACCGCGTTCGTCAAGCCACAAACGCCATCCTTCCAGGCATCAACACATGCGCCACGTCAAGCACGACGATCGTGCACCCTTCCACCAGTACCACGATAATTCACGTAGTCAACCTGGGCTGTCTGCTTTCCATCATGACAACATCATCGATCCAGATCTTGCACCTTTCATGTCTGACGAAGGCTCGAGCGAAGAGGAGCACGCAAGTATTTTTGCGACGTTAAGAGAAGATCCTGCAGCTGGTTCTAATCTAGACAGCGAGAGAGGTGGGCTTGGCGGTCTTTTGGCTGCGATGAGAAAGGGCAAACCAAGACCTGGTGACAGAAACGTCTTCGGTGCAGGTCATGCCCGGGACGCAGACAACATCAGTATCACAAGCCGCAACGGAAACCGACCGCCACGGCGAAGAAACATGAGTGTAAGCAGCATCACACATAGACCCTCGCCAAGACGATCGAAGAGCAACACTCTGTTGAAGGCATACACTGGCTTTGGTGCTAGCGGATCAGCCTCACAACTTGGTATGCCTCAGCTTCAGCCCTCTTCATCGCCAACCCCACCTGGTACAAAAATTACACGCAGCGCATCAATGCAAGGTATTACACCCAAGGTTGAACTCAACAAAGCCAGCCTTGACCATGCGCGGAAGCTGTTGACGCAAATGCTGCATGATGCTGGTGTACCGCATGTGTCGAGTTGGGAAAAGGCTCTGATCCCGATACTGCGCCAATGCACGGATGATGTCAACCCTGATGTGGACAGAGGCGACGATATTGATGTGAGAAACTACATCAAGTTGAAGAAGATTCCAGGCGGAAAACCACGAGATACAGCCTATGTCTCTGGCGTGGTATTTACAAAGAACATCGCACTACGCACCATGCCTCGTAGTATACCCAATCCTAGAATCGCCATCATAACTTTCGCGATCGAATATGCCCGCCATCAAGCGCACTTCATGAGCCTTGAACCAGTCATTGCGCAAGAACGGGAATACCTTCGTAACCTGGTCAGTCGCATTGCAGCTCTCGAACCTCACGTCCTGCTGGTGCAGCGAAACGTGTCTGGCCTGGCACTCGAATTTCTAGAGAAGGAGGGAATCGCTGTCGCGTATAACGTCAAACCTACGGTGTTGAATGCAGTTGCAAGGTGCACAAACTCACGAATGATCTCCTCCGTCGATAAACTCGCGATCGATCCATCTCACCTTGGATCTTGTGGTAGTTTTGACGTGAAGACATATGTGCACAAGAACACGAGGAAGACGTATATTTTCCTGTCTGGCTGTCAGAAAGATCTCGGGTGTACGATCGTCCTGCGAGGCGCTGAAAGTCAAGATCTTGTCCGATTGAAACGTGTCACCGAATTCATGACTTACGTCGTCTACAACCTCCGACTCGAGACCTGTCTCATGCGAGACGAGTTCATAGATACGCCTACAACTTCTATCACCGGTACTCTTGCATCCAACCTCAAGGAGCATGATGGTTCACAGCCGCAAGAAGTCGAAGGCGACCTCACTATCCAGCAAACAGGCGTGAATGTCGATGACAATCATCTGGGGGGCGATGCACACTCATACGATGCTGCGCCTTCGTACTATAGTGACATGGTCGAAAACCATCGCACCAAGATTCTCTCTTCTTCACCTTTCGTCAAATTCATGCAACCTTACTTGCTCGAGCAGGCCCGCCAATACGAAAGGAAGCTTGGCCAACTTAAGAAACTTAAGAGCCAGTATACCGCTGATGAAGAAGAGACGCCCGAAGAGCATGGCCAGAAATTTGAGCTCGTGCAACCTGAGATGGTTCACACAGTGGTGGAGCGAGCGTCCAAACAGGTTCGAGAGTTCCTGTCGGCAGTGCATGCGGCCGAGTACGATAGAGCGATGCATCACTATATGACACAAAAGCGACAATGGGAGCAGTATCTTTCTGGTAACATGGATCTATACGACCCGTTTAACCATCAGAAAATCGCCGTGTTATACAGCGTGGTCAATACAACCAACTCCACGCCCTGCATAGGTCCAGAAATCATCGCGCTCGGCTTTTACCAAGAACACGATTACGATGACGGCTTTACCCCCGATTGCACTCTAGGCCAATACGTGGAGGACCTGTGTACTTCAGCCGGCGTTGCTTGCGAAGTTGGCAACTGCGACCGTCGAATGCTGGACCACTCTCGCCAATATGTTCACGGAGAAGGACAGATGACTGTCGTCGTCCAGAAGCACGCACCGAAGCTGAAGGGTATGTATCAGACCATTCTCATGTGGAGCTGCTGTAGGACCTGTGGCCAGGAGACGCAGGCTTTCCCGATGTCAGAGTGGACTTGGAGATACTCGTTCGCAAAGTATCTTGAGTTGACCTTTTGGAGTACAAAACTGCATCCCCGAGCGGGTATCTGTCCCCACGATATTCACAAGGACCACGTTCGCTACTTCGGCTACAACAACGTCGCTCTACGTATCCAATACGACCCTGTTCCAATGTACGAGGTCAATGCGCCCAAGGCGAATGTTACCTGGAAAGTGGACAGCGATCTGAGATTGAAGAATGACCAATACTCAATGATCGAGGAGAAGCTGAACTGCTTCATGGACTCCATCCGCACTCGCATCCAAAGCATACACGTCAACGATGTCGTCTCAGAGAAGGTGGATTTGTGCCGTAAAGAGGTTGATTTCCTCCTGAAGCGTGCGAACGAAGAGCATGAATGGTTAAAAAACAAACTCCAAGATAAGTACATGAATTCCAAGTACTATGAGATCATTCCCATGAATCGCGCTATTCGCGCGATACAGGAAAAGGCCATCGCTTGGGATGAGACCTTTACAGACTTCGAACACCAATTCTTCCCGTCAGAGCGAGATATCCGAAGATTTGCGAATCTACAACTGAAGAGGTTTCTGGAACGGGACGAGTCCACGAGCTCGTTGACGTCGGTTGATGAGGGCACTGAGTCAGGTGCGGACGACTCGTACATTGATGAGAAAGACGATCCAATCGCACTGTTACCTAGGCCATCCGACATGTCTCCTGAGATGGCTCATGACATGCTGAGTTCTGTCGTGAAGGAAGACGGCCCAGCTAGAGATCAGCTTGCGAATGATGGCGTTGCGCCACCAGAGCGCGAAACACCTACTCCGCCACAGACAAACTTGGACCTGTCGATCCAAACACCGCGTGAGGCGCTAGAGCGGGAAGACGTCCGTCACTTGGATCTTGCGGTATCCTCCAACTTTCCGGACAGCCCTGTCACAGATGAGCAACTTCTCAGAACTCCTACCCTTGGTTCCGACACTACCGGGTTTGACGAGGGATCTCCTACGCCAACAAGTCTCCCAAAAATGGACCCGATCGACAAATCTCTCGCGGACGCAATCGACAATATGCCCAGTACCCCGTCACCCTTGCCACCAGCTTCGGGAACACCACTAGAGAGCAAAATTCCCCGCTTGAAGGACAACAGTCGTCGTGAAACTCCTGCCAGACCTGCTGTACTGGTTCGGACGCAGTCTCAACCCGGTAGTAGTATTGCGAAGCAAATCGGCCCCTTTCCTGCGCCGTCGGTTTTCAACAATGGACCCGTCGCGCCCAAGTCAAGTTTCAGCGATCATGCGAGAGCACTTGAACGCATGACTGAGCGATTGGGCCTGGGATCATCAAAGCAATCCAAGCAATCCAAGGCAACATCCAGGATTCCACGCTCCATTCCTTACAAGAGCCAAAACAAGGTGTCCAAGATCGCACAACATTTCGAGCAGCTCTCGCGCGAGTTTCAGAATCAACGCATGCGCGAGCGACGTAACGACCGGGCCAGACAGGTACGCGCGTTGCCACTCGCTTCCTCGAAGCCAGTAGTCGAGGTGTACAAAAACGTGCACGACGCTGTCCAAGAGAACAACGAGTCCGACGAGGACGTGAATATCGAGTCTCCACCACGTGCGAGTATAGACGATAGCACGCTTGGTGACAGCGCGTTCACGGAGGCGGCTGGCAGCACAACAGCATCCCCATCGACATTCGAGGAGCGTCATCCCAAGGATGTGACAACACAGCCTGCAGACAGCGGCGAGTCACCCAAATCTCCAAGTCATTTCCCATCAGACACAGAGAACGATATTAGCGATACAGATATGATACCAGAAGACATTCCGCTACCAGACAGTCTCGCCAGTTCTCAGCTTCTGAGCTTGAGCGACTCTCAGTTGGAAAGCTCACTTGAGCTCCCCAAGCACGAGAAGACGACTCTTTTGAAGATACTTACAAGCTTCTGGTCCGAACGCTCAGCCACTGGATGGACACCGCTTGAATATCCCTTCTCGCAGATTGAGCATGTGTGGGAGAGCTCCGACATCATCATTCGCGAAGACGAGCCCAGCTCCATCATCGCGTTGGCGCTGTCATGTCCCGACTATGTCACCAAATTGCAAACATTCCGTGACGACAATCTGGTATCTGAGAAAGGCAATGGCTCCATGGAGACCTTTGATGAATCTGTAGAGCGGAACCTGCTACACGAGGAGAACCACAATATCCGCTATAGCTTCACGAACCGCGGAGTCAAGGCGCATTGCAAGATCTTCTATGCACAATCCTTCGATGCTCTCCGCCGAAAATGCGGTGTTGCCGAGCGTTTCGTTGAATCGCTATCTCGTTGCTCCAAGTGGGACTCCAAGGGTGGGAAGTCGAAGTCCATTTTCCTGAAGACGCTCGACGACCGCTTCGTTCTGAAATCCTTGTCTCCAGTCGAAGTTCAAGCCTTCTTTAAGTTCGGCCCCAACTACTTCGCCTTCACGCACCAGAACCTCTTCAAGTCACTTCCGAGCGTGATCGCCAAGATGTTCGGCCTCTTCCAAGTGCAGATCAAGACACCAACGGGCCGAGACTTTGACTGGTACATGCTCGTCATGGAGAACCTCTTCTACGACCGCGAACCCAACCGCCGCTACGATCTCAAAGGCTCGATGCGCAATCGCAAGATCCAAGCCACGGGCGAACGCGACGAAGTGCTCCTCGACGAAAACCTCGTCGACATCATATACTCCGAGACCCCGATCTTCGTCCGCGAACATACAAAGAAGCTGCTCAAAGCCAGCGTTTTCAACGACACGCTCTTCCTCTCTCAGAACAACGTGATGGACTACTCGCTCATGGCGGGCTTCGACGACACAAACCGCGAGATCATTGTGGGAATCATCGATTGCATTCGCACATATACTTGGGACAAGAAGCTGGAGAGTTGGATCAAGGACCGTGGCAAGAACAAACCTACGATTACTAGTCCGAGGGATTATCGGAATAGGTTTAGAATTGCGATGGAGAAGTACATTCTGCAGGCGCCAAATTGCTGGCATCAGTTTTCCGGACGCATTGTTGGGCAGGGCGCTGATAGGAATAGGGCGATGCTTGAGGGTGCTGGTGCAAATGAGCGACATAAGAGGGGCGTGAGTGGGAGTAGTACCGCGGGAGCGAGCACCGTGGGGAATTTGGGCAAGGGCCGGATCATTGAGGCGGGTAGGGGTTAGGGAGAGTGTGAGTCTGAATATGATGGAGACCTCAAGAGATTTTATTTTGGCATAGCGCTGTTTTATAGATTTCGGTCTTGGTTTTGCATCATACTTGTATATGGGTCGCATGGGCAGCGTGAAATGCATAGCAGACGCAGAGACGTAGTCATCAAAATTGACCTTGTGTTTCTTCTTCTTCTTCTTCTTCTTCTTCTTCTTCTTCTTCTTCTTCTTCTTCTTCTTCTTCTAACCCTGCACAAAACTTCCGCTCAACCGCCTCATCCAGCACCTGCAGCCTCCAACCCCTTTCACCAACATACACCTTGAGCTTCAAGCACTCCTTACACTTTACAGTAAACCCGTCCTCTGTCAACGACGACCAAAGACACGCTTCGTGGCATATGTGCCCACATCCGTGCACCGTGAGCACCGGCTTAGCGATATCGGGGGCTAGCATACGGAAAAAGGCGGAGGTGTGGAGGTGGCAGATTTTGCGCAACTTGCAGACTGAGCAGCGTGTGGTTATGGCGGCGATGGGGGTGATTTAATAGTATAGCATGTCGTCGGCTGGGTCTGGGAGAGTGATTGTGGGTAGATGGGGACTGACTGTGTGTTGGGTGCTCGGCCATGGTCAGTAGGGAGGAACTTTTGAGTGTTTCTTCTGTGCTTGGTTGTTAGGAGAAGGAGGGAAGTCGTTTGATTGGAGCTTGAGCATAGTCTTGTTGATTTAGTTTCTCGGGTGGGAATATGGTGGTGGTGATCGATGAGTGTGGGTGTAGGTGTGGGTTGAGAACAAAGGGATATGTGAACGGGTTCTTTGGTCACATTGTTGAGAGATACAATGTAAATTGTTTCATACTAATGCGCGTGTACAGTTGTTACTCGAACAATATTGTGTGGCCCCAATAACTTTATACCTACTCCGAATCCCTCCCACCCTCCAATTCTCTACCGACTCCACGGTCGAATTACACGGTTATCCGGTTGACCAACACTTCCAACTTCTGCGTATTCCTCATGCCGTGGGGGGCAGTTGCAGAGATGGAGAGTCGTATTCGAGGCGTCTGACGCGTGTTCGCTGTCTGCGTATATCATTCTCGAAAAGGTAGGTATGCCAACTAAGGCAACACCGTTGCTACTCTGGGTACTGAACTCGTTTTTAGAAGACCAGTTTATAGTGTCTTCTAACTATAATTTTTCGTTAAAGCACTGTCGTGAATAGTCGTTGGGATGAGAGATAATCGGCGTTGAAGGTTTTCCCGTCCTCGCATGCAAGGACCTTGCGCCGGTCTTCAAGATGAGTGGGTATGTTTGTGTCGTATTGGCGGCGTTGTATCGTGTCCATTATTTCATCCCTGTAGCGCACCTGGGCCATCATTTGCTCGATCTGACCGTGAGATTCCTCCATTCTGGCCTCGGCAGCTTCCTTTTGCTTGTGTATGACCTCGAGGTAGGTCTCGGACTTCGCGAGCTCGGTGGCTCTCGTGATTGCTGAACAGAGCTGAGCGGGATTGATGAATAAGCGATATTTGGCGGTGGCTTGAATGGGTAGCGAATCGAAATCGTGCTGCGTTGTCGATGAATGGTGGGAGAGAGTATTCCGGAGGAGTAAACAAAGCTTGAGGAAGGTATTTACGCTGGCTACCAAGTCGTCTTGCACACTCTTGCCACTCTCCCACCTACAAAGGCTATCAACCCTAGGTATCGTAGCTTCCACATCGGGCACGTGCCTGGGAAAACAAGTCCCCACCTTCCTCCTCACAGCCCAGCCCAGCGACTCTTGCGGAAATGGAACAGGAAATATATCGTAATAACAGGGCCTTTCGCTGCAGGTATCACAGCATCCGGATCGGCGATATACCCCTAAATATATCCTCACGGCTCGCAAACCTCTCGCTCACGCAGCTGTCGTGGGGACTGGGCGTAGCGCCAGTCTTGGATGCTTCGTCGTTTATCGTAATAAGGCTTACGGGTCGGATCCTCGGTGACCGCAAAGACTTGTCCAAATTCTTTTCGGGTAGGCTCAAGTACGCTCTCGACGTATTGACTCTCTCGAGTGCCGCCTCCTTCCGTGCCATCGGCATTGTCTCGTACTCTTCTATCGTAACAAGAATCTTCCTTTCAATAATCTCCGGAGCTGCTTCTGGTTGCTTCTTGGATACGGGGAAAGTGTGTGAGCGACGCAGCAGCCTAAAGCTCATCTTCTCAACTGCAATAGCCGGTGGCGTGGGTGTTTGTTCAGGAAAAACTTCGGGCGATATCTTGAACTGCGCAACTGGATAAGTACGAGACTTGAGCATGGAGAAGACGCTGTTCGAGTCATTTGAACGGGTTGGTGCCGACCTGTTGGAGAAACGCTTGATGAAACCCATAGCTGCGAGTGACGGTGGGATAGTATATTGGAGAGGGAGGGCAACAGTTATTGCATGGAGCGTAACAATATGTGAAAGAGACTGCTTAATTTTGAGGTTTGTGAAGTATGGTTGCAGATGGGAGAAACATGGTACTAGCTTGTGCGCGGACCAAACAGTGAGGCATGCACCAATAAAC